>LR753306.1:4093099-4179833 GCA_902729485.2 Mus minutoides | reverse complement strand
CCTTGGATTCTGTTGCTTCTGTTCTTACGCTTACCTCCTGCCATCTCTAACCAAGGAGACCTGGCCTTGGTGCAGGCCAGAAGGGAGAGTCTGATATGGTCTGGGCCTATCTCTGTCCTGGCTGGTGACTCAGGTCGCAAGGGATTGGGCAGGAACAGATGCTGCTTTCAGCTGTTCGCCTTGCTGTGTGCCTCTGCGTCTTCAAGGCCCCCAGTGTGCTCCACTCACCTTTAACCCCGAAGTGTGCCTAATGTCCTTGAGTATGGAAAGTGCGCAGGCGGCCCTATCCGCTGCGTTCAGAGAGGGATGATGGCGGTCCGGTGGCGGGGGAGGTCCTAGCTGGCTGGGAGGGGTCCCAGCCTCTGGTTGGACTGAGGTCCTCTGTTCCAGCTGCTGCTGCAGATGGCCGCTGGACCCTCTGCGATTTCAAGGCCCCTGGTGCGCTCCACTCACCTTTATCCCCGAAGTGTGCCTAATGTCCTGGGGTTTGGAGCTTGTGCTGGCGGCCCTATCCACTGCGTTCAGAGAGGGATGATGGCGGTCCGGTGGCGGGGAAGGTCCTAGCTGGCTGGGAGGGGTCCCAGCCTCTGGTTGGACTGAGGTCCTCTGTTCCAGCTGCTGCTGCAGCTGGCCGCTGGACCCTCTCTATACTCCAGCTTTTGATTGTGCTGTTTGGTTCTTTGGAGGTTAGCTTCTTGACTTCTTTATAAATTTGGGATATTAGCTTTCTGTCAGATATGGGATTAGAAAAGATTTTTTCCCAATCCGTAGGTTACCAATTTGTCCTATTGACTATATTTTTTGCCTTACAGAAACTTTCCAGCTTCACTAGGTCCCATTTATCAGTTTTTGATTGCAGAGCCTGAGCCTCTGGAGTTCTGTTTAGGATGTTCTCACCCCTATGCAAATGAGTTCAAGGCTCTTTCCTACTTTGCTACTACATTCATTGTATCTGCTTTTATGTTGAGGTCCTTGATTCACTTGGATATGAGTTTTGTGCAAGGTTACAAGTATGAATCTATTTTAATTTTTTCTACATACCAACTGCAAGTTAGACCAGCACCATTTAATGTAGATGCTTTCTTTTTTTCCATTGTATATTTTTGGCTTCTTTAAACAATATTCCATGTCAATAAGTGTGTGATTTTATTTCTGGGTCTTCAATTCTATTCCATTAAGCAACATGCCTGTCACTGTACCAATACCATGTTGTTTTTTATAACCACTGCTCTGTAGTACATCTTGAATTCAGTAATGATGATTCCCTCCAGTAGTTCTTTTATTGTTAAGAATTATTTTTGATATCCAGAGTATTTCTTTTTTCATATGAAATTGAGAATAGTGCTTTCCATGACTTTGAAGAATTGTGTTGGAATTGTGATGAGAATTTGATTGAATTTGTTGATTACTTTTGGTAGGTAGATCATTTTTACTATGTTGACCCTATTAATCCAAGAGTATGGGAGATCTCTGCATTTTCTGAAGTCTTTTTTGGTATCTTCCTTGAGAGCTTTGAAGTTGTCATACAGATCTTTCACTTGTTTAATTAGAGTTATGCCAATATATTTTGTATTATTTGTTACCATTGTGAAGGGTGTTATTTCCCATTTTTTTCTCAGCCTGTTTATCAATGGTATAAATGAAGGAAATTGATTTGTTTGAGTTAATTTTATATACAGCTACTTTTCTGAAGTTGTTTATCACCTATAGAAATTCTCTTGTAGAATTTTTGGGGTCAATTATACATACTATATTATCTGCAAATAGTGATACTGGGAGATCCCAAAGTGTTTCCCAGGCCTGAAATGTGTTTCCCAGATCCCTGGCAATACAGAGAGCAAAAAGCCTTTTGTTCCTCTACTTTACAGCCAGAAAAGCAATATAACTCCACAAGGACAAGCTGTAACTCACGCCTACTCCCAATTCCTCATTCCTTGTGATCTTCAAGGACAGCCCCACCAGAACTATAGCTCACCCCCACTCCCAACTCCTGGTTCCTTTTGATCCCACCAAGGACAGCACCACCAGAGGGCTGCAACTCCTCCCAACTCCTCACAATTCCTCATGATTTCCTTTAAAAGCCCCCTACTGTTACTGCTCTGGGTCAAATTCCTTTGCCTTGCACAGTGAAAGGAGTTAGTCATCAGCTAGCTGACAATAAAACCTCTTGTGGTTTTGCTTCAGGTGTGATTTTTTCTTGAATTATTGGGGCGCCAGCCAGCTCATCTCTGGACTTGAGCAGAGGTTTCCCCTGTTTCGCGGGCTCTTACAATACCTTGATCTCTTCTTTGCCAATTTGTAACCCAATGATTTTGGGTTTTTGTTGTTGTTGTTGTTGTTGTTGTTGTTGTTGTTGTTGTTGTTGTTTTGTTTTGTTTTGTTTTGTTTTGTTTTGTCTTATTGTTCTAGCTAGAATGTCAGGTACTACCTTGGATACTTGAATAGATATGGGCATCCTTGTTTTGTCCCTGATCTTAGTGGTATTGCTTCTAGTATCTTTCCATTTTATTTGATATTGACTGTTTTGCTGTATCTTGCTTTTATTATGTTTAGGTATGAGCCTTGAATTACTGATCTCTCCAATACTTTTAACATGAAGGGGTATTGTACTTTGTCAAAGGCTTTTTCAGCATATAAGAAGATGATCCTGTGATTTTTTTTTCATTGAGTTTGTTTATATACTTGATTATGTTAATGAAAATTTTAATAATGTACTGAAACAACCTTGCATCTCTGGGATGAAGCCTACTTGATCATGATGAATAATGGTTTTGATGTGTTCTTGGATTTTGTTGGGTAGAATTTTATTCGGTATTTTTGCACAGGTATCATAAGTAAAATTGGTCTTTCTGTGTTGGATCTTTGTGTGGTTTACATATTACAGTAATTGCGGCTTCATAAATGAATTAGAGTTCCTTCTGTTTCTATTTTACAGAATAGTGTAAGGAATGTTGGTATTAGCTATTCTTTGATGGACTGGTAGAAATCTGGGCTAAGCCATCTGGCCCTGGGCCTTTTATGAATGGGAGGCTTTTAATGATTTCTTTTATTTTGTTAGGTGGTGTGGGCCTGTTTAGTTTGTTTACCTGCTCTTAATTTAACTTTAGCATGTGGGAATCTGCCTAGAAAATCATCCATTTTATTTAGATTTTCCAGTTTTGTTGAGTACAGTTTTTTGGGTTTTTTTTTTTTTTTTTTTTTTTTTTTTTTTTTTTTTTTTTTTTTTTTTTTTTTTTTTTTTTTTTTTTTTTTTTTTTTTTTTTTTTTTTTTTTTTTTTTTTTTTTTTTTTTTTTTTTTTTTTTTTTTTTTTTTTTTTTTTTTTTTTTTTTTTTTTTTTTTTTTTTTTTTTCATTGGTGTAGGTACCCTGCTTCTGTTGGCCTTTTCCTTCTAGAATCATCTGAATGGCTGGATTTATAGATATTGTTCAAATTTGTCTTTGTCATAGAGTATTTTTTTTTCTTCCTATATGATGATTGAGAATTTTGCAGGTTATAGTAGCCTGGGCTGGCATTTGTGTTCACTCAATGAGAACATAACCTCTATGCTGGCTCTTCTGGCTTTTAGTGTCTCTCGTGAGAAGCCTAGTATAATTCTGATAGGTCTGCCTTTTTATGGTACTTGGGCTTTTTACCTTGCAGCTTTGAATATTGTCTCTTTGTTCTCTGCATTTAGTGTTTTGATTATTATGTGACAAGAGGATTTTCTTTTCTAGCCCAATCTATTTGGTGCTCTATAAGCTTCTTGTACATTTATGGCCATCACTTTTTTTTTAGGATAGGGATTTTTTTCCTCTATGATTTTGTTGAAGATGTTTTCTTGTCCTTTGAACTGGGAATCTTCACACTCTTCTATTCCTATTTTTCTTAGGTTTTATCTTTTCATTGTTTCCTAGATTTCCTACATGTTTGGGTTAGGAGGTTTTTATGTTTTGTATTTTGTTTGATCATTTTGTCATCATCTTTTAAGGTATTTTCTATGCCTGAGATTCTCTCTTCTATCTCTTGTATTTTGTTGTTGATGCTTGCATCTGTAACTCCTGACATCTTTCCTAGGTTCTCCATTTACAGGGTTACCTCCATTTGTGTTTTCTTTATTGTTCTTCTACTGCTAGTAATTGGATTGCTTTTTTCTTTTCCAATTCATTCACCTGTTTGTTTTCCTTTATTTAAGGGGTTTATTTATTTGGTTTCCCTTTAAGGGCTTCTACATGTTTACCTATATATTCCTGTATTTCTTTCAGTGAGTTATTTATATCCTCTAAGGACTCTATTATCTTTATAAGATACAATTTTATTTCAGCATCTGGTTTTCAGATGTGTTGGACTTGCTTTGTTGGGAGAACTAGGTTCATATGGTGAGGAAATATATTGATTTCTGTTTCTTATTATGGGTTTGTGCTTACCTCTCTATATCTGGTTATCTGGTATTAACTGACCTGGGTGTCTCTGTCTGGAGCCTTCCGCCTCTGTCCTTGGGTTGCAACAAGTCTCCTGGGAGACCCGAGGCCCTGGCTGTGGAAGATATCCTGGGAGGCCTTCAGATGGCTGATCTGTTGCTCTTGGTGTATCAGAACACCTGGGAGGCCTTCAGACAGTGGGGTCTTCAGAGGAGCAGCGTGGCTCTGCTGATATGCACAGGTGGAATGAATGTGCAGTCCTGTCTATAAAATATGTTTTAAAAATTCAGGCTCTGTAGTTCTTTAGTTATTTGGTCTTGTGAATGAAATTTACAAATTATATAAGTAGGTGTCATTTTTGTTAGCAAAGAAATATCAGCTTTTGTTAGCTTCTGTCTTTAATTTTGGGAAAATGGAAAATTTGTTTTTATAAACAATTCTGGTCCATTGATGCATCATTCTCTTTTCAATTGCTACTAAAAGTAATATTGCTTTTTCATTTTGATCATTCTCAATCCTTGGAGGTCCATATTTATTTTTGCCTTCATCTTGTGTTTCAGTTGTTTACTTTCAATTTGTCTTTTTTGTATTGGTTCTATAATTGTACATTTTTGTGGTCTCCCTTCCCCGCATGCCTGCTCAAGGCTAGAAGTTCAGACCTGATATCTCTGAGGGTGTGCCACAGGAAGCCAAGGCTGGTTTCCATTGTTGTGCTAATCTACACCTGCCTCTATGTTTCTCAGGGATATGCTACCTGTTTACCTGTTCACCAGTTTCTAGCTGGGAACATTTCACAGCACTTTGGACTTCAAGCCACATTCCAGGCATCTGCACAGAACTGAAGGGGGGGGGGTCCCTCAAGAACACCAAGAGAGATTTTTCAGTAAAGATTCAGACATACATGCTTTGACCAGACAACTGACTCAGTGTTTTATTTTCTCTCCCATCTAGTCCTAACACTCCCTACTCCACCTTCTGGGGAACCAAGGTTTTGTTGGGCGCCCGGCCGCCAACACATTTTCATTTATAAGAATTTACTTTTCTTTTAGAATGAAACTTACCTGCTGATATTGTCTATTGGATTTTTATGTTCTCCTTTTATTGGACTACTTAACATTAATCATAGATTTTAAAATTTACTACTTTAATAATTCCCAACTTCTCATCAAATCTAATTTTGATTATAATAGTTACTTTTTTCCAATAATAAAATGTTTCTAGTAATAGGGAGCAATGTCATTTAAGCTATTTATATGTCAAAACAGAACCTGGAAATCTTCATACATTTCCCTGATGTGTGATTTTTATGTACTTCTCTTTCAATGAAAGATTCTTATTTCATCAAATGGAAATTACTCTGCTGTTATGATTTATTTTTTTTTTTCAAATTAAAGAAAGGCAAGCAGATGTTGGTAGATAGAATAAATATACAAACTGTGTAGTATCCAGAGAGTACACTAAAGATACATGGAAAGCAATTATTCTAAGAATTGGGTAAGGAGGACAATCAATAGATTCACTATCAAAGAAAATTTGGCAGTGGAACAGAAGGAGAGAGACACCAAAGCTTGTTCTTGGAGAGAGGTGGGTTACTTTTACCCCAGGAGTGATATGGTTCCAGTTCTGAGTGCTTTGGAATGGACTTCAGAGAGTTTGAACCATGGTTAAACTCATAGAAGAAACCTGAAAAAATTCAGACTAATCTTATTACCAGACAGTTATTCTATATTTTAATATAAACTTTAATATATAAAAGCCTGAAAATAATAATAAATAGTATGTATTTATATTAATCAGACCCAATGTCTGCAGATCTTAAAGAACATCTATTCAATAAAAACAAACATTGTGAAGCTGATGGATCTTCACAATAGAATTTTTTATTAGATATTTTCTTCATTTACATTTCAAATGCTATCACAAAAGTCCCCTATACTCTCCCCCTAACTGCTCCCCCACCCACCCACTCCCACTTCTTAGCCTTTGCATTCCCCTGTACTGGGGTATATAAAGTTTGCTATACCAAGGGGCCTCTCTTCCCAATAATGGCCGACTAGGCCATCTTCTAATACATATGTAGCTATAGACATGAGCTCTGTGGGTTCTGATTAGTTCACATTGTTGTTCCACCTATAGAGTTGCAGACCCCTTTGACTCTTGGGTATTCTCTCTAGCTCTTACAGTGGGAACTCTATGTTCCTTCTTAGAGATGATTGTGAACATTCACTTCTGTATTTGCCAGGCACTGACAAAGCCTCACAGGAGACAGCTATATCAAGGTCCTTTCAGCAAATTCTTGCTGGTGTATGCAGTAGTATCTGTGTTTGGTGGCTGATTAAAGGATGGACCCCAGGTGGGACAGTCTCTGGATGTTCCATCATTTCTTCTTAGCTCCAAACTTTTTCTCTGCAAATCCTTCCATGGATATTATATTCCCTATTCTAGGGAAGAATGAATTATCCATGTGTTGGTATTCCTTCTTGATTTTCATTTGTTTTGGGAGTCGTATCTTGGGTATTCTAGGTTTCTGTGCTAAAATCCACTTATTGGTGAGTGCATATCAAATGACTTCTTTTGTGATTGGGTTACCTCACTCAGGATGGTATCCTCCAGATACATCCATTTGTCCAAGAATTTCATAAATTCATTGTTTTTAATAGCTGAGTAGTACTCCATTGTGTAAATGTACCACATTTACTGTATCCATTCCTATGTTGAGGGACATCTGGGTTCTTTCCAGCTTCTTGCTATTATAAATAAGGCTGCTATGAACATAGTGAAGCATGTGTCCTTATTTACCAGTTGAACATCTTCTGGGTATATGCCCAGCAGATGTACTGCTGGATCAATTGGTAGTACTATGTCCAGTTTTCTGAGGAACTGCCAGACTGATTTCAAGATTGGTTGTATCAGCTTACAATCCTATCAGCAATGGAGGAGCATTCCTCTTTCTCCACAACCTCTCCCACATCTGCTGTCACCTGAATTCTTGATCCTAGTCACTCTGACTGGTGTGAGGTGGAATCTCAGGGTTGTTTTGATTTGCATGTCCCTGATGATTAAGGATGTTGAACATTTTTTCAAGTGCTTCTCAGCCCTTCATTATTCCTCAGTTGAGAATTCTTTGTTTAGCTCGGTACCCTATTTTTAATGTGGTTGTTTGAATTTCTGGAGTTCAGCTTCTTGAGGTCTTTCTATATATTGGATATTGGCCCCCTATCAGATTTAGGATTGGTAAAAATTCTTTCCCAATTCATTGGTGGTCTTTTTGTCTTATTGACAGTATCATTTGCTCTACAGAAGCTTTGCAATTTTATGAGTTCCCATTTGTCGATTTTTGATCTTACAGCACAGGTCATTACTGTTCTGTTTAGGAATTTTACCTCTGTGCCCATATCTTTGAGGGTTTTCCCTACTTTCTCCTCTATAAATTTCAGTGTCTCTGTTTTATGTGGAGTTCTTTGATACACTTAGATTTGAGCTTTGTACAAGGAGATAAGAATGGATCAATTCACGTTCTTCTACCTGTTGACCACCAGTTGTTCCAGCACCATTTGTTGAAAATGCTGTCTTTTATCCACTGGATGGTTTTTGCTCCCTTGTCAAAGATAAGGTACCAAAGGTATGTGGGTTCATTTCTGGGTCTTAAATTCAATTCCATTGTTCTACCTGTCTGTGGCTTTACCAGTACCATGCTGTTTTTATCAATATTGCTCTGTAGTTCATCCTGAGATCAGGCATGGTGATTTCACCAGAGTTGTTTTTTTTTTTTTGTTTTTTTTTTTTTTTTTTTTTTTTTTTTTTTTTTTTTTTTTTTTTTTTTTTTTTTTTTCGTTGTTTTTTTTCCTCTGTTTTTTTTTTTTTTTTTTTTTTTTTTTTTTTTTTTATTGTTGAGAACGATTTTTGCTATCCTTGGGTTTTGCATTACCAGATGAATTTGCAAATTGCCCTTTCTATCGCAGTGAATAATTGAGTTGGAAATTTGATGGGGATTGAATTGAATCTCTAGATTGCTTTTGGCAGGATAGCCATTTTGACTATATTAATAGTGCCAAAACATGAGCATAGGAAATCTTTCCATCTTCTGAGATCTTCTTCAATTTCTTTCTTCAAAGTCTTGAAGTTCTTATCATACTGATCTTTCACTTTCTTAGTTAAAGTCACACCAAGTTACTTTATATTATCTGTGACTATTGTGAAGGGTGTTGTTTCCTCTAAATTCTTTCAAGTCATGTTTATCTTTTGTGTAGAGGAAGTCCATTGATTTGTTTTAGTTAATTTTATATCCAGCAACTGTGCTGAAGCTGTTTATCATGTTTAGGCGTTCTCTGGTGGAATTTTTAGTGTCACTTATATATACTGTCATATCATCTGCAAATAGTGATATTTCTACTACTTCCTTTCCAATTTGTATCCCCTTTATTTCCTTTCATTGTCGAATTGCTCTGGCTAGGACTTTAAGTACTATATTGAATAGGTAGGGAGAAAGTGGTCACCCTTGTCTAGTCCCTGATTTTAGTGGGATTGATTCCAGCTTCTCTCCATTTACTTTGATGTTGGCTATGGGTTTGCTCTAGATTGCTTTTATTATGTTTAGGTATGGGCCTTGAATTCCTGAACTATCTAAGACCTTTTTCATGAAGGGGTGTTGGATTTTGTCAAATGCTTTGTCAGCATCTAACAATATGAGCCTGTGGTTTTTTTTTCTTTGAGTTTGTTTATATTGTGGATTACGTTGATGGATTTCCTTATATTAAACCATCCTGTATGCCTGGGATAAAGCCTACTTGTTCATGATGGATGATCGTTTTGATGTGTTATTGGGTTCAGTTTGAGAGGATTTTATTGAGTATTTTTTGCATCAGTATTCATACGGGATATTGGTCTGAATTTCTCTTTCTTTGTTGGATCTTTGTATGGTTTAGGTATCAAAGTAATTGTGGCTTCATAGAATGAATTGGGTAGAGTACCTTCTGTTTCTATTTTGTGGAATAGTTTGAGGAGAGTGGAATTAGGTCTTCTTTGAAGGTTTGATAGAACTCGGCACAAAACCCATCTATTCCTTGGTTGGGAGAGTATTAATAACTGCTTCTATTTCATTAGGGGAAATGGGACTATTAAGATTGTTCATCTGCTCCTGATTTAACTTTGGTACCTCCTATCTGTCTAGGAAATTTTCCATTTCATCCAGTTTTTCCTGTTTTGTTGAGTAAAGCCTTTTGTAGTAGGATCTGATGATGTTTTGGATTCCCTCACCATATGTTGTTATGTCCCCTTTCTCATTTCTGATTATGTTTATTAGGATACTGTCCCTCTGCCCTCTAGTTATTCTGGCTAAGGGTTTACCTATCTTGTTGATTTTCTCAAAAACAAAACAAAACAAAACAAAACAAAACAAAACAAAAAAACAGCTCCTCTTTGGTTGATTATTGGAATAGTTCTTTTTGTTTCCACTTGGTTGATTTCAACTCTGAGTTTGATTATTTCCTACTGTCTATTCCTCTTGGGTGAATTTGCTTCCTTTTATTCTAGTGCTTCTAGGTGTACTGTCAGACTGCTAGTGTATGCTCTCTTTAGTTTCCTTTTGGAGGCACTCAGGGCTATGAGTTTTCCTCTTAGGACTGTGTTCATTGTGTCCTATAAGTTTAGGTATATTGTGGCTTCATTTTCATTAAACGCTAAAAAGTCTTTAATTTATTTCTCAATTTTTTCCTTGAGCAATTTATCGTTGAGTAGTGTGTTGTTCCATTTCCACGTGAATGTTGGCATTCTATTATTTATGCTGGTATAGAAGATCAGTCTAAGTCCATGGTGATCTCTTAGGATGCATGGGATAATTTCAATATTTTTGTGTCTGTTGAGGCCTGTTTTGTGACCAATTATATGGTCAATTTTGGAGGAGATACCATGAGGTAGATACCATGTTCTGTAGATATCTGTTAAATCCATTTGTTTCATAACTTTTGTTTGTGTCCATGTGTTTCTGTTTAGTTTCTGTTTCCAGGATCGGTTGGTTCATTGGTGAGAGTGGAGTATTGAAGTCTCCCACTATAATTGTATGAGGTACAATGTGTTCTTTGGGTATTACTAAAGTTTCTTTAATGAATGTGGCTGCCCTTGCATTTGGAGCATAGATATATAGAATTGAGAGTTCATCTTGGTAAATTTTACCTTTGCTGTATATGAAGTGCCCCTCCTTGTCTTTTTTGATAACTTTGGCTTAGAAATCAATTTTATTTGATATTAGAATTGCTACTCCAGCTAGGTTCTTAGGACCATTTGCTTGGATAATTGATTTCCAGCCTTTTACTCTGAAGTATTTTCTGTCTTTGTCCCTGAGGTGGGTTTCCTGTAAGCAGCAAAATGTTGTGTCCCTGTTTATGTAGCCAGTCTCTTATTCTATGTCTTTTTATTGGGGCATTGAGTCCATTGATGTTAAGAGAAATCAAAGAAAAGTAAGTGTTGCTTCCTGTCATTTTTGTTGTTAAAGTTGGGAATCTGTTCTCGTGGCTGTCTTCTTTTAGTTTTGTTAAAGGATTACTTTTTAGTTTTTTCTAGGGTTTAGTTTCTGTCCTTGTTTTGGTGGTTTCCCTTTATTATCCTTTGAAGGGCTAGATTTGTAGAAAGATACTGAATTTGGTTTTGTCATGGAATACTTTGGTTTCTCCATCTATGGTAATTGAGAGTTTTTCTGGGTAATGTAGCCTGGGCTGGCATTTGTGTTCTCTTAGTGTCTATATAACATCTGTCCAGGATCTTCTGGCTTTCATAGTCTCTGATCAGAAGTCTGGAGTAATTCTAATACTCTTGCCTTTATATGTTACTTGACCTTTCTCCCTTACTGCTTTTAATATTCTGTCTTTCTTTAGTCCCTTTGTTGTTCTGATTATTATGTGTCGGGAGGCATTTCTTTTCTGGTCCAATCTATTTGGAGTTCTGTATGCTTCTTGTATGTTCATGGGCATCTCTTTCTTTAGGTATGGGAAGTTTTCTTCTATATTTTTGTTGAAGATATTTGCTGGCTCTTCAATTTGAAAGTCTTCATTCTCATCTACGCCTATTATGTGTAGGTTTGGTCTTGTCATTTCTTGGAAGTTTTGATTCAGCACTATTTTGCATTTTGCATTTTCTTTCAATGTTGTATCCATGTTTCCTATGGAATCTTGAGCACCTGATATCCTCTCTTCCATCTCTTGTATTCTGTTGCTGATGCTCACATCTATGGTTCATGATTTCTTTCCTAGGGTTTCTATCTCCAAAGTTGTCTCTCTTTGGGTTTTCATCATTATTTCTATTTCCATTTTTACATCTTGGATTGTTTTGTTAAATTCCATCTCCTGTTTGGTTGTGTTTTCCTGTAATTTTTTAAGGGATTTTGTGTTTCTTCTACCTGTTTAGCAGTGTTTGCCTGTAGTTCTTTAAGGGCTTGGACCTGTTTAGCAGTGTTCTCTTTGATTCCTTGAGAGATTTTTGTATTTTCTCTTTAAGGGCTTCTCCTTGTTTATCTGTACTCTCCTGTAATTCCTTGGGGGGCGGGGGGGTTGTACTTCACCCTTAAAGGCTTCCACCTGTTTAGTAGTGTTCTCCTGCATTTCTTTAAGTGAGTTATTAATGTCCTTCCTAAAATCTTCTGCCACCATCATGAGACATGATTTAAAATCCGGGTCTTGCTTTTTGGTCGTTTTGGGTATCCCGGACTTTTTGAGGTGGGTGTACCGGGTGTACTGGTGGTTTTGGTGTCTGTTATTAAGATTCTTACTTTTGATTTTTGCCATATGTAAATCTCTGATGTTAATGTTAAAGCTATCTCTGGTTGGAGCTTGATCTTCCTGTGATTCTATTAGTTTCTGTGAGCACTCCTGGGAGTCCAACTCTCACCTGAGTTCCAGTGGTAAGAGCACTCTCTGTAGGCAAGCTATTCTCTTGCAGGGCAGATATCCATCAGTCTGGAGCTCTGATCCACTTCCTGAGTTCTAGGGTCAACACCCTCCCAGAAGGCTGACTTTCCTCTGACAAGGAATGTGCCCAGGGATCTGGGTCTCAGCTCTGTCTCCTGGCTGAGGTTGAAGGCCCGATGGGACCCTGACCAAGAAGCTCTGTTGCTTCTATTGCCCACGTGCTCTCAGGTGATCAGGAGGTCCTTCCTGTGGTAGAGGTTCCGTGATTGGGAGGACTCTCTGTTTGGAGAGCACTTTGGAGTCTTTAGCAGCCTCCCCTGTGCTCAGAAGAAACATGGTGGGGATGGCCCCTGCTGGAAGTGATCCCAACCTCTGGTTGGGTGGGGCTCCTTTGTCCCTGTTCCTGCTGGCTCAAGACCCTCTGTAATTTTTGAAGCTGATGCTGCGTTCCACTCACCTGTGATCCTGAGGTGATCCCCAGGTCCTGAGGTGTGGAAAGCACTCAGGAGGCCTTAGCAGGCTCGGATGGGCTCAGAAGGTAGATGGCTGGAGTAGTCCCGGCTGGAAGTGATCCCAGCCCCTGGTCCACACTAGAATTTTATGCATTTACTATAAGATATTTTTCTTTTTTCTTGAATATTTTATTTATTTACATTTCAAATATTATCCCCTTTCTCATTTTCCTCTCTGAAAACCCTGTGTTCCATCCTTGCTCCCCCTGCTTCTGTGAGGGTGCTTCCCCATTCACCTGCACACTTCCACCTCACCGCACTGGCATTTCCCTACATTGGGCCATCAAGTCTTCACAGGATCAAGGATCTTTGCTCCTGCTGATGGCAGACAAGGGTGTTCTCTGCTTTTCAAAACAAAAAACTAAAACATTCATGACAAAGTTAGAACTGGAAATGGTATGTTTTACTGTTTTATACTCTTTTTTAGCTTGTTGGATCCATTACTTACAGTCAGTTATGCCTCAACTTTGAATATCTACCAACTGCTTGTCTTCTCTTTACAATATGTTATACTAACATGCACTCACAAACACACATGCACATATGTATGTAAGTATGTATGTATGCATTACCAGATGATTTACAGAGTAGTGAGAAATTCCATGCTGTTACACATATTTGCAGAAAGGGGTTAGAGACCAATGAAATAAACAAAACCAAGATTCAAAAGGAATAAAGAAAACTGAAACAAAAACAAGAAGACAGGTTATCTTTGGGACTGAAAAATCTTATTGATGCAAAGAAAAACCTCTTTCTTCAGTATGTTATCAGAGGAACAGCAGAAAGTCATATTAAAAAGATTCATGCTGAGGCAGTATCTACTTGTTCTTGAGACAAATGTCTTCCTTGCATACTCATTGTGGAGGCAGGGCAAATGTCATGTGGGTGTTCTTTGTTCACAGGCATGGAGAATATATATAATTATAAAAGATCAATGCAGAATTAAAACCATACAGTGTTTTCTTCAGTGGAGGTCACTGCAGAGAGTGACTGATCAGAATGTGATGCATAGCTCTCCAGAAGAGTAAGAAGCCTGAATGAATACAAGTGATAAAATGTGCTAAGGTCTAAAAGACTCAGGTGGGAAACATACCAACAGCCCTTTGAAATATTAAGAGACTGCAAGAAACCTGTAGCTATAATACCCATTGCCTGACCCATGAATCACAAACTGATTAAAGAACAAATAGCACAAGGATAAACAAGGATAAACATGGTAATATGATACAAGGAACATTGTCCTGCTATTAGATGAAACAAAGCAAAAGGCAGACAAGAGAGAGATAATGTGCATAGGCCTAAACACATAGGTAAATAACTGAAGAGAGAATCAGCAAATATATTCCTATTCAGTAACTACATGTAAAATAGGTTCTAACTAATGTCTAATTCTAAGTTTGTTGATGCTTTGTCTTGAACATTTCTTATTCATTTTTGTTTGAGATAAGCTCTTTCCAGTAATGGAAGGCTAGCTGGGATCTGGGAATTTCCCTGTCTCTATTTCCTATGTGCTGTGTTTGTTTTGATTTGTGTGATTGGAATTCTTTCCTCTTTTCCATTTAGATGAGGTTGCATTGATATCTCCATTCACCTTTACACTTTGCCCTTTCATTTATTTCTTCTATTTGATTTTTACCATTTTTCTCATGTTAATATCATCCTTCTCAAAATGCTTTTTTTTTACATTCCTACACTAAACAATTAATATCTTAGGTACATTCTCCTATCTTTATCCTTCTTTTACACAACAGTTGTAGTTAAAGGGCTAAATCTATACACATTCAAACCTGAATTATATTTGACCTTTAAAAAAGAGCTAACACAAATGTTTCTCAAATTATTCTTCAAGATAGGAGATTACTGTCAATCTCATACTATGAAGCTATTGTCATACTTATGCCAAAAGTAGATATATTTTTAAATATACTGAAAATGAAACTTTCTGATAAAAATTTGTAAATAGTTCTCATCTATGTTTGAAACAAATTCAAAAATTGAATGTAATATATCCTCCATATGAATTCAAGAACAGAAATCTGACAATAATCACAATAGATGCACGAAAGACCTCTCACAAACTCTAATATTTTCATGATAAAATTCTCCTAATACTTCCGAAAAAGAATCAACTTATGACCAGCCAATAGCTATCCTTTTACTAAATGCAACAAATACAAAGCAGTTCAACAAAATCAGTAACAGAGCAAGCATGCATACTTTCCTCATTCTAACTTAGTTTGGTACTTGAAGTGTTAGGTAAAGGAGCAAGAGAAGAGAAAAATAGAAGAGAAATAAAACCAATAAGATCCTATATTAAAAGCCCTCATAGGAAAAACAACAAAAATCTAAGGAGATTGTACCAGAAAATATTTAGACCTCTTAAACACTTTCAGAAATACAGTAGAATATAAAGCTTACTCACAAATAACCTGCTGTTTTTTGGGAAAGGTGATTTCCTAAAGGAAAAAAAAAAAAGAGAGAGAAAAAAAAGTAAGGAGCTTTTGTCTTACGTGTGTTATTTTACTGAAAAACAAAAACAAAAACAAATACAAAAAAAAAAAAAACATTCAGA
The DNA here is from genome assembly GCA_902729485.2 of Mus minutoides. Classification (NCBI taxonomy): domain Eukaryota; kingdom Metazoa; phylum Chordata; class Mammalia; order Rodentia; family Muridae; genus Mus; species Mus minutoides. The sequence goes on along the minus strand of LR753306.1, from coordinate 4,164,453 downwards.
GTTTAGAAACAATTCTAAAGAATGACTTTGCAGAGGCAGCAGGTTCCCAGAAGACAAGTGTATGACTTCTTATTTCCTGTAAATTCAAGAGTCCAGGTGACCAGTGTGTGCCAATAAAGTTATCAGATCAAACTTATATCCTATTATTGTCATCATTTCTGGGCAAAACTGGAGTACCATACTCTTAATTTTTCATTTTGTGTATATAAGTGTCTAACACGAAAATATTTCTTCTTTTTAAAGTTTTGAATGGCCAAATCTTTTATTCTCCGATATTCACATTCTCTAGTACTTAAAAGATATTTATGAAATATATACTTTTTAGATAATGTCTCACTACTTGAGGTGGAATATATTGTCTTCTGGAAATGGCAGACCTAGCTTTTTAAAATATATATTTAGCATTTTATTTAACGAATATATCTATTTCTTCAATTATATCTTCTATGCCTGAGAGTCAATCTTCTTTCTCTGGTCTTCTGTTGGTGATAATTTCATCTATAGTAACAGGAAATAAAACTCTCGAGAGTTTAGTGAGTATTAATTCCCATAATCAGGTAACTAATCTGTTACCAAGTAGCTGAATTCAAGTCCATACTGGTTACTTTTCTCAGTGCTGAGATCAATCCCTGATAGTAATAAGGGAAAGTTTGTTCTGCCTTCACAGTTTCAGCATAGAGTGCTCTGTGATAATATGGTGGCACCAGTATAAGGCAGCTGGTAACACTTTGTCAGGGAGCAAGGGAAAGGAATGCTGGTGCCACACACACACACACACACATACACACACACACTACACATATACATGATATATCATAATTTCTCTATTTTTGGCTCAGCAGGATTATGTAATAAAATTATGGACCCACCTTTGTATACATAATACATAGAGTGGGCTTTTTATCATCTGTATTAACCCCATAAATTTGCAATAAATTTTCTATTGGAGAGATGAATTTAAAGGATATAGTGATGCTTTCTCTGCTCTAACCAAACAAAATAGAAATAAGTGGTTATTAGATAAGTTTTTCATATGTATAGTAAGTGTGAGTAACACTTTGAATTTCTTTTAGTTTTCAAAAATAATATTGGTCCTATGAAGGCTCAGTGGATGGCCCAAAGTAGGGGAATTCGAGGGTGGGGAGGCAGGAATGGGTGAGTGGTTAGGGGAAGACCCTCATAGAAGCAGGGAGAGGGGGCATAGGATATGGAGTTTCAGGGAGCGAGGGTGGACCAGGAAAGGTGATAACATTTGAAATGTGAATAAAGAAAATATTCAATTAAAAAAAAAAAAAAGAAAGAAATGATGTCAGGGCAACCTGGCTATCTTAGCAAGTATCTGAACATAAAAACAAAAACATGAGTCAGGAATTAGTATAGGCCAGAGGTCAAGTGCTTGATTAGCATGAATATAACCTTAGGTCCAATGCCCTATAACAGCAACTTGTCACTGGCTTTGTAAGGTTTTGTTTTGCTGTTATTGTTTGGTTTGGTTTGGTTTGATTTTGGTTTGGTTTTTGAGACAGTGTGTTATACATTGCCTCAAACTCATAAATCTTTCTATCTTTGTTATCTGAATGCAGGAATTACAGCATGTACCACCATACCCGGAAAAATAAATGATTTTTTTCCTGCTTCTGTTTGCTAGATTTTAAAATTAAAGTGATAACAGAGATTATTTGCTCTGATTTTCTGCTTCTAGGCATTCTTCGTGTGTGTTCACATTCTTTTCTCGCTTTTGATCTGTGTTTTAACCTCTTCTTATAAAAAATAAGTATACTGGGAATGACAGTAAGAACCGGACTCTAACTTCCTTACCTCTTTACATATTCTATGTCTAAGTATGGTATAAGTTTGATATTCTCAGTTTTAAGATTTCAACATGTTTTACAGCAAGCTGCAAGCTAAAAATTTAAGCTTCCTTTCAATATTTTGAGTAGGCATCTGAAGCAGAATATAGAAGCAGTTTCCAATCTATTCTGTGAGACATATACTCATTTCATGCAAGCTGATTTGTTACTCTATTCCTTCTAATAAGCTAACAGAATAATAGCTTTATGTTAATAATGTGGTGCTTATCATTGACAGGTGACACACTTTAGAATTTTAACACAGTAAACAAATATCTTTATCTATTCTTCGATAATATTCTCCAAATAGAAAAACAAATTATCAAAGTTTTAAGATAAAGAGAGAAAGATTCCCCTAATTTCTTTATTCCCATTTGTAGATCAGTGACAAGATGGAGAAATTTGACATAATAGTACATATACGTATTTATTGAGCAAGAATACTATTCACTTTCTTTAGTGTCAAGATTGCAAGAGTCACCACCAACATGAATATATCTAGCTTTGCCATTTATTTATTTATTTATTCATTTATTTATTTATTTATTTATTCACTATATATGCTAATCACTGCCCACATCGTCTTCCATCTCTCACATAGTTGCTGCTCCAATACCACCTCTACCTTTCCTTTGAGAATGTAGAGGAATTCCTGGGTATCTCCCTAACCTGTCACATCATATCTCTGCAGGGTTAGATGAATTATTTCTCACTGAGGCTAGACAAGGCAACCCAGCCAGGGGAAGAGATTACACAGACAGAAAAGAGCTTTAGGGAAGGCCCACTTACCAGTTGCTGGGGGACCCACAGGAAGACCTAGCAACACATGCACTACATATGTGGGAGAGGAGCTTAGATCCAGCCTGTGTGTGCTCTGTTGGTCTTTGCATAGAGTTCCTATCCCCTTCAGGGCCTCCATTACTTCCCTTAAATCTTCCATAGGAGTCCCTGACCTCCATCCAATGTGTGTCTGTGGGTTACTGCATCTGTTTCAGTCAGATGCTGGGTGGAGCCTATCAGATGACAATCATGCTAGGCTTCTGTCTGCAAGCATAACAGACTATCAGTAATTGTCACAGAGATTATTGCTTTCCTGTGGGATGGGTCTCCAATTGGGTTGGTTGTTGATTGCAATTTCCTTAGTCTCTGCTTCATTTTTGTCTCTGCACTTCTTATAGACAGGACAAATTTTGGTTTAAAAGTTTTCTGGGTGTGTTGGTGTCTTTATCTTAAGACTGGGTGTCCTAACTGGCTACAGGAGGTGGCCTCTTCAGGTTCCATATGCCCACTGCTAGGAGTCTCAGCTAAATTCACCCACATATGCCCACTCATAGGAGCCTTCCCAACCCTAGGTCTATAGTATGTCCAAGAAATGCCCCTATACCCTCTACTACCCTCATCTGCAGATCTCTATTCACTCTCGTAGCATTTGGCCCTCTCTCATGTCTCTTTCCACATAGGAAACTGAAACTCCTCATTCCTTTCCCCACCCCCTATCCCACCCAGTTTCTTCTCTCCATCTGCCTTCTCTGAGTATTTTATTTATATTTCTGAGTGAGATTAAAATAATTTCCTCACTTGGGCCTTCCTTCATGTTTAGCTTCTTTGGGTCTGTGGAATGAAGCATGGGTATCCAGTACTTTATGGCTAATATCTACTTACTAGTGAGTGCATACTATGTTCTTTTGGGTCTGGGTCACCTTACTCAGAATAATATTTTCTAGTTCCATCCATTTGTCTGCAAAATTCATGATAGCCTTGTTTTAAATAGCTGAGTCATATTCCACTGTGTTAATGAACCGTATTTTCTGTATTCATTGTCTAGGTAATGGACATTGGGTTGTTTCCAGTTTCTGGCTATCGTGAATAAAATTGCTATAAGGACAGTGGAATACATGTCCTTGTGGTATGGTAGAACATCTTTTGTGTATATGCCCAAGGGTGATATAGCTGGATCTTCATATAGAACTATTTCCAATTTTCTGAGAAACCACCTGATTGATTTCCAGAGTGGCTGTACAAGTTTGCAATCCCACCAGCAAGGAAGGAGTAGATAGAGTTAGAGAGGAAGAAGTTAGAATCATAGCATAGGTGAGAAATGTAAACTAATGCAGAGGATAAAATCTCTCAGTGATTGTTGTTTCCTTGAATTAAGGGCAAGGTCACTCCTATAGAAACAACAGGTTTACTGAAGAAAAAAAAAAGGAGTACTGGAAAACTTGTGTTCTAGAAAACAGTGATTAATGATGAGAGACCCAATTTAACAGTATAAATGAATTGTGTTGACATAGAAGGTTTGTTAGATATAGGAGCTGATGTTATTATACATTCCCACAAGCCTTGAAATCCAGATTGCCTACTTCAGGAGGTTTACACACAGTTTATAGGAGTTTGCAAATTATCAGATATAAGACAAAGTGTTCAATGCATTAACTGTGTGGGACTAACACAGAAGGGCTAACAGGGAAGCTGAAAATTTATCTGGCTTACATATCCATAAATGTATGGTTAACTGACCTTTTACAACAATGGGGTATGCAAATTAATATTGCTTCAATTTCAGGCAGAGCATATGAGGAAATTAATTTTGATATAGTAGGTGCCCTTGAGGAAGATATTGATACAGGTGATTAAGAAAAAAACAAAAACAAAAACAAAAAACAAAACAAAAATACACAACCTGTCCCCACAGTCCCAAACAGGAAATCACAGGGATTGAATTTCAAACTATATAAAAGGGACCACTTTTGACATACCACCAGCCTTGCCCATATAATGGTTATCAAACAGAACTATATGGTAAGAAAAGTGACCCATAACAAAAGAATAATTGTAGGCACTTGAACAACTTGTAAAGTTGCAGCTGGAGGCTCAACATGTAGAAGAGTTCACCACCCCACGGAATTCCTCAGTTTTTGTTGTAGCAACTCTATGGGTACCAAAAGAAATGTGATCTGACATACTAATTTTTTTTTTAATTTTGCAGAGTTTTGAAAAAACTAAAAAGTATTTACACCATATCAATGATATATACTCAGGATTTTTTCTGCTTTAAGTTCTGAAAATATTTATTGTGTGAAATATACACTTATTGAAAATAATGGCAATAATGAGGTTATCTGCACAAATGAAAACTCAAAATATTCCCACATATGTATTCAATATAATGAAATAATTATTTAAATATTAGAATACAAAGCATGTTACTGATATATCACAAATACCACAAGAGTAGCAATTATAGAAAGACCAATCGCTTACTGCATTTAATATTCTTTGTTTTGTGCATTTGGTGTTTTCAGATTAACTATTTTTTTTTTTTTTTTGCTTTGGCACAAAACAGGAATTCTTCCCAATTCAGCATAGAGGAATTATAAACAAGACCGTTGTTGTAATCCCTTAAATTGGGATGGATGATTTTGTTTTTTTGATATGTTTTGGTTGTTATCATCTAAGGTGGTAGGTTTAAATTATTGCATATTGATAGAAATTTAAGGTTGTTCTGTTTTATTGTGAATTGATAGATAATGTAAGTTTGTTTTATTTGAATTATTGTATATTGATAGAAATTTAAGGTTGGTTTGTTTGGATTGTTGTACACTGATAGGAATTTAAGGTTTTTTGTACGTATTGTATTGTAAGAGAAATTTAAGATTTTTTAATTTGATACTGATATGAATTTAAAATTCTTTTGTTTAAATTACTGTATATTATTAGAAATATATGGTTTTGTTTGACTATATTGTACATAAGCTGTTGATTTAAATGTGATGTAATGTTTTAGTTTATAGTTCTTATAATTATTTTTATCTTTCTTATTAGATATTGTCTTAATTTACATTTCAAATGCTATCCCGAAAGTTCCCTCTCCCCTCCCCCCTGCCCTTTTCCCCTGCCCACCCATTCCCACCTCTTGGCCCTGGCGTTTCCCTGTATTGGGGCATATAAAGATTGCAATTCCAAGGGGCCTCTCTTCCCAATGATGGCCGACTAGGCCATCTTCTGCTACATATGCAGCTAGAGACATTAACTTTGGGGGTTCTGGTTAGTTCATATTGTTGTTCCTCTTATATGGTTGCATACCCCTTCAGATCCTGGGGTTCTATCTCTAGCTTCTCCATTGTGGGTTCTGTGTTCCATTATATAGGTGACTGTGAGCATCCACCTCTGAATTGGCCAGGCACTGGCACAGCCTCACACGAGACAGCTATATCAGGGTCCCTTCAGCAAATTCTTGCTATCCTACACAATAGTGTCTGAGTTTAGTGACTGATTATGGGAGTCTCTGGATGGTCCATCCTTTCATATTAGCTCTAAACTTTTTCTCTGTAACTCTTTTCATGGGTATTTTGTTTTTTATTCAAAGGAGGAATGAAGTATCCACACGCTGGTCTTCCTTCTTGATTTTCTTGTGTTTTGCAAAATGTATCTTGGATATTCTAAGTTTCTGGGCTAGTATCCACTTATCAGTGAGTGCATATCCAATGACTTCTTTTGTGATTGGGTTACCTCACTAAGGATGATATCTTCCAGATACATCCATTTGCTCAAGAATTAGTTTCTGTTAGGGGAAAAGATATATATTTTTTAAATGGAGGATATGAAGTGGAACATTCTGACTGTTATGTGATGCAGACTCACATAATATTTTGCTGAAGCAGACTTATATGATGTTTTGCTGAGACAAAACCCATGAGAAGAAAGTGATGTTTTGAGAGAGTATAAGTAGATCTCAATGGGACTGTGAAGACAGTAACTGCTTACATAGATATATGAGCAATGCTCAGTTGGTCTAAGATATTTGCTGATCTTCACTTCATTGACAGAGGAATGGCAGAGAAGTCCTAGCATTTTGGCTAGTACTATTGCTCCCACTCACTCATGCCTATTTGGTGGAGGCCTGGTATTTTCTGCTGGATTGTGCAATGTTTTGAACTAGATTGTTGTTATTCTGCCACAACTAAACTGGACTGCTGGTATCCTGACAAATAGAGACTGGAATCTCCCCAAAGCACTACTTCTAAACAGGGTTATGTGTCCTTGTCCTATTTCTCATCTTTTCTCCCCTGCTTTTGGACTATGGGTTAGAAAGGAGGAGTCATATCTTTTGAGAATCCTTACTAAGTAAGATTTGAAAAATCTAAGCCTACAACTTAGTCATGGATAGCTTTGTGCAAAATATAGCCATTTTTAAGGGGCAAGAAACTATACTTTTTAAATAAAATTACCATTTACAAATATTTGTAAAATGTTTTGGATTCATTTTGAGTTTTCCTTGCTCATTCTCTTCCCTCTGACAAACATTTGCAAATATTGGACTCTTCTGAAACATACTCAAGGTTATGTTATATTAGTAATTTAGTCTTATTGAGACACTATGGTATGGGGAGAGTGGTATGCTTCAGTATTCTCATTATTTATTATTACTTACTACTATTTTTATTTTTATGACTTAAGATATGGCGTTAAGAAAATGAAATTTTTATTTAGATATGTAGATATTTTCTGTTTTTTTTTTCCAGAAACAAGATTGCAGCACTAGAGACAGAAAGATGGGGGGAGAACAGAATGAGGAGAGATGTATTTTTAAAATAAAAAATAAAATGCCTGAGGCTTTTTAAAAAGGCAACTATTTTTTTCTCTTCTGAAACTCTGTAAGATTTGTTTATGATGAATAAGGTACACATAAAATCTGAATCTGATAATTATGGCAGGATCTTGTTCTAACGTGAATTGTTCATTTTATATAAATTGAATTTTCTAACTCTGACAAAAGCTGTATCTCGGAAGACCACAAACTTTGGAATGATGTGATCTCAGTAGAGGAAGAAGAATATGGGTATCACATAGACACAGATGATCAATAATGTAGCCCTTCACAGCAGTAGCTCTTTGGAACAACATATGGCAACAGAATTACCTTTGTACTACCCAACTGAGGGATATAATTTATCCAGTTTGAGGAACTGTTGTGACAGGTAATACATTCAATGCTGTACATGTTCTGCATTCCAATGCACATGAATTCCAATGCATACTCAAAAGAGCAAACTATAGCAATATTTTGTATCTAACTGACCAAAGACAAACATTTCATTGCATTAAATAGATAGATAGGTAGATAGATAGATAGATAGATAGATAGATAGATAGATAGATAGATAGATAGAGCAGTATCATAGATATAAATATCATAGATATAATATCTTTAGCCAAGATCTCACTAAATTTACAGGTAATCTTGAACTTTTGGTTCTCCTATTATAGATCTGCATCACCATTTCCTTTTCATATTGAAATGTAAAAGAAATGAACATTATTATATAATGAGATAAATTCTTTCTTCTTTTTTTGAAGTACTTTTAAAATTCAGTAATATTTATTGAGGAAACACCCATATCTTTATTATTATAATCCAAGGTCCATATGGGATCAAAACAGATGCTTAACTATATTTTGGCAGTTTAGTTCAATTGTTTATGAAATATCATACTTTTTAAAAGATTTTTTAATAAAGTTACCACGAATGGTATCAAAATATTTTCTGAACAGCTTACTAACTGTGCTTTCCTTGTAGATTATGCTTATGCTGAATTATAATAGTGGGCCTTTCTTTCATTTCTTTTCTTTCTCTTTTCTTTTTTCTTTCTTTCTTTCTTTCTTTCTTTCTTTCTTTCTTTCTTTCTTTCTTTCTTTCTTAGATATTTTCTTTATTTACATTTCAAATGCTATCTGTAAAGTTCCCTATACCCTTCTCCCATCCTGATCCACTACCCACCTACTCCCACTTCTTGGCCCTGGGGTTCCCCTGTACTGGGGCATATAAAGTTTGCAAGACCTAGGGGCCTTTCTCTCTCTTCCCAGTGATGGCTGACTAGGCCATCTTCTGCTACATATGCAGCTAGAGACAGGAGCTCTTACTTGAAAGTCTCGATCTGAGTGATGCCTCTGTCAAATAGTCTTGGTCTTGTCAACTCTGAATGGAGTGCCACAGAGCCTGTGCTTCATATCTGCCTTGATTTCCTGTTCCCAAATACATGGCTACATCCATGACAGTAGCTGTGGCATACTCTATACCCAAGACTGCTCATTCAGACAATGAAACTTATCATAATCTACCCTGAAAACATTAGTTTACATGGGAGGTGAGACTCTTCATTGCGGTCATGGCCCATTCCTGTTCGAATAGCCCCAGCACTCCCTGGCCTTGAGGCTCCTTTTCATATAGCCTTTGGTACTTTTCCCTAAAAATGTATTGCCTGAGAACCAACCTGTTGCAGAATATTTGGTCACACTGTGAATTCGGAGATTATGTTATTTACTGACAAAAAGAAAAAAAAAAAAAGAAAAAGAAAAAAAATGTCACCAATTTTAATAATTTTTAATTTTTATTCAACTTACACTGTGCTATATAAAGAATGTTTCATATATTAAAAATAATGCTTTTATTAATTCTTTGAGGGTTTCATACAATATATTCTGGGCATCTCCAAACTCTTTGCCCATCTCCTTTCAGATACATGCCACTTCCTTATCTACTCAACTTCAGGTTCTCTCTCTACAAATAAACCGATCATTTCCAGTATATACTCTTGGGTAAGATACATTCCTTGAAGTAAGAATATTCAGTGTATTAATGGTTACTGACTCCCACTTTCCAAGCATCTGGAATTATTGTTTTCTCAGCAGTGGTTGACTTAGTATCCATATTCTCTGCTATTTTCTAGGATTGTATATGACTTAAGATTTAAAGTTTTATGCAGTTCATCACCGTGCATTCATATGTGCTCTGTTGAAATTAGAAAATAATGTATGTTGTGGATAGCCCTGGGTTTAATTATATTTGATGTTAATTCCATACTCCTGTGAGTGATGGGAAGAAGAATGAGTCAGCACTCAGGTGGTTTCCTATAAACCTGCTTCCCACCTTAATTTGTAAAATAAAGGAGAGCTGATGATTGGACAGATAAAGGGAAGATGGAGCAGAAGTTGGGAGAGAGTAGAAGGAGAAAATGGAAGAGGGAGAAGATGCAGAGGAGGAGGAAGAAGAAGAAAAGCAGAGCAGAAGCACATGGCCTGGAGAAACCACAAATTCTAAGGGGTCTCATAGATGTGGAAGACTGTAGTATAGTGGTAGATCTGTCCAACCTAGGTGTACAGCATGTATTCATATAACTGAGTTGTGTTTTCATTGACTGGGCATATTTGGGTTGGAGATTTAAGGCAACAAATGTATTCTTAAAGTAACTCACTGCAGCTAATAATCTTTCTTTTGTTACTCAGAGAAGAACCATGAACCTTGAAGTGGGGACCCTAAAATATGTTATTCTCTGCCTGTTGACCATGTGTATACCCAATATATTCTATTTCCTGTTACAGAGATGCATATGCAACCAGGCAAATATCTATCCTAATCAAAATAACTGTAACACAGAAACAGCCGAGATATTCACCACCTGATGAATATATAATGAAAATATACATACATACATATGTATATATAATAGACTTTTTTTTCAACTATAAAAAAAGAAGTTATAATAACTGCATTTAAATGGATAGACTTTCAGAATATACTAAGAGAAATAACAAAGACCCAGAAGGACAGTAACATGTTGTAACTCATATGTAGATCTTAGCATTAAATCCAAGCTGGTGGCTTATATTCTGCTTGAGTTTTCTAGCCTGCTTTCTCTCTGTTCTGCCTTCTTACTTTCTGATCTGCTTTCTCTGTAGATCTTCAGACAGCTTTATCTCTATGTTCTTCTTGAGACAATTCTCCAACAATTCTCCGTCACTATTTACATATTCTCTTACTAGCTCAATTCTTGCAAATCATAAGCCCAGGTTTTTTATATTTCATATTAATCCAGTCATTTATTCCAAGTTTCCTTTTTTTTTATCCTATTAATCAGCATCCCAGTCCCTTAATTCTTAGGAGAAAACACACACACACACACACACACACACACACTTTCTTTTAACATTGCAAAAGAATTCAGATATCTGCCTGACTCTGTTAAGCAAAGACTATAAGCTAGCTGGGTGGGACCCTGTTCTGAAGGTACTTCTAGCATATGTTGGCCTAACCTTGCTCTGTTCCAGGCCAACCCTGAACTGAGGAATCAGTACACTTTTTTTTTTTTTTTTTCATTTGGGTGCTATCTCTTGTAATCACCAGTTCCTAAATCTCTTTATTTCCTTCTTTGGTATCTTTCTAACAAGTTGGCTCAAAACCCACCTGCTTTTGTTACTTTACATTATCAAAGTCACTCTTAATTCATTTTGAACAGATATATTTAGCATAGTTGAAAAATTATATATTATTAACTACTTTTTAGAGTTCTTCTCTACAACCTTAAGGTCTGTCCTAAAGATCCCAGAATTTACAATTTTGCTAAGACAGTAGTCACCACCTTCACCTCCTGGGTGTATGATGTCTCTTATTATCATATGGTTTTTAATGTAAATGGGGAAAACATATTCAAAGCCATAGAAAATGAACACACTACTGAATGATTACTGTGTGATGGAGGAAATTAGGAAAAATATGTTAAAGATCTTAGAAATGAGTTGTAAGAAAGATACAACTCATAACCTATGGGATAAAAAGAATTCAAACCTAAAAAGCTCTCAAGTAAACAGAGTTAAACAAAGAATTCTCAACTGAGGAATACCGAATGGCTGAGAAGCACCTGAAAAAATGTTCAACATCCTTAATCATTAGGGAAATGCAAATCAAAACAACCCTGAGATTCCACCTCACACCAGTAAGAATGGCTAAGATCAAAAAATCAGGTGACAGCAGATGCTGGTGTGGATGTGGAGAAAGGGGAACACNGCGGCTGCCAGGGATCCCTCCCATAATCAGCCACCAAAATAAACACTATAGCATATGCCAGCAAGATAATGCTGAAAGGGACCTGATATAGCTGTCTTGTGGGAGGCTATACCAGTGCCTGGTAAACACAGAAGTGTATGCTCACAGTCAGCTATTAGTTGGAACACAGGACTCCCAAGGTAGGAGCTAGAGAAAGTACCCAAGGAGCGGAAGGGGTCTTCAACCCTCTAGGTGGAAGAATAACATCAACTAACTAGTTCCCCCTGCGCTCATGTCTCTAGCTGCATATATGGAAGGAGATGGCCGAGTTGGCCATCATTGGGAGGAGAGGCCCCTTGGTCATACAGACTCTATATGCCCCAGAACAGGGGAATACCAGGGCCATTACGTGGGAGGGGGGGGGTAGGGGAGCAGGGTGGGGATGCGGGAGGGTAAGGGAAATTTTCTGAATAACATGTGAAATGTAAATGAAGAAAATATCTAATAAAGAAAAAAAAAAAAAAAGATGGAAACTCCCCCCTAGAAAAAAAGTAATCTTTCAACAAACCTAAAAGAAGACAGCCACAGGAATAGAATCTGAACTCTAATAACAAAAATAACAGGAAGCAACAATTACTTTTTCTTAATATCTCATAATATCAATGGACACAATTCTCCAATAAAAAGACATAAACTAACAGACTGGCTTCATAAACAGGTCCCAACTATTTCCTGCTTACAAGAAACTCACCTCAGAGAAAAAGACAGATAGTTCCTCAGGGTAAAGTTAGAAAACAATTTTCTAAGCAAATGGTCTTAAGAAACAAGCTGGAGTAGCCATTGTAGTGTTGAATAAAATTGACTTCCTACCCAAAATTATCTAAAATACCAGGATGGGCATTTAATACTCATCAAACATAAAATCTTCCAAGATGATCTCTCAATTCTCAATATCTATGCTCCAAATGCAAGAGCATCCACATTCAAAAAAAAAAAAAAAAAAAAAAAAACTACTATAGTAAAGTTCAAAGCACAATAATAGTGGGAGACTTCAACACCACTCTCATATCAATGAACAGATCCTGGAAATAGAAACTAAACAGAGACACATTGAAACTAACAGAAGTTATGAAAGAAATGCATATAACAGATAGCTACAGAACATTTTATCCTACAACAAAAGGATATACCTTCTTTTCAGCACCTCATGGCACTTTCTCCAAAATCTCCCATTTAATTGGTCACAAAACACGCCTCAACAGATAAAAAAATATTGGAATCATCCGATGCATCCTATCAGATCACCACAGACTAAGGCTGATCTTCAGTAACAACATAAAGAATAGAAATCAAACATTCACGTTGAAGCTGAAGAACACTCTTCCTTGGTCAAGGAAGTAATAAAGAAAGAAATTAAAACCTTTTTAGAATTTAATAAAAACGAAGCCACAACATACACAAACTTATGGGACAAAATGAAAGCATACCTGACAGGAAAAATCATAGCTATGAGTGCCTCCCAAAAGAAATTAGACAGAGCATACACTAGTGGCTTGACAGCACAACTAAAATCTCTAGAACCAAAAGAAGCAAATTCACCCAAGAGGAGTAGAAGTCAGGAAATAATCAAACTCAGGGCTGAAATCAACCAAGTGAAAAGAAAAAAGAACTATTCAAACAATCAACCAAACAAGGATCTGGTTGTTTGAGAAAATCAACCAGATAGACAAACAGTTAGCCAGACTCACTAGAGGTCACAGGGACAGTATTAGAAAAGAAAAGGGAGACATAACAACAGAACCTGATGAAATCCAAAACACCATCAGATCCTTCTACAAAAGGCTATACTCAACAAAAGTAGAAAACCTAGATGAAATGGACAAATTTCTAGATTTTGATACAAGGTATCAAACTTAAATCAGGATCAGATTAATGACTTATACAGTCCCATATCCTGTAAGGAAATGGAAGCAGTCATTAAAAGCCTCAAAAACAAAACAAAACAAAACAAAACAAAACAAAACAAAAAAAAAAGCACAGGATCACATCGGTTTAATGCAGAATTTTATCAGACCCTCAAAGAAAACCTAATTCCAGTTCTACTCAAACGATTCCACAAAATAGAAAGAGAAGGAACTTTATCTAATTTTTCTATGAAGCCACAATTACTCCGATATCTAAATCACATAAAGACAAAACAAAGATAGAGAACTTCAGACAATTTCACTTATGAATATTGAAGCAAAAATAAATTCTTGCTAACTGAATCCAAGAACACCCAAACAATCATCCAACATGATCATGGAGGCTTCATTTCAGGAATGCAAGGGTGGTTTAATATACAGAAATCCATCAATATAATCCACTTAAAAAACAAACAAACTCAAAGACAAAATCCACCTGGTCATCTCCTTAGATGCTGAGAAAACTTTGGACAAAAAGCTAACACCCTTACATGATAAAAGACTTTGAAACATCATAAAAGACTTTGAAACATCAGGAATTCAAGGCCCATACCTAAACATAATAAAGGCAATATACTGCAAAACAGTAGCCAACATCAAACTGAATGGAGAGAAGTTGGAAGCAATCCCATTAAAATCAGGGACTAGACAAGGCTGCCCAATTCTGCCCTACCTATTCAATACAGTACTTGAAATCATAGCCAGAGCAATTAGACAACAAAAGGAGATCAAGGGGATACAAATTGGAAAGGAAGAAGACAAAATATCACTATTTGCAGGTTATATGATAGTATATATAAGTGACCCTAAAAATTCTACCAGATAACTCCTAATCCTGATAAACAGCTTCAGTGCAGTAGCTGGATATAAAATTAACTCAAAAAAATCAGTGGCATTTCTCTACACAAAGGATAAAGTGGCTGATAAAGAAATTAGGGAAACAACACCCTTCACAATAGTCACAAATAATATAAAATACCTTGGTGTGACTCTAACTAAGGGAGTAAAAGATCTTTATGATAAGAATTTCAAGTCTCTGAAGAAAAAAATCAAAGAAGATCTCAGAAGATGGAAAGATCTCCCATGCTCATGGATTGGGAGACTCAATATAGTAAAAATGGCTATTTTGCCAAAAACAATCTACAGATTCAATACAATCCCCATCAAAATCCCAACTCAATTCTTCACTGAGTTAGACATGGCAATTTGCAAATTCATCTGGAATAAAACCTAGGATAGCAAAAACTATTCTCAACAATAAACAAAACTGTGCTAGAATTACCATGCCTAACCTCAATCTGTACTACAGAGTAATTGCAATAAAAACTCCACGGTACTGGTACAGTGACAGACAGGTATACCAATGGAATTGAACTGAAGACCCAGAAATGAACCCACATACCTATGGTCACCTGATATTTAGTAAGGGAACTAAAACCATTCAGTGAAAAAAAGACAGCATTTTTCAACAAATCTTGATAACACAACTGGTAGTTATCATGTACAAGAATTCGAATTGATCCATTTTAATTTCTTTGTTTTACTGTCACACCTAAGTGGATCAAGGAACTCCATATAAAATGAGAGACACTGAAACACATAGAGTAGAAAGGGGGAAAATTCCTGGACAGAACAGCAATGGCTTGTGCTGTAAGATCGAGAAATGACAAATGGGACCTCATAAAATTCCAAACCTTCTGTAAGGCAAAAGACATTGTCATTAAGACAAAAAGGCCACCAAAAGAATGCGAAAATATGTTTACCAATTCAATATCAGAAAGGGGACTAATATCCAATATATACATAAAAACTCAATAACATGGACTCCAGAAAATCAAATAACCCCATTAAAAATTTTTGGAACAGAGCTAAACAAAGAATTCTCAACTGAAGAATACCAAATGGCTGAAAAGCACCTGAAAAAAAGGTTCAACATCCTTAATCATCGGGAAAATGAAAATCAAAACAACACTGAGATTCTACCTCCCACCAGTCAGAATGGCTAAGATCAAAAATCCAGGTAACAGCAGATGCTAGCAAGGATGTGGAGAAAGAATGATACTCCTCCATTGTTGGTGGGATTGCATGCTGGTACAACCACTCTGGAAATCAGTCAGGCAGTTCCTCAGAAAATTGGACATAGTACTGCTAGAAGATCCAGCAAATCTTCTCCTGAGCATATACTCAGATTATGTTCCAAGGTATAACAAGGACACATGCTCCACTATGTTCATAGCAGCCTTATTTACAATAGCCAGAAGCTGGAAAGAACCCAGATGTCCCTCAACAAAGGAATGGATACAGAAATGTGGTACATTTACACAATGGAGTACTACTCAGCAATTCAAACCAAAGAATTCATGAAATTCTTAGGCAAATGGATGCATCTGGAGGAGATCATCCTTAATGAGGTAATCCAATCACAAAAGAACTCACATGCTATACACTCACTGATAAGTGGATATTGGTCCAAAACCTTAGAAGGTCAAAGATACAATTTGCAAAAGACATGAAACTCAAGAACAAGGAATACCAAAGTGTGGATACTTCATTCCTTCTTAGAATGGGGAACAAAGTATCCATGGAAGGAGTTACAGAGATAATGTTCAGAGCTAAAATGAAAGGAAGTATCATCCAGAAACTGCCTCACCCAGGTATCCATCCCATATACAACCACCAATCCCAGATACTATTGCATATGCCAGAAAGATTTTGCTTACAGAGCTGTGATATCGCTCTCTTCTGTGAGTCTATGCCAATGCATGGCAAATATAGAAGTGGATGCTCACAGTCATCTATTGGATGGGTCACAGAGACCCTAATGAAGGAACTAGAGAAAGTACCCAAGGAGCTAAAGGGGTCTTCAACTCTGTAGGAGGAACAATGATATGAACTAGCCAGTACCACCCAAAGCTGTGTCTCTAGTTGCATATGTAGCAGAGGATGGTACAGTAGGCCATCAATGGGAGGAGAGGCACTTGGTATTAGGAAGATCCTATACCCCAGTATAGGGAAATTCCAGGGTCAGGAAGCAGGAGTGCGTGGGTTTGGGAGCAGGACTGGGGATGGGTATAGGGGGCTTTGGTGATAGCATTTGAAATGTAAATGAAGAAAATACTTAATTAAAAAAAAAAGGATAAGAAAATGGCGTAGTCACTGACAGAAGTGGGGTGTTGGAGTTCTGCCTTCTGCCTAGGGAGCTGGTGAATTTTCCATTCTACCCAGACCCAAGGTAAGGAGGTGGAGTGAAGGGGGGCAGGCGCCTAGGGCTGGTGTAGGCTGTGTGGCTGCAATAAAGTCTTTTCTTAAGAGAAAAAAAAGAACAATAATTAAAAGGAAACTAGAATTGCTGTACTCTACTTCTCTAATGTAAGTTTGAGATTGCTGACCTCCTCTCCTTTTACTAACAGGGAATCTGAAATTATTCACACTAAACCTGTTTACAAAAATGATTTAAAAACATAAAATAAAAATTCAAAATAAAATACAAATATTGAAAATACACATAGTGTGAACTGTATTAAAACAACCAAAAACACATTAATTTTTGTTCTTGCTGGAGCAGAAGTGGAGGCCATATTGAACAGATTTTACCTTTAGGATATCAGAGACCCTAAATTACAGTTTTCTGAATTAATATGCTTTGGTTCCCATTGAAAATCTGTCTGAGATTAATACAACAGAAGAAGTGTCATTCATATATCCAAAGTATTATTTTCATGTGGAAAATTTAAATTCTCACCAATCCCTACCTACTCAACCATTTTGAGATAAATGTTAAATAATTAAAACAAACACAATATAAATTTACTGAGTATAATTTCTGTTTTACTAAAATCATCTATATTGACACCCCCCGCCATAAAGTATCTATAGCTGGTTTAGGGAGAATTTATTCTCACAGATATCTTGTGATGCAGATAATTAAAACTAACAAAATACATTCTCCAAATTCAGTGAACACACAAGGAATTGCCAGCATCAACCTGTCAAATTGAAGTTGTCCATGAAACTACCATGCCAAATGTTTACTAGTATTCACCTTAAGAGATTAGACTTACTCCCCCCCCCTAAAAATTATGAAATCACTTTACTTTGGCTTTCATACTCATATTCCTACAGAGATGAACTGTAACACAAAATCAACTGTATAAAAAGAAACAAACACAGAGTTGAAAGCATTTAAAACCTCATACAGCTTCTGGCTATTATAAATAAGGCTGCTATGAACATAGTGGAGCATGTGTCCTTTTTACCAGTTGGAACATCTTCTGGGTATATGCCCAGGAGAGGTATTGCTGGATCCTCTAGTAGTAATATATCCAATTTTCTGAGATAACACCAGACTGACTTCCAGAGTGGTTGTACAAGCTTGCCAGATGTCCCTCAACAGAGGAATGGATACAGAAAATATGGTACATTTACACAATGGAGTACTATTCTGCTATTTTAAAAAATGAATTTATGAAATTCTTGGGCAAATGGATGAATCTGGAGGACATAATCCTTAGTGAGGTAACCCAATCACAAAAGAAGTCATTGGATATGCACTGACTGATAAATGGATATTAGCCCAGATACTTATAACACCCAAGATACAATCTGCAAAACACATGAAAACCAAGAAGAAAGACCAACGTGTGGATACTTCATTCCTCCTTTGAATAGGAAACAAAATACCCATGAAAGGAGTTACAGAGACAAAGTTTAGAGCTAAGATGATAGGATGGACCATACAGAGATTAACCCACCGGGGATCCATCCCATAATCAGTCACTAAACTCAGACACTATTGCATAGGACAGCAAGTGTTTACTGAAGGGACCCTGATATAGCTGACTCCCACAGAAGTGGATGCTCACAGTCATCCATAAGAGGGCCCACGGGGCCCACATTGGAGAAGCTAGAGATAGAACACCAGGAGCTGAAGGGCTCTGCAACCTTAGAAGAGGAACAACAATATGAACTAAACAGAACCTCCAGAACTCCTGTCTCTAGCATCATATGTAACAGAAGATGGCCTAGTCAGCCATCATTTGGAGGAGAGGCCCCTTGGTACTACAATCTTTATATGCGCCAATACAGGGGAACACCAGGGCCAAGAAGTGGGAGTGGTTGGGCAGGGTAGCAGGGAGGGGGGAGGGGGGAGGGGGGAGGGGACTTTCAGAATAGCATTTGAAATGTAAATTAAGAAAATATCTAATTAAAATAAAAAACTCATACATTAAAATTGGGCCTATAACGTCAAAGCACCGGGTTTTGAGCTGTTCCTTTCTATTATCTGTACTACTAATAAAGGTAGTTTTACAAAGAGAGGGAAAGAAGGATGACTTGGTGACCAGGACTCTCTGGGGTGGAAAAAATGAGAATAACTGTGAACATCCTTGTCTGTAGCTTGCATGATGTTTAATAATAGATAATATAGGTCTTAAATCCCAGGGGAGGAGAATAAAGTTAGAAATTTGTTAAAGTTGAATATTATGGATAGTAACTTTCATCAGAAAACATTGATGTAGCCAGCAAAATTGAGATGTAATCATGTAAAATACTTCTAAAGAGGGACAATAATTTGGAACAGAAGATGGCATTACAAATAAAAAAAATTACAAGATGGCATTACAAGCTAATCGGGTTGAGTATAAATGAATCCCACAGTTCAAAGAAGTGGCTATATGAACTTCTGTTGGGGACCCTGTGGGTCGGGATTTTGCTTCTTCTGCTCCTCCATTTCTGCTGCCTTCTGTACAGCAACATCAACCAACATGTAGAACTTGCTAATATCAGGCTTTTCCTCNACTGGATAGTTTTAGCTCCCTTGTCAAAGATCAGGTGAGCATAGGTGTGTGGATTCATTTCTGGGTCTTCGATCCTATTCCATTGGTCTACCTGTCTGTTGCTATACCAGTACCATGCAGTTTTTATAACGATTGCTCTGTAGTACAGCTTGAGGTCAGGCATGGTGATTCCACCAGAGGTTCTTTTATTGTTGAGAAGCTTACTCCATTTTTTAAAAATAGCTTTCATAATTTCTCTGCAGGTGTTAACTATATACAAAGTACAAATATTGGAGATTAATATTACCATATATTAGAGAATAATATTACCATTCATTTAAAAATTCCACTTATTCTCTCTCTGTGTGTGTCTCTCTCTCTCTCTTTCTCTCTCTCTCTCACTCTCTCTCTCACCCCCACCCTGCCATGTTTGTGTGTGTGTGTGTGTGTGTGTGTGTGTGTATTTCTGCAGGTGTACAAGTACATGTACCATGGGTTCATGTTGTGGTCAGATGACCTGTTTTGTCTCCTACCATGTGGGTTCTGGTGATTAAACTCAGGTGATGAGCCTTAGAAGCAAATGCCTTTACCCACTAAGCAACCTTGTTTCAATATCTTTCTTTTTGATATTTTTATTTTTATCATTTTTTAATTATTTTGTGTATGAATGTACATTATAAGTTTAAAAGACTGTGAAAATTCTTTCATTAAAATGTTATAATGTTTTTGTCTTATTCTTGTATTCCTTAGTTGCTGCCCTAGTAGCTCATCTAATAGAAGCAATTTCTCTAAAATATTATCTTTAATAAAGACTGCACCACGTATATTATTTCTTTTTCTATGTAGTAGGTATATATAGATGATTCTGGTTTCTCAGTTAAACTTAAAATTTTCAAAAGATTCTTTTAGAATTTTATCTAACTATATTTATGCTGCATGAAATATTAAAAACAAAACATAAACCAAACCAAAACCAGCCAAACAAACAAACAAAGAAACAACAACAACAACAACAACAAAAACAGGCTAACACCAGCTAGGCACCAGCAGACAGGCGGATCTATTCTAGGAGGCTGTCGGTTTGAGTGGTTGATCCACCAGGATCTGCCACTTGAGGATTTTTAACAGATTAGTTTGTTTGTTTGTTTGTTTGTTTGTTTTAAATTAGGATGCTAGATTCAACACCCATCCGTGATTATGCTACCTATTGATTCTAAACTAAGATTGTGTGGTGGGTTTCTTCATGCACCCACTCAACTGGGTTCCAGAGATAGTTATGGTGTCTGAACTTGGTGTGTGAGAGTGCACCACAGCCTACCTTGGGAATTTGGAAGTACAGGGAAACTGTGACACTGGCCAGTCTTGGGAACTTAGCTATATAGGAAAAGAAAGCAATTTCAGCACTCTGAGTCAGAGAGTCTATAGAACTGAAAACAGGTTGGCCTGTCTGCCTGTGCCTAACCAGAGATAGCTTGGGTGTTTTGTTTTGTTTTGTTTTGTTTTGTTTTGATTTTATATTTCATGCAACATGTATATACTACATCTTGATAGAATCCACTCCCCATGTCCTTTCCTCCAATTCCTAACATACACACATTTTTTCCAAACTTTATGTACAGTGTGTGTGTGTGTGTGTGTGTGTGTGTGTGTGTGTGTGTGTGTGTGTGGTGTGTGTGTATGTGTGTGTGTGTGTGTGTGTGTGTGTGTGTGTGAGAGAGAGAGAGAGAGAGAGAGAGAGAGAGAGAGAGAGATAGAGAGAGAGAACGGACAGTTATGTTCAAGTACTTAACAGGACAAAGTCATCCTAATTCCGTGGAGCTATAGTTAAAGGCAGTCCTCAGTCTGATAAATTGGGGTACTCTTAAAGTATAATACTAAGCATTGAGGCATCTCTCTTGCCCTATGATATACTTTAAGAAAAAGAACAGTTTTAAAGAAGATAGTGCTTTTGGCAAAAGATTGCTCTATTTTTTTTCTTCTCAATGGTCATGGAATCTTTAATATAGTTTATTTGGAAAAGGTAAAGGTGAAAATTATTTATTTATCCATCAAATAAAAATCAATTAGGGGACAAAATGAATTAATTAGTTTTAACATTAAATATTAAATTGGATATTTTTGTTTTTATTTCCTACATGATATTATGAGTTCTAAAGAATGTATGTTTTATCTTTTTCATTGTTGCTATAATTGAAGACAAAATGATTTAAAAGCGAAATGATATAAGACATATTTATATACATTTCTGGAACATAAATAGGAGAAAATCTGAAGTCAAATAAAGCCTTTGGAGGCACATGAAAGTGTTGCCAGCATAGCTGCATATACTTATGGCAAGTAATGAGTTAGTTCAACATCCTCAAAAATCACTAGGAAGGAGCAGACAATATGGACAATTTAATAAACAAACAGAAAATGTAAAACAATTATTTGTATCATCTCTGCAAAAGTAGAACATCAGATAGCACATGAGTTGCTTTTGTTTTGGTCCTAAGGATCTAGCCAACCTAAAAGAACAATAAAAGTTGGGGAGGTAGATCAGAACTTGAATGTGCTAATAAGGTTTCCATCTTATAAGAATTCTGGATATCTATGAATAGAAAAGCAAATACATATACACATATGTGTATGTGTATACATACATGTATGCTAGGTCTGCTATTCCTTGGGTCAAAGCAAGATAGCAAACCACTGGTTTTGTATTCTATCCTGAAATTCCTTTTGCTGGTGTTTACCAGCAAAGTAAAGGTGAAAGAAAATTTGCTTGTATAGCCATGCTCCATTTGACCTTCAAAAACATCGTTATTGTTTGGTAGGCTCTTCTAATGTACATTCTAAGCAATGCTGGTGGAGCTCGACAGCCTGCTTGTAGATGTTTTGTTGAGTATGTCAGCTGCTGGATCACCTGTTATTGATAAGCTCTCCTATCTTTAAGCCTTAATAAATGTTTGTCACATGGTATTTGTATCTGTTTTCATTAAGCTGTCAATCATTCATGGGCTATGCATGCTACTAAACTGAATATACAGGACATTAATTACCTTTCACAATACAGAAAAGCATGGAATTGCTATAAAATTGGGAATGGTTTTCTTCTAGAAAGTCATCAAAGATACCAGATTCTAAGTAGAAATACCCTTTAAGATCTATAGGCGAAATTATGTGTAAACATATTCTCCTGGTTATGTTTGTCTTAAAAGCTGTTTTTAAGACACAGAAAAATAAAAAAAAAATACTGTTCTCCTTTTTACCATTCATTGAATTGGTGGCATAGACATATTTATTACAATTAGAACAGTAAATATAGAAATTATGTCAGCAGCACTATGAAGTCATTTGATTTATAAATTTGTATGAATAGTTGAAATTGCTGTTCAGGTAAAGCCCATGACTATCTGAGATTGATGTTTTCTTTATGCCTTTCTTTTCTTTTCTTTTTTCATTTTGAGTTAGGTTTTTTTTTTTCTAGGCTGTTGAGGGAAGATTTGCTGTTATATTGGAATTTTTGGTTGGTTTTGTTAGACAGCACGTAAAGTTGGATGTGTAGGGAAGAGAATAGGATGTGGATGAACTCTGAGGAGGGAAAGAATATGAATACTTAAAAATAAAAGTATAAAAAGTAAAATATTGTTATACTTAAAAATTCCAGCAATTAAATTCAATGGAATTACATGTATTCACAGGATTTGCATTGAAGAACAAAAAGACTCAAAAATCCAAGAACAAAATTTGTTGTGGAGGAAAATGGGGACCAAGTATATATACATACAAAAGGTAACACACTATACCCTTTCTCTATGTGTTCACAGCTGCACAATAGTATTAATTTAATATTTCATTCTGTTGGGCAAAGCAAGTACCAAATTCATTATATGAATTGATGTTTAAAAAGAAAACTGGAATTATTCTAAAAGAGACCAGGAGAAACTTTGCATAATTAAATGAGTTGTTTCCAAAAACAGTTATAGAGGACAAAGCTGCAAGAGGTACAGATACATGTAACAAACTGATAAAATGTTTACTTCAGATGTCCAAACTTTGGACTTTCATCCTTAGCACATGTAGAAGGAACATTAATCAAGTGAGAGCTCAGATATGTAAGTTTCCAACCATTTCAATTGGTAATAAGAAAAAACAAACAAACAAACAAACAAAAAACCTTTAAATTGGAACTAGAAATAATAAACCTTCAAAATGTATTTTTCATCATTTAGAAAAAGGGATATTGGGAATTATTTACATAATTGGATGCCCTAAGAATGATCAAGGGGATTAGAAAGTACAAGTATGTATTCAACAAAATTGTCTACTTCCTTTCATTGTGAAATAATATATAATTAACATTATACAATGTCAATACCTTGGTTTTTGTGCTATACTTGGTTTCTTGAGATCATATAATTGGTGAAAGCTGAAGAATCATTGAGTTAAGTTGAAAATATCCTGCAGAAGGAAAATAGTAAATTATAGAAATTTGTATACATTTCTGTGTCTTCATGAGACTGATACAAAGCAACATGTATATGGCTACAGGGAAAGGAAATGCAGTTTTTAAGGTATTTAAAACATTTTAACTGAGTTTATCATGGTATGATATTGGGGGTTTTGTTAGATGGTTTTGCTCTTGGAGGAAGCATTGTCAACCCAGATGAGAAAACTTCATTTAAACTATATTTATACACAAACGTATGTGTAGTATGGGTTTTATTTTAGGTAGATAGTTAATAGTATTATTCCTTGTAATATTTCCAGACATCCTTACCCTCATTTTACCCTCATCTCTCCTTGTTCTATATTTAGTACCCTCTACACTAATTGGAGCTCCTCTACATTTCTTCTCATTTCTCTGATCAGCTCATTTTTACCCTGTTCATCTCTGTTCTACTGCTCTCTTTGCTTCCTCCCCTATCAAATGTCTCTTTTTCCTGGTTTCTGAAGTTAGTCTAGGTCCTAGAATCTAGGATATATACATCTGAAAATTTGGAGCTAGAATCCTCAAAAGAGAGATGGTATGCAAACTTTTTTCTGTCTGGGTCTGGGTTGTTTTAAGTGGTTTGAGTATATTGTAACTTTTGGAGTTAAGAAAAGGAAGGGACATTGGTATGATTATATTATAAACTCAAAAATAAAATAAAATAAAATAAAATAAAATAAAATAAAATAAAATAAAATAAAAAATCCACTGGAATTCCTGTAGTCACTGATCAGTTGAAACTCTAAAATATTGGATGAAGATCACACAGCCCCTTCACCCATGTCCTGATGCCCAAGGGAAAGGCCCTCCTGGGTAACACTCCCACTGAGGCTAGTCAAGGCAGCCCAGTTAGGGAGGATGGGTTCCACAGACAGGCAACAATAAAAGGGACAGTCTTTACTCCAAATGTTGGGAACCTGCATGGACCAAGATGCATCTCTGTGACATGTGTTTGGGGCCCTAGGTACAGCATGTGGTAAGGCCAAGGTGCAGCCCCGTATGCCCTTTGGTTGGTGCTTCAGTCTCTGGGAGTCTCCCAAGGTGCAGGTTACATGATTTTCATTGTCTTTCTATCTGCTCTGCGTCCCTCAATGCTTCTTCAAGTGTCCCAGGGCTGTAATGTTTGGCTGTGGATCTCTACATCAGTCAGGAGATAAAGTCTCTCAGATGACAGTTAGCAGAGTATTATTAACACTGAATGGCATTAATAAATGATTCTTCAATCAATTGATTGTTTTTTGTTCATGGGATGAATCTCAAGTAATTTGTAAAAAGAATTATTTTTTATGCATACAGCATTCTGCATGCATGTATGCCTGCAGACCAGAAGATGGTACCAGATCTCATTACAGATGGTTATTTGCTACATTGTCATTGCTAAGAATTGAACTCAGGACCTCTGGAAGAGCAGAGTATGTTCTTAACCTCTGAGCCATCTCACCCACTCCTGGATCTCAAGCTCTTAAAAGTAGGGAAGAGAACTTCAGGGCTTTTTCCTCTGTTCACTGTTTGATTGTATGTTTCTGGATTTTCTGTCTGTTGATAAATTCCCTCTTTCAATTCCTGAATCACTTCTCTTGTTGGATACAGTTTGTTCATTTTTATTCTATTTTAGCTTATATTGATATCATCTTTGATGTTTTTATAATTTTTTAAAAATTTTATTAGATATTTTGTTCATTTACATATCAAGTGTTATCAAGAAAGTTCGCTATACCCTCCCCCCTCCCGGCCTTGCTCCCTTACCCATCCGCTCCCACCCCTTGGCCAAGGAGTTCCCCTGTATTGGGGCATATAAAGTCTGCATAACCAAGGGGCCTCTCTTCCCACTGATGGCCAACTAGGCCATCCTCTTCTATATATGCAGCTAGAGACACGAGCCCAGGGGGTACTAGTTAGATCATGGTTATTCTTCCACCTATAGCGTTGAAGACCCCTTCAGCTCCTTGGGTACTTTCTCTAGCTCCTTCTTCCTTGGGAACCCTGTGTTCCATATAATAGCTGACTGTGAGCTTCCACCTCCATGTTTGCCAGGCATTGGTATAGTTTCCCCTGAAACAGCTATATCCGGGCTCTTTCAGCACTATCTTGCTGGCATATGCTATAGTGTCTATGTTTGGTGGCTGATTGTGGGATGGATCCCTGGCAGCCGCAGTCATTGGGTCCATCCTTTGGAATCAGCTTCACACATGATCTCTTTAACTCTTTCATTGTGTGCTTTGTTCTTAATTCTAGGAAGGGGTGAGGTGTCCACATTTTGATCTTCCTTCTTCTTGAGTATCATGTGTTTAGTAAATTGTATCTTGGGGAGTCTAGGTTTCTGGGCTAATATCCACATATCAGTGAGTACATGTTATGTGAGTTCTTTTGTGAATGGGTTACTTCACTCAGGATGATGGCCTCCAGATCCATCCATTTGCCTAGGAATTTCATATATTTATTGTTTTTAATAGCTGAGTAGTACTCCATTGTGTAAATATACCAAATTTTTTGTATCCATTCCTCTATTGAGGGACATCTGGGTTCTTTCCAATTTCTGGCTATTATGAATAAGGCTTCTATGAACATAGTGGAACATGTGTCCTTGTTACCAGATGGAATATCTTCTGGATATATGCCCAGTAGAGGTATTGCAGGATCTTCCTGTAGTACTATGTCCAATTTTCTGAGGTACCGCCAGACTGATTTCCAGAGTGGTTGAACCAGCTTGCATTCCCACCAACAATGGAGGAGTGTTCCCCTTTCTCCACATCCATGCCAGCAACAGTTGTCACCTGAATTTTTGATCTTAGCCATTCTTACTGGTGTGAGGTAGAATCTCAGGGTTGTTTTTATCTGCATTTCCCTGATGATTAAGGATGTTGAGCATTTTTTTCAAGTGCTTCTCAGCCATTTGGTATTCCTCAGTTGAGAATTCTTTGTTTAACTCTGTGCCCCAAATTTTAATGGGGATATTTGATTTCCTGGTGTCCACATTTTTGAGTTCTTTATATATATTGGATATCAGTCCCCTATCTGATTTAGGATTGGTAAAGATCCTTTCCCAATCCGTTGGTGGCCTTTTTGTCCTGTTGACAGTATCTTTTGTCTTACAGAAGCTTTGCAACTTTATGAGGTCCCATTTGTCAATTCTTGATCTTAAAGCACAAGCCTTTGCTGTTTTGTTCAGGCATTTTTCCCCAGTGCCCATATCATCGAGGCATTTCCCCACTTTCTCCTCTACAAGTTTCAGTGTCTCTGGTTTTATGTGGAGGTCCTTCAACCACTTAGACTTGACCTTAGTACAAGGAGATAAGAATAGATCAATTCCCAGTCTTCTACATGATAGCTGCCAGTTGTACCAGCACCATTTGTTGAAAAGGCTATCTTTTTTCCACTGGATAGTTTTAGCTCCCTTGTCAAAGATCAGGTAACCATAGGTGTGTGGATTCATTTCTGGGTCTTCGATCCTTTTCCATTGATCTACCTGTCTGTTGCTATACCAGTACCATGCAGTTTTTGTTATGATTGCTCTGTAGTACAGCTTGAGGTCACGCATGGTGATTCCACCAGAGGTTCTTTTATTGTTGAGAAGAGTTTTTGCTAGTCTAGGTTTTTTGTTATTCCAGATGAACTTCCTAATTGTCTTTTCTAGATCCTTGAAGAATTGAGTTGGAATTTTGATGGGGCTTGCATTGAATCTGTAGATAGCTTTTGGCACGATAGCCATTTTTACTATATTGATTCTGCCAATCCATGACCATGGGAGATCCTTCCATCACCTGAGATCTTCCTCAATTTCTTTCTTCAGAGACTTGAAGTTCTTGTCATACAAATCTTTCACTTCCTTCGTAAGAGTCACTGCCAGATATTTTATATTGTTAGTGACTATTATGAAGGGTGATGTTTCCCTGGTCTCTTTCTCAGCCAGTTCATCCTTTATATAGAGAAAGGCCATCGATTTGTTTGAGTTAATTCTATATCCAGCTACTGCACTAAAGCTGTTTATCATGTTTAGGAGTTCTCTGGTGGAGTTTTTGGGGTCACTTATATATACTATCATATCATCTGGAAATAGTGATAATTTGAGTTCTTCCTTTCCAATTTGTATCCCCTTGACCTCCTTTTGTTGTCGAATCGCTCTGGTTAGGACTTCAAGTACTATATTGAATAGGTAGGGAGAAAGTGGGCAGCCTTGTCTGGTCCCTGATTTTAGTGGGATTGCTTCCAGTTTCTCTCCATTTAGTTTGATGTTGGCCACTGGTTTGCTGTAGATTGNTCATGAATGGGTGTTGGATTTTGTCAAATGCTTTCTCAGCATCTAAGGAGATGATCATGTGGTTTTTATCTTTGAGTTTGTTTATATAGTGTATTATGTTGATGGATTTCCGTATATTAAACCATCCCTGCATTCCTGGGATGAAGCCTACTTGGTCATGATGGATGATCGTTTTGATGTGTTCTTGGATTCGGTTGGTAAGAATTTTGTTGAGTATTTTTGCGTCAGTATTCATAAGGGAAAATGGTCTGAAGTTCTCTATCTTTGTTGTGTCTTTATGTGGTTTAGGTATCAGAGTAATTGTGGCTTCATAGAATGAATTGGGTAGTGTGCCTTCTGATTCTATTTTGTTGAATACTTTGAGAAGAACTGGAACTAGGTCTTCTTTGAAGGTCTGATAGAACTCTGCACTAAACCCATCTGGTCCTGGGCTTTTTTGGTTGGGAGACTCTTAATGACTGCTTCTATTTCTTTAGGAGATATAGGGATGTTTAGGTCATTAATCTGATCCTGGTTTAACTTTGGAACTTGGTATCTGTCTAGAAAGTTATCCATTTCATCCAGATTTTCCAGTTTTTTTTGAATATAACCTTTTGTAGAAGGATCTGATGGTGTTTTGGGTTTCCTCAGGATCTGTTGTTATGACTCCCTTTTCATTTCTGATTTTGTTGATTCGGATGCTATTCCTGTGCCCTCTAGTGCGTCTGTCCAAGGGTTTGTCTATCTTGTTGACTTTTTCAAAGAACCAACTCCTGGTTTGATTGATTCTTTGGATAGTTCTTTTTGTTTCCACATGGTTGATTTCACCCCTGAGTTTGATTATTTCCTGCCATCTACTCCTCTTAGGTGATTTTGCTTCCATTTGTTCTAGAGCTTGCAGATGTGCCGCCAAGCTACTGGTGTAAGCTCTCTCCATTTTTTTTTTTTTTTTTTTTTTTTTGTAGGAACTCAGAGCTATGAATTTACCTCTCAGTAATGCTTTCCTTGTGCCCCATAAATTTGGGAATGTTGTGTCTTCATTTTCATTAAACTCTAGAAAGTCTTTAATTTCTTTCTTTATTCCTTCATTGACCAAAGTATCATTGAGTAGATTGTTGTTCAGTTTCCAAGTGAATGATGGTGTTCTGCTACTTATGTTGTAATTGAAGAGCAGCCTTAGTCCATCGTGATCTGATAGGATGCATGGGACAATTTCAATATATTTGAATCTGTTGAGGGGTGTTTTGTGGCCAATTATGTGATCAATTTTGGAGAAGGTGCCATGAGGTGCTGAGAAAAATGTATATCCTTTTGTTTTAGGATGAAATATTCGTAGATATCTGTTAAGTCCATTTGTTTCATAGCTTCTCTTAGTTCCACCGAGTCTTTGTTTAATTTCTGTTTCCAGGATCTGTCCATTGATGAGAGTGGGTGTTGAAGTCTCCCACTATTATTGTGTGAGGTGCAATGTTTGTTTTAAGCTTTACTAAAGTTTCTTTAATGAAAGTGGATGCCCTTGCATTTGGAGCATAGATATTCAGAATTGAAAGTTTCTCTTGGAAGATTTTGCCTTTGATGAGTATGAAGTGCCCCTCTTGGTCTCTTTTGATAATTTTGGGTTGAAAGTCTATTTTATTCGATATTAGAATGGCTACCCCAGCTTTTTTCTTTGGGCCGTTTGCTTGGAATATTGTTTTCCAGCCTTTCATTCTGAGGTGGTGTCTGTCATTTTTCCTGAGGTGTGTTTCTTTTAGTCGGCAAAATGTCGGGTCCTGTTTGTGTAGCCAGTCTGATAGTCTATGCCTTTTTATTGGAGAATTGAGTCCATTGATATTAACGGATATTAAGGAACAGTAATTGTTGCTTCCTGTCATTTTTGTTTTTAGAGTTGGGACTCTGTTCTTGTGGCTGTCTTCTTTTATGTTTGTTGAAGGATTACTTTCTTGCTTTCTCTAGGACAGAGTTTCCATCCTTGTATTGGTGTTTTTCTGTTATTATCCTATGAAGGGCTGGATTTGTGGAGACATATTGTGTGAATTTGAATTTGTCGTGGAATACTTTGGTTTCTCCCTCTATGGTAAATGAGAGTTTTGATGGGTATAGTAGCCTGGGCTGGCATTTGTGTTCTCTTAGCATTTGTATAATCTATGGCCATGATCTTCTGGCTTTCATAGTCTCTGGTGAGAAGTCTGGAGTAATTCTGATAGGCATGCCCTTATATGTTACTTGACCTTTTTCCCTTGCTGCCTTTAATATTCTGTCTTTATTTAGTGTGTTTGTTGTTCTGATTATTATGTGTCAGGAGGAATTTCTTTTCTGGTCCAGCCTATTTGGAGTTCTGTAGGCTTCTTGTGTGTTTATGGGCATCTCACTTTTTAGGTATGGAAAGTTTTCTTCTATTATTTTGTTGAAGATATTTGCTGGCCCTTTAGTTTGATAGTCTTCCTTCTCATCTACTCCTATTATCCTTAAGTTTGGTCTTCTCATTGTGTCCTGAATTTCCAGGATATTTTGTTTTATGGTCTTTTTGCATTTAGCATTTTCTTTGATTGTCTTGTCTATGCTCCCTATAGAATCTTCTGTGCCTGAGATTCTCTCTTCTATCTCTTGTATTCTGTTGCTGACACTCATATCTATGGTTCCTGATTTTTTTCCTATGGTTTCTATCTCCAGGGTTATCTCCTTTTGGTTTTTCTTAATTGTTTCTACTTCCATTTTTAGGTCCTGGATTGTTTTGTTCCATTCTATCACCTGTTTGGTATTCTTTTCCTGTAACTCTCTCAGTATTTCCTCTTTAAATGCTTTTAGTTGTTTATCTGTGTTTTCCTGTAACTCTCTAAGTTTTTCCTCTTTAAATGCTTCTAGTAGTTTATCTTTGTTTTCCTGTGTTTCCCTCTTATAATCCTCCATCATCATCATGACCAGTGATTTTATATCCATGTCCTGCTTTTCTGGTGTGCTGTTGTATCTAGGACTTGATGTGGTGGGTGAGTTTGGGTCTGGTGATGCCAAGTACCCTTGGATTCTGTTGCTTCTGTTCTTGCGCTTGCCTCCTGCCATCTCTGCCCGAGGAGACCTGGCATTGGTGCACACCATAAAGGACCTGCTGTTCTGCCCTGGGCGTTTATCAATCTCCTGGCTGATGTCTCAAGTTCCACGAGATTGGGCCGGAACAGAGGCTGTGTTCCCCTGCTTACCTCAGGTCCCAAGATAACTTGGAGAGTCCCAAAATAGCCTAGGAGAGTACACAGCACCTGTGGCCCGAGACCCAAGCTGCTGCTGGGTGGGCCATACCAGACCAGAAGGGAGGGGCTGTTCTGCCCTGGGCCACTATCAATCTCGCCACTGGTGTCTTAGGTTCCATGAGATTGGGCTAGAACAGAGGCTTTGTCCCCCTGCTCACTTAAGGTCCCCAGATAGCTTGGAGGGTCCAGGAGGAGCCTAAGAGAGTGCACAGCACCTGAGGCCCGAGCCTTGAGCTCCTGATATGATCTTAAAGTCCTGGAGTTGCTGGGCTCAGAGGAAAATGGAGGGGTGGAGGGTGCTCTGGTTGGGAGAGGCCCAGCCACCAGTGGGGCGGAGTTCTCGGATCCTTCCCCTGGGGGTAACTGCTGACCCACTGCTCCCAACACCACCTCTGCACTACACTCACACGTCACCCAGATGTGATCGATCTTAAAGTCCTGGGGTGTGTGAAGGGCAGGACAGGCTCTAGCTGCGTCCACTGGGCTCAGAGGAAAGATGGTGGTGCGATGTTTTTATAATTTTATCATCATTCCTTTGAATTATTTGTTAAAACATTTCTTCATTTCATAATCATTAGAATCACTTATGGTAGAATTTTTATATAATATTATTTTTATATAATTTTGTAGTTTTATTGTGCTTCTGTATTAGAATTAGTATATTTGGGGTCAAAATTTTAGCTATACATTCTAATTTGCCATTTTTATTTTGGTGATGAATTTAAAAAGTTCATTCAAAAGGATTATGATGTGGCTGGACCAAGTATAGTTTCTCTCTCCTAGACTTTGAGTATAGCTCTTGTCAGCTACATTGTCACCTCATGCTGGAAGCACAAGAGAGGTACAAACTGAAAAACAAGTGCTTCAAGCTATGCCAATACCCAGGGCAGATCATCAGATTGTCTGCCCCTCCAAAGACCTACCCCACAGTCTGAAGGCCTCATAAGGGATCTGCTTCATGCAGTTCAAGAGGTAAGGGAGCATCTATAGTAACCATGGTAGTGGGGAACTCTAGGGAACCCAGCTGACTTGGGAACCATCCCCTCCCTCTGCTTGAAATTCACCCCATTACAAGCCTGTACCTTTGGCCAGGGCATTTGCTCCTATGAAGACCCCACAGTCCAAAGATCTCCCAAATCTGCTACAGCCCACAGATATCTCAGGAGGCATGTTACAATCAGGGGGCCACAGGAGGCAGGCTCCAGAGACACCCAGACTAGTTAATACCAGAGATAGCCAGATGTCAAGGAGAAAGCACAAGAACATAAGCAACATATGTTGGCACCACCAGAACCCAGTTTTACCAACATGGCAAGTTCTGGATAATCCAGCACAGTAGAAAACCATAATGCTCACCTAAAAGCCTATCTTGTGAAGGTAATAGAGTAGTCCTTTAAGAAGGATATAAGTAAGTCACAGAAGGAAATACAGGAAAACCCAGGTTAACAGACAGAAGCCCTTAAAGAGGAAAAAAAATAAATCTCTTAAAGAAATAGAGCAAAACACAATCTAATAGCTAAAGGAACTGAACAAAGTAGTACAAGAGTTAAAATGGAAGCAGAAATAATAAAACAAAAATGGAGGCAACTTTGGAAATGAAAAACTTAGGAAAGGAGTCAAGAGATATAGATGTAAGCATTAACAACAGAATACAAGAAATAAAAGAGAGAATCTTAGATGTAGAAGATAACTCAGAAGATATTGACACAGTGATCAAAGAAAATAGAAAACATGTAAAACACCTAACCCAAAACCAGGAAATCTAGAACACACTGTAAATACCAAAACTAAGAATAATAGAAATAGATGAGAGCTAACATTCCCAGCTCAAATCTCTCAAGAAAGAAATGGAAGAAGACCTCAGAAAATGGAGAGATCTCCCATTCTCATGGATTTGTAGGATTAACATAGTGAAAATGCCCATCCTACCAAAAAAATCTACAGATTCAATGCAATTCCCTTCCAAATCTCAACTTAACTCTTCAAATATGTGGAAAGAACAATTCTCTTTCCAATTTCATATGGAAAATGAAAAAAAAAAAAAATCCAGGATAGGAAAAATTATTCTCAACAATAAAAGAAATTCGTTGGGAAATCACCATCCCTGACCCCAAGCTGTACTACAGCCCAGTAGTGATAAGAACAAAATGGTATTGGTACAGAGACAGACATGTTGATCTATGGAATACAACTGGATAAGCAGAAAAAAAAATAGCAAACACATATGGGCACTTGATCTTGGACACAGAAACCAAAAATATACAGAATAAAAGAAGGCATCTTCAATAATGGATGCTGGTCTATCTCCAGTCCATATGTAGAAAAATGACAATGAGTCAATATTTGTCACCTTGCACAAAGCTCAAGTCCAAGTGGACCCAAGACCAAAATATAAAACCAGAAACATGGAATCTAATATAAGAGAAATTGGGAAAGAGTCTCGGGGAAATTTTTTAAACAGAACTCCAAAGGCTCAGGCTCTAACATCAAAAATTGATAAATTGGACCTCATGAAACTTGAAAGCTTCAGTAAGGAAAAGGACATAATCAGTAGGACAAGTTTGCAACCTACAGATCAGGAAAACAATTCTTCACTAACCTCACATCCAATAGAGGGTTAATAGCCAAAGTATATAAGGAACTCAAGAAGCTACCTGCCAAAAATAAATAAATAAATAACCAATTGTTAAAAGGGGGATTCATCTCAAGGAAAGTCTCCAAGACCTTACAGTATTATTGATGTTGTGGTGTGCTTACAGACAAGAATTTAGCATGGCTGTCTTCCAAGAGGCACAACAAGCAGCTGAGACACATGCAGATACTTATGCCCAACCAATTGACATAGGGACCCCTGAGGCTGAATTAGGGAAAGACTGGAAGAAGTTGTGTTGGAGGCCTACCAGTTGCCTCCTAGCCCAGAGAGAGTGGTAGCAGAGGCACAGGGTAGGACTCTGGTGATGGCTTTAAAGTCTGAGGATCTCAGAATGTTCAAAATCTCTATACTGAAATACTAATGATAACTTCTAAAAAGTCCTAAAAACTTCCTTGCTCTTTCTGAGGGTAGAAAAGCTGCTGGTTTAGGTGATTAACATCTGTAGCCAAACAGCCTGGGATTAAATAATGTGGCCTTTGTTCTATCACAGCAGGAACTGCTGGGCTCTAACTTTGGCCTGCTAATCTAAAGTCACAGGAAGAAAAGGGACATGTAAAAAACTGGTTATATAGCATTTATTATTAAGTTGCAAAAAATTTCCTATGAAAGCTATCTAAAGGGAAAAGCAGAAAGATCTAAGTGGGGAAAGGGAAAAATTCTAGTAAGGGAAAAATTCTAAAGAAACATTCTTTTCTATCTGACTCTCATCTCTTTGTTCTGAGTACTTATACTTGTTTCAGAATATATGATCACATGTTACAAAGTTGATTACAAGTTCACACACAAAAAATCAAATCATAAATTGAAAAAGAAGTTTACAATAGAGCATGTTTACATGCATATCATTAGAAGTAATTGTCTGGAAAAACATTCATCACCTTTTTAAAACCATAAATAAGCTACTAGTGAAGTTTTATATAGATAAAACCAGTCAATATTTTATCCTCTGTCCTAGCACCAACAATAAATTGTTAGTTACATTTTATGACCTATGGAAAATTGTTTTACAACCTCTTGGAATGTGCTCAGAGTAGGAGAAAGTCCGGTTACTATCTAAAAGCAATTAGTTGGTGCACTGGCTAGTTTTGTGTCAACTTGACACAGCTGGAGTTATCACAAAGAAGGGAGCATCAGTTGAGGAAATGCCTCCATGAGATCTAACTGTAAGGCATTTTCTCAATTTGTAATCAAGGGGGAAAGGCCTCTTGTTGGTAGGACCATCTCTGGGCTGGTAGTCCAAATGCTGGAACCTGCTTGAATATTCACTTAGCTTATGTCTTTTGTTTGTTTGTTTGTTTGTTTGTTTGTTGAGACAGGGTTCCTCCAAATAGCTCTGGATATCCTGAAGCTCACTTTGTAGACCAGGCTGGCAGAAACTAAGGAATACAAGATTAAGTAAAAAACATTATAACATTTTAATGAAAGAATTTTCACAGTCTTTTAAACTTATAATGTACATTCATACACAAAATAATTAAAAATATGATAAAAATAAAAATATTAAAAAGAAAGATATTGAAACAAGGTTGCTTAGTGGGTAAAGGCATTTGCTTCTAAGGCTCATCACCTGAGTTTAATCACCAGAACCCACATGGTAGGAGACAAAACAGGTCCTCTGACCACAACATGAACCCATGGTACATGTACTTGTACACCTGCAGAAATACACACACACACACACATACACACACACACACATACACACACACAGGGCAGGGTGGGGGCGAGAGAGGGAGAGAGAGAGAGAGAGAGAGAGAGAGAGAGAGAGAGAGAGAGAGAGAGAGAGAGAGAATAAGTGGAATTTTTAAATGAATGCTAATATTGTTCTCTAATATATAGTAATATTATTCTCCAATATTTGTGCTTTGTATATAGTTAACACCTGCAGAGAAATTATGAAAGCTATTTTTAAAAAATGGAGTAAGAACACATACACAAATACATTGATGTATGGCCAAAAAAAAAAAAAAAAAAAAAAAAAAGTAAAGTAAAACAGGCCACATAAAGCCAAAAAAGTGTAGGGATGTGTGTGTGGGGAAGGAAACCTGTCTAGCATAGGGTCTGTGACATCACAGAGCCAGTTGGATCAGTTGTTAGCAACAGTCAGTCTGGCAACAGATGAGAATCCAATTCAGAAATCAGTGAAAGTCTTCCCTGACTCTCCCGGGGCAGCTTTATTCCTACTTCATTCATCCCTGGTTTCTAAGCCACTGAAAGCAGTCTTCCAGAACATGGAGGAGGCTGTAGGTAAACCAGAAGAAACCCAGAACACTAGGAAAAAGTACACCTCAATCAGGTTAGTACTTGAGAGAACCTGTAAGAAGAAGATTAGTGACTGTCAGGAGCTTGAGAAAGGATGCTTTCTGCCACCTGAGTCTGTGAAGGTCCTCCATGACTGGCTCTGTGAGCACAAGTTTGATGCCTACCCTACTGTAGCAGACAAACGAATGCTGGCCAAGAATACCGATTTATCTTACCTGCAGGTAACCAAATGGTTTTTAATACAGGCGTCTTTTGAAGCGACCTTTTAACAAGTACTAGGTCTGTTGAACTCGCTACTTTCGGTCCAACGGTTACGTCGGGTTCCGGTCCAACGGTTACGTCGGGTTCCTGTCCGACGGTTACGTCGGGGTCCGGTCCGACGGTTACGTTGGGTTCCGGTCCGACGGTTACATCGGGTCTTCGTCGTGAGGTTAGGTAGTAAGGAGTTCAAGGCACAGTTTAACGCCAAAGCCAATATGCAGGATCTGCCCCTGGCAATATGTCAAGAATCAGAAGAGAAAGTGCCATATCTGGAGTCTACTCTAAACCAGAAGGTTATCTCAGAAGCCAAAATAGAGAATGAAGACAAGAATTTAATCACTGAGCCTTGGTCTTCTGCTGAACTTGCATGGCCAGAGGTAAAGCCTGATATTAGCAAGTTCTACATGTTGGTTGATGTTGCTGTACAGAAGGCAGCAGAAATGGAGGAGCAGAAGAAGCAAAATCCCGACCCACAGGGTCTCCAACAGAAGTTCGTATAGCCACTACTTTGAACTGTGGGATTCATTTATACTCAACCCGATTAGCTTGTAATGCCATCTTGTAATTTTTTTTATTTGTAATGCCATCTTCTGTTCCAAATTATTGTCCCTCTTTAGAAGTATTTTACATGATTACATCTCAATTTTGCTGGCTACATCAATGTTTTCTGATGAAAGTTACTATCCATAATATTCAACTTTAACAAATTTCTAACTTTATTTTCCTCCCCTGGGATTTAAGACCTATATTATCTATTATTAAACATCATGCAAGCTACAGACAAGGATGTTCACAGTTATTCTCATTTTTTCCACCCCAGAGAGTCCTGGTCACCAAGTCATCCTTCTTTCCCTCTCTTTGTATAACTACCTTTATTAGTAGTACAGATAATAGAAAGGAACAGCTCAAAAACCGGTGCTTTGACGTTATACGCTCAATTTTAATGTATGATTTTTTTTTTTTAATTAGATATTTTCTTAATTTACATTTCAAATGCTATTCTGAAAGTCCCCTCCCCCTCCCCCCTCCCTGCTCCCCTGCCCACCCACTCCCACTTCTTGGCCCTGGCGTTCCCCTGTATTGGGGCATATAAAGATTGCAGTATCAAGGGGCCTCTCCTCCAAATGATGGCTTACTAGGCCATCTTCTGTTACATATGATGCTAGAGATAGGAGTTCTGGGGGTTCTGTTTAGTTCATATTGTTGTTCCTCTTCTAGGGTTGCAGAGCCCTTCAGCTCCTTGTGTTCTATCTCTAGCTTATCCAATGTGGGCCCCGTGGGCCCTCTTATGGATGACTGTGAGCATCCACTTCTGTGGGAGTCAGCTATATCAGGGTCCCTTCAGGAAACACTTGCTGTCCTATGCAATAGTGTCTGAGTTTAGTGACTGATTATGGGATGGATCCCCGGTGGGTTAATCTCTGTATGGTCCATCCTATCATCTTAGCTCTAAACTTTGTCTCTGTAACTCCTTTCATGGGTATTTTATTTCCTATTCAAAGGAGGAATGAAGTATCCACACGTTGGTCTTTCTTCTTGGTTTTCATGTGTTTTGCAGATTGTATCTTGCGTGTTCTAAGTATCTGGGCTAATATCCATTTATCAGTCTGCACATATCCAATGACTTCTTTTGTGATTGGGTTTCCTCACTAAGGATTGTGTCCTCCAGATTCATCCATTTGCCCAAGAATTTCATAAGTTCATTTTTTTTAAATAGCAGAATAGTACTCCATTGTGTAAATGTACCATCTTTTCTGTATCCATTCCTCTGTTTAGGGACATCTGGCAAGCTTGTACAATCAGTCTGGTGTTATCTCAGAAAATTGGTCATAGTACTACCAGAGGATCCAGCAATACCTCTCCTGGGCATATATCCAGAAGATGTTCCAACTGGTAAAAAGGACACATGCTCCACTATGTTCATAGCAGCCTTATTTATAATAGCCAGAAGCTGTATGAATTTTTAAATGCTTTCAACTCTGTGTTTATTTCTCTTTATACAGTTGATTTTGTGTTACAGTTCATCTCTGTAGGAATATGAGTATGAAAGCCAAAGTAAAGTGATTTCATAATTTTAGGGGAGGGGTAAGTGTAATCTCTTAAGGTGAATACTAGTAAACATTTGGCATGGTAATTTCATGGACAACTTCAATTTGACAGGTTAATGCTGGCAATTCCTTGTGTGTTCACTGAATTTGGAGAATGTATTTTGTTAGTTTTAATTATCTGCATGACAAGATATCTGTAAGAATAAATTCTCCCTAAACCAGCTATAGATACTTTATGGTGGGGCGGTGTCAATCTAGATGATTTTAGTAAAACAGAAATTATACTCAGGAAATTTATATTGTGTTTGTTTTAATTATTTAACATTTATCTCAAAATGGTTGAGTAGGTAGGGATTGGTGAGAATTTAAAATTTCAACATGAAAATAATACTTTGGATATATGAATGACACTTCTTCTGTTGTATTAATCTCAGACAGATTTTCAATGGGAACCAAAGCATATTAATTCAGGAAACTGTAATTTAGGATCTCTGATGTCATAAAGCTAAAATCTGTTCAATATGGCCTCCACTTCTGCTCCAGCAAGAGCAAAAATTAATGTGTTTGGTTGTTGTTTTTTTTTTTTTTTTTAATTTTGACACTTTGTCAAGCTCATTTATTCAGATAGAAACATCCACAATTTTGGCCTCTAAGGCAGAGTGCTTCTGTGGTCTTTAGGAGGAGGAGAGCCTCTTTGATATTAATTTGGGCTTTACAGGATTTCAGAGAAACAGTTGGCTGTTGTTCTGAGTTTGTATTCTTATTTTGAAGCAAAATGTGTTACAAGTTATCATCATTTAGATTCCCCATGCCGGGAATCTCTGACATCAGTTTCCACTATGTCTTCACCTCCAACACTCCGCTGAGAGATCTTTGTAGACCTCAGTTTTAGCTGGGAGGCTGCAGCCACACATACTCCTCATGCTACTGGCACAAATATATAATTTTGGCTGTTGACATGAATATTTTCTCTCTCCCTCTGATGCATTTTTCTTCTTTGCAGAAAATTATTCTTGCTAATTCTTTTTTTTTCCTCTTTATTAGATATTTTCTTCATTTACATTTCAAATGTTATCCAGAAATTTCGCTTACACTCCCGCATCCCCGCCCTGCTCCCCTACCCACCCCCTCCCACATAATGGCCCTGGCGTTCCCCTGTACTGGGGCATATAAAGTCTCTATGACCAAGGGGCCTCTCCTCTCAATGATGGCCAACTAGGCCATCTTCTTCCACATGTTCAGCTAGAGACATGAGCGCAGGGGGAACTAGTTAGTTCATGTTATTCTTCCACCTATAGGGTTGAAGACCCCTTCAGCTCCTTGGGTACTTTCTCTACCTCCTTCCTTGGGAGTCCTGTGTTCCATCTAAAAGCTGACTGTGAGCAACCACTTCCCTGTTTGCCAGGCACTGGTATAACCTCCCATGAGACAGCTATATCAGGTCCCTTTCAGCATTATCTTGCTGGCATATGTTATAGTGTTTATTTTGGTGGCTGATTATGGGAAGGATCCCTGGCAGCTGCAGTCACTGGTTGGTCCATCCTTTTGATTCAGCTTCACACATGATCTCTGTAACTCCTTCAGTGTGTGCTTTGTTCTTCATTCTAGGAAAGGGCAAAGAGACCACATTTTGAACTTCATTCTTCTTGAGATTCATGTGTTTAGTAAATTGTATCTTCGGTAGTCTAGGCTTCTGGGCTTGTATCCACATATCAGTGAGTACATGTTATGTGAGTTCTTTTGTGATTGGGTTACTTCACTCAGGATGATGGTCTCCAGATCCATCCATTTGCCTAGGAATTTCATATATTTATTGTTTTTAATAGCTGAGTAGTACTCCATTGTGTAAATATACCAAATTTTTTGTATCCATTCCTCTGTTGAGGGACATCTGGGTTCTTTCCAGTTTCTGGCTATTATGAATAAGGCTGNTGACCTTAGTGCAAGGAGATAAGAATGGATCAATTCCCAGTCTTCTACATGATAGCTGCCAGTTGTGCCAGCACCATTTGTTGAAAAGGCTGTCTTTTTTCCACTGGATAGTTTTAGCTCCCTTGTCAAAGATCAGGTGACCATAGGTGTGTGGATTCATTTCTGGGTCTTCGATCCTATTCCATTGATCTACCTGTCTCTTGCTGTACCAGTACCATGCAGTTTTTGTTATGATTGCTCTGTAGTACAGCTTGAGGTCAGGCATGGTGATACCACCAGAGGTTCTTTTATTGTTGAGAAGAGTTTTCGCTAGTCTAGGTTTTTTGTTATTCCAGAAGAACTTGCTAATTGTCTTTTCTAGATCCTTGAAGAATTGAGTTGGAATTTTGATGGGGCTTGCATTGAATCTGTAGATAGCTTTTGGCACGATAGCCATTTTTACTATATTGATTCTGCCAATCCATGACCACGGGAGATCCTTCCATCTCCTGAGATCTTCCTCAATTTCGTTCTTCAGAGACTTGAAGTTCTTGTCATACAAATCTTTCACTTCCTTCGTTAGAGTCACTCCAAGATATTTTATATTGTTAGTGACTATTGTGAAGGGTGATATTTCCCTGATCTCTTTCTCAGCCAGTTCATCCTTTGTATAGAGAAAGGCCATCGATTTGTTTGAGTTAATTCTATATCCAGCTACTGCACTAAAGCTCTTTATCATGTTTTGGAGTTCTCTGGTGGAGTTTTTGGGGTCACTTATATATACTATCATATCATCTGCAAATCTTGATAATTTGAGTACTTCCTTTCCAATTTTATCCCCTTGACCTCCTTTTGTTGTCAAATCGCCCTGGCTAGGACTTCAAGTACTATATTGAATAGGTAGGAAGAAAGTGGGCAGCCTTGTCTGGTCCCTGATTTTAGTGGGATTGCTTCTACTTTCTCTACATTTAAATTGATGTTGACCACTGGTTTGCTGTAGATTGCTTTTATCATGTTTAGGTAAGGGCCTTGAATTCCTGATCGTTCCAAGACCTTTATCATGAATGGGTGTTGGATTTTGTCAAATGCTTTCTCAGCATCTAAGGAGATGATCATGTTGTTTTTATCTTTGAGTTGGTTTATATAGTTTATTACGTTGATGGATATCCGTATATTAAACCATCCCTGCATTCCTGGGATGAAGCCTGCTTGGTCATAATGGATGATCATTTTGATGTGTTTTTGGATTCGGTTGGCGAGAATTTTGTTGAGTATTTTTGCGTCGATATTCATAAGGAAAAATGGTCTGAAGTTCTCTATCTTTGTTGTGTCTTTATGTGGTTTAGGTATCAGAGTAATTGTGGCTTCATAGAATGAATTGGGTAGTGTACCTTCAGAATCTATTTTATTGAATAGTTTGAGAAGAACTGGAACTAGGTCTTCTTTGAAGGTCTGATATAACTCTGCACTACACCCATCTGGTCCTGGGCTTTTTTTGGTTGGGAGACTCTTAATGACTGCTTCTATTTCTTTAGGAGATATAGGGCTGTTTAGGTCATTAATCTGATCCTGGTTTAACTTTAGAACTTGGTATTTGTCTAGAAAGTTATCCATTTCATCCAGATTTTCCAGTTTTTGAATATAACCTTTTTGAGAAGTATCTGATGGTGTTTTGGATTTCCTCAGGATCTGTTGTTATGACTCCCTTTTCATTTCTGATTTTGTTGATTCGGATGCTATCCCTGTGCCCTCTAGTGCATCTGTCCAAGGGTTTGTCTATCTTGTTGACTTTTTCAAAGAACCAGCTCCTGGTTTGATTGATTCTTTGGATAGTTCTGTTTGTTTCCACATGGTTGATTTCACCCCTGAGTTTGATTATTTCCTACCATCTACTCCTCTTAGGTGACTTTGCTTCCATTTGTTCTAGAGCTTGCAGATGTGCTGTCAAGCTACTTGTGTAAGCTCTCTTCATTTTTTGTTTTTTTGTAGGAACTCAGAGCTATGAATTTACCTCTCAGGAATGCTTTCCTTGTGCCCCATAAATTTGGGGATGTTGTGGCTTCATTTTCATTAAACTCTAGAAAGTCTTTAATTTCTTTCTTTATTCCTTCCTTGGCCAAAGTATCATTGTGTAGATTGTTGTTCAGTTTCCAAGTGAATGATGGTGATCTGCTACTTATGTTGTAATTGAAGAGCAGCCTTATTCCATCGTGATCTGATAGGATGCATGGGACAATTTCAATATTTTTGAATCTGTTGAGGGCTGTTTTGTGGCCAATTATGTGATCAATTTTGGAGAAGGTGCCATGAGGTGCTGAGAAAAAGGTATATCCTTTTGTTTTAGGATGAAATATTCTGTAGATATCTGTTAAGTCCATTTTTTTCATAGCTTCCATTAGTTCGACTGAGTCTCTGTTTAGTTTCTAATTCCAGGATCTGTCCATTGATGAGAGTGGAGTGTTGAAGTGTCCCACTATTATTGTGTGAGGTCCAATGTGTGTTTTAAGCTTTACTAAAGTTTCTTTAATGAAAGTGGCTGCCCTTGAATTTGGAGCATAGATATTCAGAATTGAAAGTTCCTCTCGGAAGATTTTGTCTTTGATGAGTATGAAGTCCTCCTCTTTGTCTCTTTTGATAATTTTGGCTTGAAAATCCATTTTATTCGATATTAGAATGGCTACCCCAGCTTTTCTCTTCGGGGCGTTTGCTTGGAATATTGTTTTCCAGCCTTTCACTCTGAGGTAGTGTCTGTCGTTCTTCCTGAGGTGTGTTTCTTATAGACAACAAAATGTAGGGTCCTGTTTGTGTAGCCAGTCTGATAGTCTATGCCTTTTTATTGGAGAATTGAGTCCATTGATATTAACGGAT
Organism: Mus minutoides; assembly: GCA_902729485.2. NCBI lineage: Eukaryota > Metazoa > Chordata > Mammalia > Rodentia > Muridae > Mus > Mus minutoides. Next base: position 4,121,086 of record LR753306.1, on the reverse strand, counting down.
ATTAAGGACAGTAATTGTTGCTTCCTGCCATTTTTGTTTTTAGAGTTGGGATTCTGTTCTTGTGGCTTTCTCTTTTAGGTTTGTTGAAGGATTACTTTCTTGCTTTCTCTAGGGCAGAGTTTCTGTCCTTGTATTGGTGTTTTTCTGTTATTATCCTTTGAAGGGCTGGATTCGTGGAGAGATATTGTGTGAATTTGAATTTGTCGTGGAATACTTTGGTTTCTCCATCTATGGTAAATGAGAGTTTTGCTGGGTATAGTATCCTGGGCTGGCATTTGTGTTCTCTTAGTGTCTGTATAATCTATGTCCATGATCTTCTGGCTTTCATAGTCTCTGGTGAGAAGTCTGGAGTAATTCTGATAGGCCTGCCCTTATATGTTACTTGACCTTTTTCCCTTGCTGCCTTTAATATTCTGTCTTTATTTAGTGCATTTGTTTTTCTGATTATTATATGTCGGGAGGAATTTCTTTCTGGTCCAGCCTATTTGGAGTTCTATAGGCTTCTTGTATGTTTATAGGCATCTCATTCTTTAGGTATGGAAAGTTTTCCTCTATTATTTTGTTGAAGATATTTGCTGGCCCTTTAGTTTGATAGTCTTCCTTCTTATCTACTCCTATTATCCTTAAGTTTGGTCTTCTCATAGTGTCCTTGATTTCCTGGATATTTTGTGTTAGGATCTTTTTGCATTTAGTATTTTCTTTGATTGTCTTGTCTATGTTCCCTATAGAATCTTCTGTGCCTGAGATTCTCTATTCTATCTCTTGTATTCTGTTGCTGATGCTCATATCTATGGTTCCTGATTTTATTCCTATGTTTTCTATCTCCAGGGTTATCTCCTTTTGGCTTTTCTTAATTGTTTCTACTTCCATTTTTAGGTCCTGGATGGTTTTTTTCCATTCCATCACCTTTTTGGTATTGTTTTCCTGTAACTCTCTAAGTATTTCTTCTTTAAATGCTTCCAATTGTTTATCTGTGTTTTCCTGTACCTCTCTAAGTTTTTCCTCTTTAAATGCTTCTAGTTGTTTATCTGTGTTTTCCTGTATTTCCTTCTCATTGTCCTCCATCATCATCATGACGAGTGACTTTATATAGATGTCCTGCTTTTGTGGTGTGCTGTTGTATCTAGGACTTGATGTGGTGGGTGAGTTTGGATCTGGTGATGCCAAATACCTTTGGATTCTGTTGCTTCTGTTCTTATGCTTGCCTCCTGCCATCTCTGCCTGAGGAGACCTGGTGTTGGTTCAGACCATAAAGGACCTGCTGTTCTGCCCTGGGCCTTTATCAATCTTCTGGCTGATGTCTCAAGTTCCACGAGATTGGGCAGAAAAAGAGGTTGTGTTCCCCTGCTCACCTGAGGTCCCAAGATAGCTTGGGGAGTCCCGAAAGAGCCTAGGAGAGTGCACAGCACCTGTGGCCCGAGACCAGAGATGGTGCTGGGCAGGCTGGACCAGACAGGAAGGGAAGGGCTGTTCTGCCCTGGGCCACTATCAATCTCCTGGCTGGTGTCTCAGGTTCCAAGAGATTGGGCTAGAACAGGGGCTTTGCCCCACTGCTCACTTGAGGTCCCCAGATAACTTGGATGGTCCTGATGGAGCCTAAGAGAGTGCACAGTGCCTGAGGCCCGAGCCCTGAGGTCCTGATGTGATCTTAAAGTCCTGGGAGTTGCTAGGCTCAGAGGAAAGATGGCGGGGTTGGGGGTGCTCTGGCTGGGAGAGGCCCAGCCTCTGGTGGCGAGGAGTTCTCTGATCCTGACCCTGCTGGCAACTGCTGACCCACTGCTCCGAATACCACCTCTGCACTGCACTCATGCGTAACCCTGATGCGATCTTAAAGTCCTGGGGTGCGTGAAGAGCAGGACAGGCCCTAGCTGTGTCTGCTGGGCTCAGAGGAAAGAGGGCCTGTGTGGTATTTCAAATAAAATCTGTGATGTAAACAATAAAGCAGTCTTCTTTGAACCTGTTTCTAAAAAGAGCATCATGAAAGTGGTTTAGAATATATTTCCTATAAACACATTTCTATCACAGCATATGCCTGCTCTGTGAGTTAATAACCTTGAAAACTGTTAGGTCATAGATCCTCTAATTGCTTCTTTCTCACCAAGAAATCTAGCCATATATTTTGCAGTTTTTCTCTTTCCATTGACAGAAAATTGACAACAAAAGCTTGAATAGCCTTGGATTCTCTCTCCCCTTCAGAGAGTGAGCAAGCTCAATTCAACCTTGACAAATTGCTTACACCTAATTCCTTTCAGCCTGTGGCTCTTAGTTTGTAGCATAAGTCATGGTAGGTCACATAGTATGGAGTTTGTCCATTCTGCCTGAAAAACAGCAAGAGTCAGTAACTCCATTTGTTTTAATGTTCTAAAGAAAACGGAATGATCGAAAGCTTCCTGTTATGCCCCTCTAGTGATTCCCTATCTATATCTTTCCTAATTCTCTGCCAATTTCAGGTCTGATCTTGCTTGCCTCTAGTAGTGATTTTATTTTATTTTTTAATAAAGCTCATCTGAGTGGCCGGGCAGTGGTGGCACATGCCTTTAATCCCAGCACTTGGGATGCAGAGGTAGGCGGATTTTTGAGTTTGAGGCCAGCCTGGTCTACAAAGTGAGTTCCAGGACAGCCAGGACTACACAGAGAAACCCTGTCATGAAAAACCAAAAAAAAAAAAAAAAAAGCTCATCTGAGATAAGTCTCATCATGTCATTTTCCTGTCTTGGAACCTGTCACTTATCTTACAAAGACTTTCAAACTTGAGAACATCTTGAGTTAAACCACAATAATATTGATATTTACTGTTTATGAATATTAGTTAAGATACACTTTTATTGAATGGCATACATACATGTTAAAAAGTTTTAAAAGGTAGAGAAAATTGTAGGATAAGGATATCAATAAAAGTGTTATAAAACTTTATAATGTATTTGCATTTAAATGTAACTGTCATTTCTAAAGAATCAAAATATTAAGTTCATAAAGTATATAAAATAAAAAGAACAGTAAGTGAAGCTGATTTGCAACTGAATAAACTCTTTTTAATTGAACTGTACCATGCTTATAGGACCTACATAAATGAGAAATGGAGACTTAGGGCTTCATTTTCAAGCAGTATTCAATCACAGTCTTACAGACACCAGCATTCCCCCAAGTTGTTACAGTCATACACACAGTATATACTATCATGACATGTTAACAGGTTTTTAGCCTAGGACTAACAGAACCAACTCTACAGACATATATTAGGGCATACCATCTAGTTCAGTGTCTTTGTCTGTATAATGATATAATCATTGTTGCTCAGATATTTTATTAAAAATACATCATTTTTAGGGTAAGCTACTTATACATAAGCAGAGAAAACATTTAGGATTTCTCGGAGTTGTGCCATCCCTATATTGTTACCTCAGTCTTTTAGTTTTATTAAGGTATTAAAAAAACCTTTAATGATATATTGTCTTGACAGAACTCAATATGTTGATCCATAGTTTACTATAAATAGACAGACAAAAGGAAAATTAACCTATTAAGAAAAAAAAAGCCAAATTTCTAATTGGCTTAAAATCAGCCAGTTTTGTCTCATATCTTCCTGATAGAAAGCCAAGTGATTTGATCCAAACTACCAAACAGATGGAAGCATGTATTTAAGCACAATTAAATACAGAATTAAATACAGAAAATCTTCAGAATATATCATAATTACATAAACACCTGTGCTAGAGCTTTTCATTTAGGATACTGTAAGGATACCAACTGGAAATAAGATGTTCTCGTGGTTCATAACTGTCTTGAGAATACAAGCTCAAATCATTGCATATAGATTTTAATATTAAAAATTATGAACTCATTCTGCTGGTATTATCAGTGTTTTATTATCTGATGTATTTCCTACTCTCTTTATAGGTCCATACTGAATGATTCTTGACAATAAATGCATTGCTCTGCCTTCAGTATAGTAGATGTTATATGTTAATAAATATGTATGCTTCTTTTTTGGTTTATATGGAACCAGGTGACTACATTTTAGATGCATTATTTGAGATGTTGAAAGTAGCAAAGAAAAAATATTTTAGATGATACAAACTCCAAAGTTTGTTTGGTATCAAAGAGTGTTGTTGCTACATCCCTGACAAATACTACTATCCATGCAGATCTTTCATGTGGGAATAGGACCCAGGATGAGGGGATGAGAAGCAACCAAGTTCCTTAATGTATCTGGGGAAATCAGACTCCAGAGACCAGCATCAGATCTGAGTTTATTGACTAGCAATAAGCTTATATACAGTGTTTAAGTCAATCCCAAGCCCCTAAATCCTTAGCCAATCACATCTCACTACACCATCATAGTGCTCCAATGAAAGCACTGCCCATTGATATAGTTCAGAAGGAGTGGGGGAAGTAGCATCACCTGTGAAGACTTCCATGAAGACAGCAAAAGTGGTTCCCACTGTAGCCTGAGTTCCTTTTTGCTGTTTCACTGGTGTGCTGGAATATAGACACATGCTTAATGCACACCTTTAATCACAAGTAATGATATATAATTTAGGGTCAAACAAACTGACAAATCAGAGAAAGATTTGTCATAATGAGTCAGAGATGGGATACACATAATACTCTTGAGGATAAGAAAAAGAAGATACTTAAGAATAGTGCAAGGTGGAAGGCAGTGCAGTGCAGTGGAGTTGAGTTCAATTCAGTTCAATTCAGTCATTTAAGGCAGTTGAGTTGAGTTCATTGAGTCATTTCAGTGGAGTTGAGTTCATGCAGTTCAGTGCAGTCAGCAGGGGCAGTTGAAGCCAGAGCATAAGAAGGAGCCAGAAAACTAGAACAAATTGCAAAAGTTAGTGTGAGCAAATCTGTGAGAAGTTGAGAGAAGCCAGGTTGAATAATCCATCTTGGAGAGGAGTTTGAGCCAGAATAGCTGAGTTAAACTAGCCAGCCAGAGTTCAGAAAGATATATATATATATATATATATATATATATCTTTAAGAGTTTACAATGAGAAATACTTCTTTAAAAGTTTTCTTAGTAATATCAAACATGGACATACTTTAAAAGTTTTATTCTCCTTTTACTACTCTAGATATTGTAATTACAAAATTCTCAAGAAGAAATCAAGAAAGAAAAGAGATTAAATATAATACCAAGTGACTAAGGAAATGCAATGGATAAAGATATTTTAATAAGGATATGTATAGAGTACTGTTACATATCAAGCAAAACAATTCAGCTAATAGTAATATACATTAATATTTGTATATCAACAGCACTGAGTAACAGACTAAATTATGAGAATATAATTTTATTTACTGTGTTTGAAAGTGACTACTGAAAATAAATTCTACAGTTTATTGAAGATTTAAAAACTAGATAACATTATAAAACTGTGATACTTAAAATTGAAGAGAGTAGACATCTCTTTTTTATTATTCTTTTTCTTTTGCTCTTTACACTCCAGATTTTATTTCCCTCCCTGTCCACCCTCTGACTGTTGCACATTCCATACTTTCTCCCTTCCACCCTGTCTCTATAGGGGTGTACCTACCCGGCCCATCCCACCAGACCTTTAAACTCCCTAGGACTTCAAATCTCTTGAGAGTTAGATGCATCTTCTCTGATAAAACCCAGACCTGACAGTCCTCTGCTGTATATGTGTTGGGGGCTTCATATCAACTGGTGTATGCTGCCTGGTTGGTGGTCCAGTGTCTGAGAGATTTTAGGGATACAGGTTAATTGAGACGGTTGGTCCTCCTACAGGGTTGTCCTCCTCCAGCTTTTCCCTTATTCAACCACAGGGTCACCAGCTTCTCTCCATTGGTTGGGTACAAATATCTGTATCTGATTCTTTCAGCTACTTGTTGGGTCTTTCAGAAGGCAGTCATGATAGTTGACATTTTGTGATCACTCCATAGCCTCAGTAATACTGTCAGTCCTTGGGAACTCACCTTGAGCTGGATCCTGCTTTGGGCCTGTTAATGCAGATAGGAAAAATTATGGGTCAGAATTTTGACTAGATTGCAACCCATACCTCAATTGATGACCTGTCTTTCTGCTGGAAGTGGGCTCTACAAGTTTGCTCTCCCCATTGTAGGCATTTCATCTAAGGTTCCTCCCTTTGAGTCCTGAGGGTCTCTCACCTCCCAGTTATCTGCTAAATTCTGGAGGGTCCCCCTAAATCTCCTACCTCCCAAGGTGTCCTGTTTTCATTCTTTATGCTGGCTCTCAGGGATTCAGAACTTTCCCCCCAAAACCAGATCAGGTTTCCCTCTTTCCCCTGCCCTGTCCCCTTTCCTTCCCAGGTTCCTCCCTCCCTCATCCCTTGTGGTTGCTTTCTTCTTCCTCCTAAGTGGGACTGAGGTTTCCTCACTTGGGCCCTTCAGCTACTTGAGCTTTTTGAGTTCTGTGGACTGTATCTTGAGTATTCTGTACTTTTAGGGGCCTAATATCCACTATTAATGAGTACATACCATGCATATCATTTTGTGTCTGGGTTACCTTACTCAGTCTGAAATTTTCTAGTTCCATCCATTTGCCTGCAAAACTCAGGATGTCATTGTTCTTTTATTTTTCTCTCATGTAATAGTTGTATTATAATTTATTACCATTAATACTCAGGACACCACACAGAACCTTAGTCTTCTAATCTGAATTTTGGTAACTGGGTTAAAAGTGTTACTTGAGCTTCTTTCCTACCACATACCAGCTTTGAGGAAAAGTACTCAGTGGTAACTGGGCAACATTAATTTGATTAAACAGTTTATCCTTACTAACGTGAGACATCAGTCCATGGATGGCTTCTATGGTGGTTTTACAGCTGTCTTCAGTAGCTTTGGGAGGTTTGTCTTCCGACTTGTAGGCATTTCATTTATTTTCTCTCCCTTTGAGTCCTGAGAATCTCTCACTTCCCAGGTCTCTGGTAAATTCTGGAGGGACCCCTAAACCTCCTCTCTCCTGAGGTTGCCTGTTTCCATTCTTTATGCTGGCCCTACATGTCTTGTGGTTATGTGTTTCTAAGGCTAATGTGAAACTATCACGTTCCAACTTGCTTTTAATAGCTGAGTAGTATCCCATTGTGTAAACGAACCACATTTTCTGTATTCCTTCTTCTGTCATGGAACATCTGGATTTTTTTTTTTTTTTTCAGCTTCTGGCTATCACAATTATGGCTGCTCTGAATATAGACAATCACATGCCCCTTTGTCATGGTGGGTCATCTTTTGGGTATATTCCTAATAGTGGTATTACTAGGACTTCATGTAGATCTATTTCAGGTTTTCTGAGGAAACTCCAGATTGATTTACAGAGAGAGTAATTGTACCAGAAATCCCACCAGCAATGGAGGAGTGTTCCTCTTTCTCTATATCTTTACCAACATTTGTTGTTACCTGAAGTTTTGATCTTACTCATTCTGATTGGTTTAGGTTGGAATTACAGGGTCGTTTTGGTTTGCATTTCTTTGATCACTAAGGACTTTGAACATTTCTTTAGGTGATTCTCATCCATTTCAGATTTCTCTCTTGCGACTTCTCTGTTTAGTTCTATATCCCAATTTTGATTGGTTGTTTAGTTTTGGGTCATTAGCTTCTTGTGTTCTTTATATATTTTGGATACTAGCCTTCTATTGGATGTGTGGTTACTGAAGTTTTTGTTCCCAATGGTCTCAGGGACCCATCAACCCCCATATCCCTACCCGATGAATACTACTCCCCTTCTGCCTGTTCTTTTTGTTGGGACAGACTGAAAACTACTCTGCTCCCTAGAAATCACCATATACTGAGGCATCCCAGAAGATCTGCTGCACTCAGAGCATTTGGTAAGGACCCTCTTGAAGTCCCATATCTGCCACTGGGAGCTCAGTGGACTGGGGGGAGGGGGCCTCACCCCTCCAAACTCCCACCTGCTGAATACCACTCAACATTCCACCTGGACCTTCCTGCTGGTTCAGACTGCTAGTCATTCTGCTCCCCTGAAGATAGCATATCCTGAGGCCTTCCAGGAGATCCACTGTACCCAGGGTCACTTACACTTCAGCATGAGGCACCCCAGATGATCTGCTGCACAGAGGGCAACTGACTAAATGATTGCCACCTTGCTTTTCCCCCATGAAGACACCACAGCTTGAAGATATTCCAGGAGTTTCTCTGTACACAGGACAACTGGCCAATTGGCACCACACTCTGAAGACCTCCCTGGGTCTCTGTGTCATGTAGAGCAACTGAACTAACAGACAGAAAGCCTCCCTGGAGTTCTGATGCAAACAGGGAAACAGAAACCACAGTCCATAAGCCACCACACCCCAACCCCGGAGAATAGTTTCACACAGGACAACAACTTGACTGATCCTCTGAACACTCTACAGCCTGAATGCCTCCAAGGAGGTCTACTTCAGCCAGAACAACAGATCATATCAGCAGCTACTCTACCTCTCTGAAGACCGTACAGTTGGAAGGCCCCATGAGAGGTCTGCTACAGTCAGGGCCATAGGCCTACCAGGAGACCAGGAGCAACTCAGGGACAAAAGAGGCAGACTACAGATAGAGTCACCCAGATCAGTAAACACCAGGGATATATGGATCTCGACAGGTAAGCACAATACCATAAGCAACATAAGCCAAAATGTGTGGGCATCACCAGTTTTCCCACTACAGCAAACCCTAAATACACCAACATTTTTGAAAACTAGGATGCTGACATAAATTCCTATATCATGAAGAAAATAGAGATCTTTAAGGAGGATATAAATAACTCACTGAAAGAAATACAGGAAAACACAGGTAAACAGGAAGAAGCCCTTAAAGAGGAAACAAATTCCTTAAAGAAATACAGGAAAACACAAACAGGTGAATGAATTGAATAAAGAAGTCCAAGACCTAAAAGGGGAAGTAGAAATAATAAAGATAACACAAATGGAGGCAACCCTGGAGATGAAAAATCTTGGAAAGAGGTCAGGAATTACAGATATAATCATCACCAACAATGTAAGGCATAAAAGAGAGAATCGCAGGTATAGAAGTTATCACAGATGAGATTGAAACATCTGTTAAAGAAAATTCAAAACATAAAAAAAACACTAACCCAAATCATCCAGGAAATCCAGGAGACAGTGAAAAGACCAATTCTAAAAATAATTGGAATAGAGGAAAACAAAGATTCCCCAGTTCAAAGGACCTGAAAATATCTTCAACAAAATTACATAGTAGGTGTCATAGTTTGGGTTATTATTGCTATGATAAAATATCATGGACAAAATCAATTCTATGAGTAAAAATCAATTTTGCGAATAAAGGGTTTATTTTTCTTATACTTCTAATTCTATAGTCAACTAATCTAGATTATATATATATATATATATATATATATATATATATATATATATATATATATATATGAATATATGACAATTAAAAAGACAGTCACAAATTTGAAAGAAAGCATATGGGAGGAAGGAGGAAAGGAAGGTAAGATGATATAATTTTATAATAACTTCAAATAGTAAAAACAATCATTGATTTTAAGAATGAAGTAGATATATAAAATTAGGAATGACTATAGTAAAATTTAGTGTAAAATAAAATAGAGAATAAAAGAAAATAAGAGTCAAGGAATAAGAAATTGTTGGAAAATTTTAAGTACGTTTTGTGTAAGAAAATGCATCTGAAGAAATATAACATGAAGTATCCCTATAAATATGTATAATATTAGGAGGATTAAAGGGAATATTAACTCTGGAAAAAGATCAAAATGAGATGATAAAACGATAGAAGGAAATGAATAGATTTTACTATAAAAACTGAATATTGGCAACATTATAAACAGGCTATTCAAATTAGGAATAGCTATTGATGATCAGAAATTTAACAGAAACTCAAGAATAGATATCAGTTTCAGAAAACATTCAAACTATAAGAGAAATATAAAAAATATTGGCAACTATACTGATGGTTATAGAAAGTAATATGTATATATAATTCATTAAAGACAGAAAACGGAAAGTACATTAATAGATTTATAATGTACTGAATATATTCTTGCCTATGAAACAATTTATGTTAATGCTCCAGTTTTGGTCCACCTCACTAGTCTCCTGAGTTTTCACTTCTCCAAAATAGTTTTTTTTCCTCATCTAACAACTTTGGCTGCCTCACCTTCTTCTGGGATAGAATTTGGGTTCATAACCAACCCTGTGGTCTTCACCATAGTAAAAACTACAAAAGATAAATTTGAGGTCAATCCTTATCAGACTCATAGAGTTTAGATCATTCATCCATTTCTAGACAGCTTAGTCACCATGTCATGCACTGTACAATTCAGATTTCCATTATTTGCATCAATGAGCTGTGTTGTAGATGGGGCCTGGTGCTGTTCTTGTGAACCAATCCTCTAATAAATAAATGAGCCAATCAGTGGGCAAGTAGAAGGAACTGCCAGGTTGGACAGAAGAAGAGAAGAAGCAGGAGAGAGTTAGGCCACTGAGGGTAGTCTGAGAGCAAGATGTAATTATGAGTGTCTCCTTGTTTCAATGGCAGATGCATCAGAATTTGCCACTGGAGGATTTAGATTTAATAAGGCTCACAGACTAGGATTTTGGATGTTGTTCCCAGTGATTGAGTTACTATTGTTTTTGTATGGCATTTTCATTCACACAGTGGTTCAATTGGGTTCAAGAGAGAAAGGTACTTGGGTTTATCAGATGTGTGCCACAAAGGCCATGGGGGATTTGCAGCATACTGCTGTCATGGTAGAGTACCACCAGTGGAAACTTAGTGAGCTGTGTGGAAATGTTTTGGGAGCTCCAGACCAGAGAGTCTCTGCAAGATAAGAATAGGCCAGCCATACCACTGGGTCAGAGAGTTGCTCACACAAGTGTGGGAATGTGCTGGTTCATTTTTAATATTTATTGCAACAAAGCTGGATAAAACAAATAAAAGCAGTGAATTTAAGGCTTTGTTAAGTAAGTATTGACTAGTGACAGTAAGATTTGAATGTTCTAATTTTATTTCTTTTGCTATGATATAGTCTACCTAAAAAAGTAACTCAGAGAGGAAAGGGTTTGTTTTCGGCTACAGTTTAGAGGTCATCTTGAAGTGGTGTCATGTTAAGAGCCCAAAGCCGAAACCTGGGGGTAATAACTGAATTTGAGATGATTAACAAAGGCTGCTTGCAGGCTTGCTTCCTCAATTGCTCAGCTTCCTTTTCTGTACAGACCAGTCTCACATTTTCCAGGAGATAGCAGACAGTGGGCCATTATCACCCACATGAATCATTAGTAAAGAAAACACACCATTGACATGCTACCAGGCTAATTTCATGGATGCAAAACTCCAGTTGAAGTTCTCTCATCTCAGGTGACTCTAATTGTTGTCATGTTGTAAACAAAACCAAAACCAAAAACTAAAACAAAACTTAGAATAGTGGACTAAAACTAGTAACTAAAATATTCACACAAACCCTCCACCTAAGGTATGCTTTCATCAGTCTTAATATAATGTACTCTGTGTGTTACAACAGCACATGTATTCTTTGGTATAGTTAAAGATGCCATAATGCTTTTGTAATACTTTACTTTGCCACTATACATCTATCTATACATTCTACTTGTTTCTTATTTTTATTTTTGGGTAGAACTTTTTAAATAGATATAGTCTTATGTGACTCAGGCTGTTATCTAACTAGCAATTTACCTAAGGAGGATTTTGAACTTCTGTTCTTCCTGCCTCTTATGCCACAGTATTGTGAAGAGAACCACATGAAACCATGCCAGTGTTAAGCTGTTCTAGGAATGTAACTCAGTCCTTTGTACATGTTAGGCAAGCACTCTATCAGTTGTGATATATTATCAGTCTCCTTTTACATAATAGTAAATTCAGTAATTTTAAAGGATTCTTTACTCATACATAACATACATATACCCTTTCTCTTTTAAGACAACCCAAAGTCAGACATACTAATTGTTAAAACTGCTGAAGAACCATCACATATTATTACTATTATCTAAACAACAAGTTTTATATTAAATTCATTATCACTGTCCTATATTTTATGGGTTTTGTTGATTCATAATAACAATAATAATGCAAGTATGTGAAAATAGGTAGAATAAGGCAGGGACCCCAACACAGCATTTAGGAGAATATTTTTGTTGGAGGACAGGAATGCTAAAAGACAGTTATAATCCTTGATTCCTTCTTATCGATTACCTTTGCCTGGAAGCAATACATGAGAACATGAATGAAATTGAGAAGTACCTGGACACATCATAGTTGGGCCTACTGAATTGATGAATGCATCTTCCCTCTGCACTAAATCAGATTCTGCCACTAGTACCATAAAAGTCCCCAGACTAGCACCTTTAGCGTATACCTTCTGCAGGGATCCAGTCCAACTAGGAAGTAGCTATACCTTCTCATTCTCTTAAGCCCTACCTATGAATCTACAACTCACCTTCTTTAGTTAACGAATTTCATGATCTGAAATTAAGAGACTTGAATACAACCAACACTGGTTAAGAGTGTCTTGCATCACGCTAGAGTTTCCTTAGATGATACCCTCTCACCTCGAAGCAAAACTCAAGAAGAACCTAGAAATCTCTCTCAATCTATGCACACCCTAAAATTTCCTATTTCAACATGTTAACAGTAGAGTATTTATTATATAGAGATAATTTTACAACACAAAATTCCACTATTTTCTGCAATTACAACTGGTTTTGGTCCTTATATTGGGATAAAATTGAACTTTTTTTTTTTTTTTTTTATCTTGCAAGTTTTTTTTTCTCCCATGCAACTTGCAGTTGGAATTATATACTATAGAGATAGAGCTATTTTTTGGAATGCTTTAATGAATTAGCATTTGCCTTTAAGTTTGTTCCACATATTTTCATGACTTGGAGCATCATCCACTTTTTTCAGGATTCTTCATAGTGATTATATTTCATTTTACTAGTTCACATATATATAATATTATATATATATATATATATATATATATATATATATATATATATATATATATATATATAAACATATAGGACATATTTTGATATTAGAATTGGCAAAAGGGCACAATATTTTATTTTCCTAGAGAAGTAACAGTTTGTTGCTAAACTATTAAATTGTCAATTTATAATATTTGTTAAGATAAAATTTCTCTAACTAATAATACATTTTTATATTAATTAAGTGATTTGTGTGTGTGTATGTGTGTGTGTGTGTGTGCTTGTTTGTAATGGAAGAATGGAAGTTAGAATTTTTTGTTCAATTGGTAAATATTGTCTTTCCATCAAGAATGACTTTATAGCGTAGTCTAGAAAAGTAATGATTGTAGACATTTGTTAATATACTAAACCACATTTGTTTAGCTAAACTTAAAGTGTAGTTTATTTTTTCCTGTGACCCTACTGTTTTTTTTTTTTTTATGTTTCTTTCCAAATGTTATGCTTTATTACAGTATGTAATGTAAAACTGTCTTGGCGTTATTACTTCCTTAAGTTTATGCTTAGCATGGAAAGCTTTCTGTTTTACTTCAATTATGAATGATATTTTTCTTGGATATGGTAATCTGAGATCGTATTTAATTGTCTTTTAGAGCTTGAAGTACATCATTTCATGGCTTCTTGACTTTCACAGTTTCTTTGGGGAAATTTGCTGTGGTTCTAATTGAACCGACTTGGCTATGTCTCGTGGCTTTTAATGTGCTCCATTCTTTATCCTTAGTGTTTAAATTTAATGTGATATGAAGAGACTTTTTTTCAGTCCTAAATGTTTGACATCCTAAATTCTGCCTGGCTTTTCATGGTTAAATCCTTTTGCAAGATATATATATATATAATTTTACTTTGTTTTATTTTGCTTTTAGTTGTATTATTGAAGTGCAATTATATATAATGTGCACATATTTGGTATTTACAGTAAGCATATACTCATGAAACTGTCAAGATAAGGTATCTTTTATCTCAGGGCCATTGCATTTCTGTGTCAAGGACACGTAATATTTAACTTGAAATCTACAGCATTAAGGAACATTTTGTGAGATCAATTCAATATTATTAAGTACATGTGCATTATTTCCAGACAATCTATAGGATTTCATTTTGTATGGCTAAAATGTACAACTAAGTATTTTCTTCCATCTTCAGTCAAAGGGATACACCATTTTACTTTTTGTGTCTGTGAATTTTGATATCATGTAAATTTTCTTAAAGTGAAAAATAATAATTCATCCTCCAGCTTACAATAGATCTAAAATAGACTTTACATCATTGGTCCTCAAATCTCAAAAAAAAAAAAATAGTCACTGAAAGTTCTGGATTATACCCATAATTATATTTTGTCTTTTGACTTTTCAAACACCATATAAATATGTTGAGAGTAATTCCACTTATTGTTCACTATGTACTATTAACATAATGCCATCAATTCAACAGAACAATCTCATATAGAGGAGGTTCACGATCAAGGTCCTGTGGCATAGGGCAAGAGAAATGCCATATCCCTATAGTAGGATAATGAAGGTGAATTGCTTGTCTGCTGAGAGAAAATTGCTTCTAATGGACCTAATGTATAACCATGGAGAAAAAGGCATTTACCAAATCAATAGCTTGCACATCATGTAGCAGGGTATGTGCTAATTTGCTCAGTAAATAAAGCCACAACTGATGTTGCAGCTGCACTTCAAGTCACCACTTGTTAATGCTCCCAGTAACTCATTATCATTCCCAAAGGACTATAAGTTTTCTGCATAGTCCAAGTAGGAGAATATATGGGGAACTTGTAGGAATGACCACCCTATGTCTTCTGCATTTTTATGGTGTCACTAATTGCAGTTAGTCCCCCCTCCACCAAATTCAGTATTGCTTTAGATTTACTGTTTCCTAGACGGACTCACTTCTAATAGCTCTATTCACTGTAGCAGTACACAATTCATAGGTCAGAGAAACAAGTATGTCTATTTTAAGTATTGTGGAAATGGAAATCCATAGAACAGATTTAGATACACACTGGACTCACTATGAGACAGTCCTAACTTATGTACATATATCATTTGACCTTCGTAAGGTCCTTTTTTCACAGAAGGTTATAGTGACATTTTAGATCTTCTAGAATTAGCAATCATTCACAGCTAGTGCCAGTAGTCCCTGAATGTTTGATTATCTCCTTTCATCCATTCATTCACAACTTGGTAAAAGGTAGAATGCACAGTTACCCTTGAACAATAAAAGGAGAGTATTCTTCAGCAAAATTATTCAGCAGTGTTTTAGGTCTTGCCCTTGAGGGATCTGGTTCCCCTTCATATAACAGATTCTAGGTCTGTAAACTAGTTCAAGCCTGAGAAATAATTAAGAGTCTATGACATGATTTATTATTTCTTTTAGACATTCACTGGACCAGAATCTTTCTTACTTATATAGATCATGAAAGATGTTAGTGTCTAATATCCTCCACTTCAAGAACACCACATTTATGGCAATTTTAGATGGTATAGCTGCTTGAGTTGTTCCTTAATTTTCATGTTTGATATAGCATTCTATTTTCTTTACATCTGGTAGTTGAATGCTACACCTGTGTGCTGTCAACTTTGGGTCCATTTTTTCCAAACTAACTTCACATTTTTAGGTGCTATGATCTATATAAGTAAGAGAGATTCAGGTCCAGTGAATGTTTAAAACAAATAATAAATCATGTCATAGACTCTTATGGTATTTCCCTAAAAAAAGTTATGACATATATAGAGAGAAAAATCATGGATCTCATAAGGTCTGGGTTTCCCTATAAATATATAGCTCAAAGAGTTGGTAAAGCATATGTCTTATGATTCTCAATTTGAGACTCTTTTTTTTTTTTGAAAAAAATAGCATTTTATTACACGTATAACATGTAAAATAAAGTCTTATTTCTTGCACATTATATTGTAATTTAACTACATTATTTTCAAAAAATGAGATTGTAAAAAAATGCCCATAATTCTGAACCAAGGAGGTATCAATGATTACCTAAGTTTTACCAAAGAACACAAAGACTTTTCTTTTTTTTTTTTTTGAGAAATTCTTCATTTACATTTCAAGTGTTATCCCAAAAGTCCCCTATACTCACCAACCACTCTGCTCCCCTACCCTCCCCCTCCCACTATTTGGCCCTGGCATTCCCCTGTACTGGGGCATATAAACATTGCTAGACCAAGGGCCATTCTTCCCGAATAATGGCCAACTAGGCTATCTTCTAATACATATGCAGCTCTGGGGATTCTGATTTGTTCATATTGTTGTTCCATCTATAGGGTTGCAGACCCCTACAACTCTTGGGTATTCTCTAGCTCCTACATTGGGGACCGTGTGTTCTTCCCTATAGATTGTTGTGAACATTCACTTCTGTATTTGTCAGGGACTGTCAAAGCCTGCCAGGAGACAGCTATATCAGTGTCCTTTCAGCAATATCCTGCTGGTGTGTGCGGTAGTGTCTGCATTTGGTGGCTGATTATGTGATGGACCACCCGGGTGGGGCACTCTCTGGATGGTCCATCCTTTTGTTTAGCTCCAAACTTTGTCTCTGCACCTCCTTCCATGCATATTTTAATCCCTATTATAGGGAAGAATGAAGTATCCATGCATTGGTCTTTCTTGATTTTCTTGTGTTTTGGAAATTGTATCTTGGGTATTCTAGGTTTTTGGGCTAATATCCGCTTATCAGTGAGTGCATATTAAGTGACTTCTTTTGTGATTGGGTTACCTCACTCAGGATGATATCCTACAGATACATCCATTTACTCAAGAATTCCATAAATTCATTGTTTTTAATAGCTGAGTAGTACTCCACTGTGTAAATGTACCAAATTTTCTGTATCCATTCCTCTGTTGAGGGACATCTGGGTTCTTTCCAGCTTCTGGCTATTATAAATAAGGGTGCTCTGAACATAGTGGGGCATGTATCCTTGTTACCAGTTGGAATATCTTCTGGGT
This sequence comes from Mus minutoides, assembly GCA_902729485.2. Lineage (NCBI taxonomy): Eukaryota > Metazoa > Chordata > Mammalia > Rodentia > Muridae > Mus > Mus minutoides. Next base: position 4,104,140 of record LR753306.1, on the reverse strand, counting down.
ATATGCCCAGTAGAGGTATTGCTGGATCTTCCTGTAGTACTATGTCCAGTTTTCTGAGAAACCGCCAGACTGATTTCCAGAGTGGTTTTACAAGTATGCAATCCCACCAGCAATGAAGGAGTGTTCCTCTTTCTCCACATTCTCGCCAGCATCTGCTGTCACCTGAATTTTTTTATCTTAGCCATCTGACTCGTGTGAGGTGGAATCTCAGGGTTGTTTTGATTTACATTTCTCTGTTGATTAAGGATCATTTTTTAAGGTGCTTCTCAGCCCTTTGGCATTGTTCAGTTGAGAGTTCTTTGTTTAGCTCTGTACCCCAATTTTTAACAGGTTTATTTGAATTTCTGGTGTTCAGCTTCTTGAGCTCTTTGTAAATATTGGATATTAGCCTCCTATCAGATTTAGGATTGGTAACAATTCTTTCCCAATCCATTGGTGGCCTTTTTGTCTTATTGACAGTATCTTTTGCTTTACAGAAGCTTTGAAATTTTACAAAGTCCCATTTGTCGATTTGTGATCTTACAGCACAGGCCATTGGTGTTCTGTTTAGGAATTTTATCCCTGTGCCCATATATTCAAGGGTTTTCCCCACTTTCTTCCCTATGAATTTCAGTGTCTCTGGTTTAATGTGGAGGTCTTTGATCCACTTAGACTTGATCTTTGTACAAGCAGAAAGGAATGGATCAATTCGCATTCTTCTGCATGTTGACCACCAGTTGTGCCAGCACCATTTATTGAAAATGCTGTCTTTTTTCCACTGGATAGTTTTAGCTCCCTTGTAGAAGATAAGGTGACCCAAGGTGTGTGGGTTCATTTCTGGGTCTTCAATTCTATTCCATTGGTCTACCTGTCTGTTGTAAGACCAGTACCATGCAGTTTTTTATCACAATTGCTCTGTAGTACAGTTTGAGGTCAGGCATGGTGATTCCACCAGAGGTTCTTTTATTGTTGAGCATAGTTTTTGCTATCCTAGGTTTTTTATTATTCCAGATGAATTTGAAAATTGCCCTTTCTATCTTAGTGAAGAATTGAGTTGCAATTTTGATGGGGATTGCGTTGGATCTGTAGATTGCTTTCGGAAAGATAGCCATCTTGACTATATTAATCCTGCCAATCCATGAGCATGGGAGATCTTTCCATCTTCTGAGATCTTCTTCAATTTCTTTCTTCAGAGACTTGAAGTTCTTGTCATACAGATCTTTCACTTCCTTCGTGAAAGTCACAACAAGGTATTTTGTATTATTTGTGACTATTGTGAAGGGTGTTGTTTTCCTAATTTATTTCTCATGCTGTTTATCTTTTGTGTAGAGAAAGGCCACTTATTTGTTTGAGTTAATTTTATATCCAGTTACTGCGCTGAAGCTGTTTATCAGTTTTAGGAGTTCTCTGGTAGAATCTTTAGGGTCACTTATGTATACTATCATATCATCTGCAAATAGTGATATTTTGACTTCTTCCTTTCCAATTTGTATCCCCTTGATCTCTTTTCATTGTCGAATTGCTCTGGCTAGGACTTCAAGTACTATATTGAATAGGTAGGGAGAAAGTGGGCAGCCTTGTCTAGTCCCTGATTTTAGTGTGATTGCTTCTAGCTTCTCTCCATTTACTTTGATGTTGGCTACTGGTTTGCTGTATATTGCTTTTATTATGTTTAGGTATTGGCCTTGAATCTCAGATCTTTCCATGACTTTTAACATGAATGGGTACTGGATTTTGTCAAATGTTTTCTCAGCATCAATGGAGATGATCATGTGATTTTTGTCTTTGATTTTGTTTATATAGTGGATTACGTTGATGGTTTTCGGTACATTAAACCAAGCCTGCATCCCTGGGATGAAGCCTACTTGGTCATGATTGATGATTGTTTTGATGTGTTCTTGGATTCGGTTTGTGACAATTTTGTTGAGTATTTTTGCACCAATATTCATAAGGGATATTGGTCTAAAGATCTCTTTCTTTGTTGGATCTTTGTGTGGTTTAGGTGTCAGAGTAATTATGGCTTCGTAGAATGAATTGGGTAGAGTACTTTCTGTTTCTATTTTGAGGAATAGTTTGAGGAGAGTTGGAATTAGGTCTCTTTGAAGGTCTGGTTGAACTGTGCACTAAACCCATCCTGGGCTTTTTTTGGTTGGGAGACTATTGATGACTGCTTCTATTTCTTTAGGGGAAATGGGACTGTTAAGATTGTTAATCTGATCCTGATTTAACTTTGGTACCTGGTATCTTTCTAGAAAGTTGTCCATTTTATCCAGGTTTTCCAGTTTTGTTGAGTATAGGTTTTTGTAGTAGGATCTGATGATGTTTTGGATTTCTTCAGGATCAGTTGGTATGTCTCCTTTTCATTTCTGATTTTTTAAATTCGGATACTGTCCCTCTGCCCTCTAGTTACTCTGGCTAAGGGCTTATCTATCTTGTTGATTTTCTCAAAGAACCAGCTCCTGGTTGATTTTTTGAATAGTTCTTTTTGTTTCCACTTGGTTGATTTCCATTCTGAGTTTGATTATTTCCTGGAGTCTACTCCTCTTGGGTGAATTTGCTTCCTTTTGTTCTAGGGCTTCTAGGTGTTCTGTCAAACTGTTAGTATATGCTCTCTCTAGTTTCTTTTTGGAGGCACTCAGGGCTATGAGTTTTCTTCTTACAACTGCTTTCAATGCATCCCATAAATTGGGTATGTTGTGGCTTCATTTTCATTAAACTCTAAAAAGTATTTAATTTCTTTATTTCTTCCTTGACCAAGATATCATTGAGTAGAGTGTTGTTCAGTTTCCATGTGAATGTTGGCTTTCTATTATTTCTGCTGTTATTGATGATCAGCCTTAGTCACCTGTTTGGATGTGTTTTCCTGTAGTTCTTTAAGGGATTTTTGCATTTCTTCTACCTGTTTAGCAGTGTTTGCCTGTAGCTCTTTAAGGGCTTCTACTTGTTTAGCAGTGTTCTCTTGTGATTCCTTGAGGGATTTTTGTATTTCCTTCTTAATGGCTTCTACCTTTTTATCAGTGTTCTCCTGTAGTTCCTTGAAGAATTTTTGTTTTTCTTCTTTAAGGGCTTCTGCCTGTTTAGCATTGTTCTCCTGTATTTCTTTAAGTTTGTTATTAACGTCCTTCTTATGATCTTCTACGATCATGATGAGATATGATTTAAAATCTGCTTCTTGCTTTTCAGGCATGTTGGGGTATCCAGGACTCCTTGCAGTGTACGTACTGGGTTCTGATGATGCCCATTTTTCTTGGTTTCTGTTAGTTGGATTCTTAAGTTTGCCTTTTGCCACATGGAAATTTCTGATGTTAATGTCCAAACTGTCACTGTTTTGAGCTTGATCCTCCTGTGATTCTGTTAGCCTCTGACAGCACTTCTGGTAGACCAACTGCCCCTAGAGATCCAGTGATCAGAGCACTCTCTGAAGGTAAGCTCTACTCATGCAAGTCCAGTGTCTAGCAGACTGGAGCTCTGATCCACTTCCTGAGTTCTAGGGTCAGAACTCTCCCAGCAGGCTGCCTCTCTTCTGTAATCCTGAGATGATCCCAAGGTCCCGTACTCCAGAGGTGGTCCTAATGTCTTGGGGTGTGGAGAGCACACAAAGGGCCCTAGCCACCTTCGCTGGGCTCAGAAGCAAGATGGTGGGGGTGGTCCTGTTTGGAAGAGGTCCCAACCTATAACCCAGAGGTGATCCTAATGTCCTGGGGTGTGGAGAGTGCACTAGCGACTCTAGTGGCCTCTGCTGGGTTCAGAGGGATGATGGTGAGAGAGGCGGGGGTGGTCCTGGCTGGAAGAGGTCCCAGTCTCCTGTTGGGCAGAATTCCTCTGTTCATGCTGTTGCTGCTGAATCTGGAACCCCGCAGATTTCAAAGCCCATGGTGCTCACCACTCACTTGTAATCCTGAGGTGTAACTAATGTCCTGGGGAGTGGAGAGCACACAAAGGGCCCTAGCAGCCTCCACTTGGCTCAGGGGGATGATGGTGAGCAGCGGTGGCAGGGGTGGTCCTGGCTGGAAGAGCTCCCAGCCTCCTGTTGGGCAGAGTTCTTCTGTTCCTGCTGCTGCTGAAACCGAAACCTCCGTGACTTCAAAGCCCACTTTTCATACCACTCACCTGTAACCCTGAGGTGTACCTAATATCCTGGGGTGTGGAGAGTGCACAAGCTGCCCTAGTGGCCTCCGCTGGGCTCAGAGTGGGATGATGGCGGGCGGCGGCCTAGAATCTGTTTCTTTATGACCTGAAAGTATAATTACCAAACTTTGCTGTAAAGATTAAATCAACAGAATATGACTAATAGCTCTGACATACAGAAGGCACTCAGGACATGTTTACTGAGCTAAAATCCAGCTCATTAAATACATGATTAATAAAAATGTACTTTTTAACATTTTTAATGGAAAGTCAAAATCAAACATGAAATTATTCTGAAGTTAAAGATCCATATGTGTTGTCTACATAATTCACATTATTTGCAGCTTTGGGTTTTATTGCTTAATTGGAGGTTATTTATTTGCTTTTGTTTGTTTCCATTTTGCTTTGATAATTTGAAACAGTGTCTTATAGTGTGTCCTTGAAGTGACTATGAAGTTCACATTGGCCTAAAGAACATTATCCTCCTGCTTTGCCGTGCCAAGCACTATAGTGAGAAATACATATCACCATGGTCAGAAGTTTAAAATACTACAGCTAATGCTATTAATTTTATCATGGTGTAATTATTTCCAGCTACTGACCGGTAAGTGTTGATAGTCTGAGAACTAATAAAATCTAGGTCTTGTTTCAATATCTGGTAGAAAACAAAACTGGGGTGTTCAAATGAACCTTTCATGGGGGTCATATAAGACCATTGAAAACTGCAGATATTTACATTATGATTAATAACAGTAACAAAATTAAAGTAGTGAAGTCGCTGTGAAAATAATTTTATGGTTAAGATTCATCACAATGTGGAACTGTATTAATGGGTAATAGCATTAGAAAGGACCAGAATTTTGCTGTGATTTAACTTTTGCAGTCACTCTATTACCTGCATATACATGTATATAAAAATAACATTACTGTGTGACATGGATTCAGATAATTGATTTTAGTAACTGTAAAGATAAAAGAATTTACATTTGTTTTCTCCAGGGTTCCCAGCTGGAACATCTCATAACTAGGAGCCATTGAAACAGCCTAACCTTATAAATTTATTATTCTTTAATATTCATATTGTGAAAATACCCAAATAGTGTCACATATGTTTCTAACTTAGACTAAGGATAGGTACATCAATTATGTTGTATTTTCTAATTCATAACACACATATATAAATTGTTACATTTTAAATATTTTCTGCAAAAAATCCTTATATTTGTTGTTTAGAAACGTTTCGATTGATAAAGTACCCTTTTAAAACAAGTCTTATTAAAAAGCAGACATATATTGATGATACATCAAATTATTTTATGTATATGCACTATGGAAATAAATGCAGCAGTTCCTTAGAAAGTTGGGAATTTACCTACCTGGTGATCCAGCTATACAACTCTTATAGTAGACATTTATCTAAAGGAAGGTTCATCCTATGACAATAACATTTATTCAACCATGTTCAATGTTTCTTTATTCATAATAGCCAGAACTGGAAAACAACCAAGATGTCTATCAACAGAACAATGGATTAAAAAAAAATTGGTATATTTACACAATGTAGTATTATTCACCTGTTTAGAAAATGACATGAAAATTTTAGGAACTACATAGAATTTGACACAACTAGAAAAAAAAATCATCCCTAGTGGGATAACCCATATCCAGAAATATAAATATGACATGTATTTGCTTATATGTGGGTATTTTCTGTTGAATGAAAAAATGAAGCTTTATCCATAGACCCATAGAAGTTAGGGATTGAGAAGGGGACCAGGGGGGACCCATGGCTCTCCCTGGGATGAGAGTGGGTGGGTTGGGGAGCAGGGGGAGAGGATAGGTGATTTTCAGAGGGGAAACTAGGAAAGGGGATAACATTTGAAATGTAAATAAAGAAAATATCTAATAAAAAAAAAGAATAGATGTTATGAATGAACTAGGTAGGAGAAGGGAGATGCAGTTGAGGGAGGGTATGAGGGAGAGACAGCCAGCATTTGAGGGGTAGTATGGAAGCCTAGTTGAGTAGAATCATCCGAAAGTATATGAAGGTGATCCTAAAGATATCTCCAATAATGGGGGAGATAGAGTTCCAACTGGCTATCATTTGTCACACAATGAAGTTTCCAGTATTAGGACTGGGTTACATCCAATTGAGTAGTTTGCAAATTTTTCCCCCAAACCCCAAACAGCCCAGGCTGTTTCCAAGATAATATGTTGTTGTCAAAAAACTGACAGAAAGGCCCCAATTGCTGAACAGAAAACCAACAGAACACATTAAACATAAAGAAGTTGAGCTGGTGCCTTCAGGGACACCTACATTCTAGTATTTTTGGTATGAGAAGGTATTCTGCAGACTACCAAAAGAGAAATGTAAATATCAAACGAACTACAAAATATATGATCTACAATGCTCTGCTGCCTGCAAAATATACTAGGGTAATAATGGCACAAAGTTTTTGGGAGCAATCAATCTATGTCTGACTTGAGATGAAACATGTCTTAGAGTTTCTATTGCTCTGAAGTGATACCATGACCATTGAAACTCCTAACAAAGAAAACACTTAATTGGGGTTGTCATATAGTTCAGTCTTAGACCATTATTGTCATAGAGGGGAGCACAGTGGCATACAGGTAGACAATGTTCTGGAAAGGTACTGGGAGTTATCACTGTGCTGCGAGTTCTACATCCAGATCAGCATGTAGCAAGAAGAGAGAGGCATTGATCATGAAACATTCCAAGCCTTAAAGCGCATACCCAGTAAAACAATTCCTCTGAGAAGGCCATACCCACTCCAACAGGCTCATCCTAATAGTGCTACTCTTTATGAGAGCCTATGAGGGACATTTTTATTCAAGCCACCACATTCCATTCCCCAGTTCCCATAGGAGTATAGCAATATCAGAATGTGAATCTGAATTCAGCCCAACTTCTAAAGTCCCCATCTATAATCTATCATAGTCTCAACTCAGTTTAAAAGTCCAAAGTTCAAAGTCTCTTCTGAGACTTATGTCAGCCTCTTTACTGTAAATCCCAGTAAAAATCAAAATGAAAATGCCATACTTCCAACTTATAATAGATTAGGATATACATTACCATTCTAAAAGGGAAGAAAGGAAGCATTGTGGGAAAATACTAGACCAGAGAACTAAAAGGAGGTGAGCAAACTCCAAACTATGCATCTCCATGTCTGATGGAGATATCTTCATCTCTTCAATCCCTTTTAGCTTCACTGACTGAAGCAGACTTTTTTCTCTTGCACTGGTGCCACTCTCTGATAGCAGCTTTCCTTGGGAAGTATCCTACAAATCTGCTTTCTCTAACATCTTAATGTCTCTAAGGCAACTCAGGCTTCACCCTCACCACTTCAAACAATTGTTTCTCTTGGCCTCCATAAAGGGCTGTCTTTTGCTCATGCCAAGCCTCAGTGGCTTTTCTTGGTCTTGGAAGGAGATTCTATTACCTCTTTCTTTCATCCTTAACTTGAAACCTAGAACCACATTCCTGAAGCTCCCAAGTTTTCTTCTTGCTGGGGAAGTAACATGATCACTTCCTTCAATTATGTTTTCCCCTGATTTCTGATTTCTATGATTTAATTTGCTGTCTAACTTTAGATATCCTGCAAGTCACACTGTAGACCAGGCTGGCCATGAACACAAAGATCTACTTGTCTCTGCCTTCTTTTCTTTCTTTTTTTTTTTTTTTCCAATTTTTATTAGATATTTTCTTCATTTACATTTCAAATGGTATCCCGAAAGTCCCCTAAACCCTCTCCTATCCCCCACCCTGCTCCCCTAATCACCCTCACCCACATCTTGGCCCTGGCATTCCCCTGTACTGCGGCATATAAAGTCCGCATGACCAAGGTGACTCTCTTTCCAGTGATAGCCAACTAGGCCATCTTCTTCTATATATGCAGCTAGAGACACGAGCTCTGTGGGTATTAGTTAGTTCATATTGTTCTTCCACCTATAGGGTTGGAGACCCCTTCAGCTCCTTGAGTACTTTCTCTAGCTCCTCCCTTGAGAACCCTGTGTTCCATATAATAGCTGACTGTGAGCATCCACTTTGTGTTTGCCAGGCACTGGTATAGCCTCACATGAGACAGCTATATCCGGGCCCTTTCAGCAATAACTTGCTGGCATATGCAATAGTGTCTGTGTTTGGTGGCTGATTATGGGATCGATCCCTGGCTGCAGCAGTCACTGGTTGGTCCATCCTTCTGTTTCAGATCCACACTTGATCTCTGTAACTCCTTCAGTGTATGCTTTATTCCTTATTCTAAGAAGGGGCAAATTGTCCACACTTTGATCTTCATTCTTCTTCCTGTCTCTACCTTTTTAGTGTTGGCATTAAAGGTGTGTACAACCACACTAGGCCTTAACATTTTAAATAATGTTTTACTTTTAAAAAAATTTCTTCACAGTTAGAAGCTTAACTGGTTAGAGTCTTCATACACTTAGCATAACTCATTACTTTAATCTGTTTATACTTCCTGGTGCCCAGTTTTTCTCAAACTTTACATTTTGTATTTTTCCTTGACCAGGTATCTGCATAATTGTAGCCATTAATAACAATGCTAGGCTGTCTGTAAATCTCTCCTGTTAAAACTGTCAATTCATAATTTTTCAATTTAGCCTCAAACAATTTTTTTGAAAAGGACAGAAAGAAGCCACATTCTTTGCCAAGATATTAGAATAACCATCTCTGGCCTACATACTAATATTCTTCTCTTGTGAAACCGCTTGAGCCCTCACAGTTCAGATAACTCTCAGCACCACTGTCTTTCATAATCCTACTAGTATTGACAATTTAGCCATGCTTAAAGCATTCAACTGCTTTCCTACCCGAAGTCCCCCAAATGTTCCCAATTCCTGCAAACAGAAGCATACTCAGACCTATTACAGCAATACTCTGTCTGGTTCCTGGTACCTACTTCTGTCTTAATGTTTTACTCCTGTGAAAGGCATTATGCACACAGCATATCTTATAATAAAAGCATTTATTTGAGGGTGGCTTACAGTTCAGGGGCTTAGTCCATTATCATGGTGGGAAGCTTGGCAGCAGGCAGAGAGGCATGGTGCTGGAAAGGCAGTTGATAGTTATATATCTAGATCAGCAGGCAGGAGGAAGAGAGAGCCACATGTCCTAGCTTAAACATTTGAAACCTAAAAGCTCAGCCCCAATGACACACTTCCTCCAACAAGGCCATAACTATTCTAAAAGTTCCACACTTCATAATTGTGGTACTCCCTATGAGTCTAAGGGGGTAATATTCATTCAAACCACCATAGAACCTGCTACTGATTGGATGACCAAAATCTAGAGACCAGATAGTACAGAGACCTGAGGTAAAACTAAATACTATTATTGATTCTTAAAAAACAATGATCTTAAAAAAATATCTCCTAACTATATTCTAATTTATTTATGTATTTATTTATATATGTATGTATGTATGTATGTATGTATGTATGTATGTATGTATGTATGTATTTATGTTTTTTCAAGACAGGGTTTCTCTGTAAAGTCCTGGCTGTCCTAGACCAGGCTAGCCTCAAACTCAGAAATCCTCCTACTTCTTCCTCTGCCTCCCAAGTGCTGGGATTATATTCATGTAGCACCACTGTCCATCTGTAATTTTTTTGGGGGGGGGTCCTATCCTCATAGATCAATGTTTCATTCAGCCATTATGAAAGAAGCTTCTTTCTGCAGCAGATGGGAGCAAATTCAGACTCACGAGCAGATACTACTCAAAGAAATGGAGACCTTATAACATCCAGGTCTAAATAAGATGTCTCCATTAAGTTCACACCATTAGATATCACAGAACCCCACAGAAGAGGAAGAAGAGAGAGTAGAAAAGGCAAAAGGGATGTAGACTACCAGGAGAACATAGGTCCAAAAAATTAAATGAATAAAGTTCATATGAACTCTGAGAGACTGAAGCAGAAAGCCCAAGGTCAACAACATGGTGTTCAGAAGGTTCTATGTATATATATTATACCTTTCATTTAATTATCTCTATAGGACTCCTGAGTGTATGAACTAGTGGGGCTCTAATTCTTGTGACTACTCTTGGTTCTCTTTTTCTTCTGTTGGTTTGCCTTATTCAAATTTAATATGATGGGTTTTGTTTTATCTTATTTTATATTGTTTTGTTATGTTTTAATGTTGTCTTCAGAAACCACTGTTTTCTGAGAAACAGAAAAGAAGTGGATCAGGATTGGAAGGAGGTGGCAGAAACTGGAAGGAATAGAAAGAGAGGTAACTGTAATCAGAAAATGTTGTATAAGAAAAGAGTCGCTTTCAATAAAACATGGAAAAGAAAGCAAACGTACTGAAACAAAAAGAAAAGGGCATCCCCTTTGCCCACCTTGAACACTAAAAGATATCAGATTAGAACATTCTTCCTGTTTCTTAAGCCAAACTTTTCGTGAGCATGTATAAGAAATACATGTCCTTAAGGACAAGTTTTTATACTGACACCATAATGTTGAAGTAGTTATTTGAGTAAGTTAAAACATGGCTGACAGTAAACATCATAGAGAATTATAAGACAGCACAAAATGGTTGACTCTGGAATTCTCCTTGTGTATCCCAAAGTCATAAAGTGGCGACAACACCCCCCTCCCCCAGAGAGCAATGGTTTGGACCAGCTATGTCATCAGTGGGAGCCCATGTGAGTGGGCTGCAACCAAGGAAGTGTTGCTAGGATACATAGTCCTGTACACAGGGAGACATTGGTCGTTGGACTTGGACTTGAGGCCCATAGCCCAGCAGCAGGTCAGCAGAGAGCAATCAGATCAGCAGAAAGCAGCCAAGTGGAGCCAAGTCATCCTGTGACATCGCACTCTGAGGCCACCATGCCAAGGACCAGGGTGAACAGTCTTCGAGGGACCTCAGGTCGCCACCGTCGCTCCCGCTCCCGCACCT
>LR753306.1:4068181-4084752 GCA_902729485.2 Mus minutoides | reverse complement strand
TGCTTGATTCTTTTAATAGTTCTTGTTGCTTCTATTTGATTGATTTCAGCACTGACTTTGATTATTTCCTTCCTTCTACTCCTCTTCTGTCTACTTGATTCGTTTTCTTCTAGAGCTTTCATTTGTGCAGTCAAGCTCTAGGGTTTGATCTCTCCAGTTTCTTTTTAGAGGCACTCAGATCTATGAGTTTTCCTCTTAACACTCCTTTCATTGTGTCCAATAAATTTGTGTATGTTCTGGCTTCATTTTCATTAAGTTCTAAAGTTTTTAATTTCTTTCTTTATTTCTTCCTTGACAAAGTTATCATTGAGTAGAGTGTTCTTCAGCTTCTATATATTTGTGGGCCTTCTATTATTTATATGGTTATTGAAGACAAGCCTTAGTCAGTGGTGATCTGATAGGATGCATGGGATTATTTCAATATTCTTGTATCTGTTGATGCATGTTTTGTGATCAATTATATGGCCAATTTTGGAGAAGGTACTGTGAGGTGCTGAGAAGAAGGTATAATATTTTATTAGGATAAAATTAATTATATATATAATTTTACTGCTCATTAAATCAATCTGATCACCTTGCTAAAATATATTGACTGGCAATATCAGGCTCTAACTATTGAATAATAATTTTATATTAATGATCTGTATGTTTGACTTTAAAATTTTTATTATGCTAATAAATTGTTGTGAATTTTATAAGAAGTATTTTGATTGTATTCATACCCTACCCTCATCTTCCCTCTAATTCCTCACAGTTCCAAACCTTCTTTCCTGCATCTTCTTTTCACTTTGTGTTTTATACAACATAAAATTAGACACAGACACACACATAGACTCACACTCATGCACACACAGAATGAGAGAGAGGGTGAGGGGAGTGAGATAACCGACTGAGCAGTTGGTACCTTGTTGTGTATCCAAGGTTGAATGATTGATATATAGTCAAGTCTTTTGCCTCAGACCACCAAATGACCAAATGTCACTATTACAAATGTGGACTATTGTGTTATACATTTATCTTTATGACAGAAACACGTTCATAGTTATTCCTGTTTAGAGTAAGGTTTATAATTATAGGTCTTCTAATAATGCCTTCCTTTTCAAGATTATTTTGCATATTCTAGGTTGTTTTTTCTATAGGAATATTGTGGATGATGTGCTAATTTTTTCAAGTCAGCTGTGATTTGGGGAAACAATTTATTAAAATTGTAAATTAATATGTAGAGATTCCTATCTGCAGTGATAAAAATCACAGCTGTGAACTTGAGAATCACACTGTTTTTCTCAGATCATCTTAAATTTCCTTCAAAATTATCTGAAGTTACTAAAATATAAGTTTTGTAATCTTTGGCTGGGTTTGTCCTTTACTGCACTGTCTGCTCCTATTATAAATGCACAATATAGATGAAAAGATTAAATGCAGCACAGATATTTTTCAGCTAGTTATTCTGTCAATTATTCCATCTATACATATACTGAGATATACATAGAAAAGTGAATTATACATTAAAAATATTTTAAGAAGTTCAAGTTCTAGTTTATAGGACTTATAATCTAATCCAAAAATTAATAACACTGTAAATATTTGTTTGTTGATAGAAATGCCTAGTACAAAAACAGCACTGACTACACATTACATCCAAAGATAAATGTGCTTCTATTCTTAATTTTTTTTTCTTCTTCATCATTTTCTTTTTTGGTTGATGAGTTAATGGTTTGGCCTAACTTTTTCCTAATGAGATAATTTCATATTATTTAATTTACATTTTATTTTTTTCTATGCAAGTATATCAGTCATTTCAATACATATCAAAATACCCTACTTGTTATTCAAGAAAAATAAATAGACTTAATTTAAATGATATTATTTATGCACACTCTAGGAATTTTTGTATAAAAAGAATGGGATTTTCAAGTGAGAAGGTTTGGTCCCTAACATGCATTTGAGCTCTGCTTGTGTAATTAGGACAGGGATGGACTCCTATGGCAGAAGTAAATGCTAAAACAATTGTTTTAGCACTCGGGATTGAACTATGTTGATAATAAGCCAAAACTGATTATGATTATATTCAACCACATTTTAAGACAACATGCCCTAAATTGTTTTTGGATCAACAAAGCCCATTTTATCCCCTTCTAAATTTTCTATTTCCTTTGAGGACCATAAATGTATTTTACTTTCCCTACAGTGTTTCTGCTAAACAGTTTTTAATTGCCTGAAAGCAGAAAAAAAATCCAATAAGAAAACAAGAACAAGAAATTGTATCCTTATCTCTGATGGCGCTGATGAAGAATGATTAAGCCTGCATAACCCCCAAGGTAGATGTTTCCCTTCATATTCCAAGTGTTTGGGACTTTGATGTTAATGCTATTGCTGTTATCTCTTTTCTTAAAAAAAAATAGATTAAAGGCTATAATGGTATGTGAATTAATTATTTAATACATTTGAGGGTTAGATGATTTCAATTTAAAGAAATAACGTTAAATGTTAATGAGAGACTGAACTTAAGATTTGATAGCTTAAGATGATTAAATGTATATTTCCCAGAAAAAAAGTGAAAAATGATGCTATGAAGACATCCAGATTCAAGATATATTACAATTGTTTCATATCTTTTTTTTTGTTATTGGCATATAAGTTATTTAGTGTACGCTTCCTAATTGGTTCATATTGATATTTCAATCTAGATGTATTATCAGAAATGTATAATTAAATGGTATTTATACTTTTATTCAAAATGAAATAGTAGTGAAAATATCATGAACATGATTTTTTTTAATTAAAAGCACATTACCCCAGTCATTATAACAACATAAATTTAAGTTCTTATTTATTAAAAGTAGTTTCAAGCTACTGGAATTGAAAAGACTGATAACTCAAGTTCATTTCTTTCCTCTTTTCTTTCCATTTTTTCTATTAAGCCTCTTAAAGAGTCTATGAATTGGTCTGATTTCAAATCTACATGGATTTTTATCATTTGGAGTTTTCTGCATAGTTCCAATTAGAAATAATGACTGAATACTAATGCTATTTCCAATAGCAACTTGCATTAGGACTGTCTTTAAGTATCAAAATAATTATGTAGGTAGAACTTATGTTGCATTTTCTACTTTGTTCTTCTCTGTATCTCCCTTCTCTCTTTTTAAATACCTTGAGACATAAAATATCTATATGGAATTAATTTTATGGCTTTAATTTAGCCATATTATAGTTTACCTTATGGTTTATTTTACTAATTACAAATAATTTGGCTTATTACTAGCTCTTTAACTTTCATTTACTTATTAAAAAGTATTTTATGTATTTATATAAATGTGTGTAAAGTTAAATGATATACTGTACTATCAGAGAAAATTGAAATTAGAATAAATATTTATTATAAAAACATGTCTCTCTAATTTCATGAATATACTTGAATTTAGCATATAAATAATAATCATATCTACCATTTTCAAATTTTGAAGTCGTTCCTCTTCTAGAGGTTATATCTTAAAAATATACAAACACCCTATGGATATCAGGAAAACATACAGTTATCGTAGGTAACACAAAAAAAATTGATATTTATCAATAGATAATATAGGAGTGGGGTTGGGATAGAGAGAAGCTCAGAGTTTAAGCATGCAGTGCTTCCTACTCACTCAAAGGACTCAAGTTCACTCCCTGCACTCACATCAGGCCCCACACAATTATATAAGTTTAGATCTTCTAAAGTTTCAGACACTTTCTTCCAACCTCTAATGTATTGTAGCTTGAGTAGATTATGTAACTTTATGAAATGGAACTTAATAAAAAATATTTTTAACCAAATGTTTGCTTCCATTTTTAATTAAGTTGTTCATTTCTTGCTATCCAGGTGATTGTGTTATGATTAGAAGCTCCTGATAAGTAATTCACAAATGTATCTAAAGTTTTAGTTTTTTTTGCTGTTGTGTAGAATCTTTGGGGTTTGTTACAGTCTCACTTATTTTTCATTTCATTACCTATGCTGTTGTTATTGTCATTCTCAATATGTCACTGCTTAGAATAGTAGCAAAATAAAAGACCTGTACTTGTCATACTTCTTTCTGAGAGCTTCATAGTTTGTGGTCTCCCATGTATTTGCTTATTTAAAATTGAAATGGTGTCTTATTTAGGGATTTCATTGCTGTGAAGAGACACCATGACCAAGAAAACTCTTAATTGGGGCTTGCTTACAGGTTCAGAGGTTAAGGCCATTATCATCAAGTCAGGCAACATGGCAGTGTCCAGACAGGCATGGAACTGGGAAAGGAGCTTAGACTACAGGATCTTGCTCTGAAAGCTAACAGGAAAAGACTTTTCAGACAGCAAGGGGGTGAGTCTCAAAGTCCTACAATGACACCGGTCCTCCATAAAGGCCAGACCTCCTAATAGTGCCACTCCTGAGCCAAGCATATTCAAATCACCACAGATGTTTTTTGTTTACTATGAAAATAAATATAAAGCTTCTATATTTCACATACCCATTTTGACCATAGACATTTGCAGCAGAGAAAGACAATTATTTTCTCATCATATAATCTTTGAAACTTCATTCAAAAGATTCTGATCAAATATATCTGGGCATATTTTTATTTTTTCTATTCTGTTCTTATTCCTCATGTGTGTTTTATGGCATGCAAAGAAACTACTATTCTGATTACTATAATTTTTTGATATGTCTTGAAGCCAGCAAATATAAAACAACCAGATTGTTTCTTATTTCTTAAAGTCACTCATGTCAGTCAAAATGTTTTATTTATTTCTGTAAAAAAATAACAGTTTATGTATTTATTTTTTTACTGATTTTTACATTTTAAAGCAAATTATTCATACATTGCCTAACACTATTTTCATTCAAGTATATAATATACTTTGAGCACATACCTCATACCTGCTACTGTCTTTCTCCACTATCCCAGTTTCCACTGGTAGCTCTTTTCTCATAGAATGATTCACTTTTCCTGACATCTCTCTTTCTCTGTTTCTCTATGTCTCTGTCTCTCTTTTTCTCTTTGTGTTTCTCTATCTTTTACATATACATACTCATATTGCACAGAGAAAGACACACAAGTATGTGCATATATAATTTGTATATGTGTGTGTGTGTGTGTGTGTGTGTGTGTGTGTGTGTGAGTGTATCTACATAAAATCAGTGTTCCACAAATGAGAGAAAACATATTTGTCTTTCTAAGACTGATTTAATAAATTTAATTTATTTGGTTTTAAGACAGATTAAAACAAGCCTGTATTTTGCTTTGATGAGACAGGCACTTCTCAATTTTTGCTCTTTCAGTTAATAAGTATAGAGAATCTTTGTATTCCTGTTTCCTTCAGTTAATTTTAGAAGTATATTAAGTTTTTACTGTACCAATGTTTAAAAGCTTTGGTTAACTTTATCTCTAGAATTTTTGTTTTTAATACTATTATAAGTGTGATCACACTTCATATCATCTTAATTGCTTTTATTTGTTAGTTTTATGTCCTATACTCCAACTTAAATTATTTATTTCTATTTTTCTGCATGTGAAATTTAGGATATCTGTATATGAGAACATGTCCTATCTGAACATATATGATTCAGGCTTTCAGACTTGGATAGTATTCATTTAATGTATTGGCTGAGTTTTCTGGATAGGATTTCAGTACTATTTTGATGAAAAAGTGTGATTTGTAATTTTTCTGGTTTTCCTGATTAAAGGGAAAAATTTTCCACAATTGTGCTTGATATTAGCAATGTTCTTTTCTAAGTAGCATTTCTTGTGTTAATAAGACTAGCTTGTATTATGTGCTGGTAGCATTTTTATACATGGCCTATATTATGTTGGGGTATTTCCTTCTATTGTTAGCAGTGGGTTGTTCTCAACATCAATGTGTGCTAAACAGTGTCAAATTAATTATAGTATTTGAATTCTGTATTTTATTCTGTAATATTATATTGAATAATATTTTATTTAATGAATTATCTAGTAGGAGTATTTTAATGTACTATTGAAAATTTGTTTTTACAGTATTGAAGATTGTTTCATAAAAAATATTAATTATTTTCCTTATAATTCTATGCTACTAAAGTCTTTTTCAGATTATACATGGAAACAATATTGGCATCAGAAATTAATTTCAAAATGGTACTATCACCTTATTTTTAGAACAAATTTGAGAGGAATCACTTTATTTCTTTAATGGTTTTATAAAACAAAATTCTGGAGAGTTAGAGGGAGGTTGGGACATTTTTTATTGCTGGTTATAATTTCTAGGTGGGGTATATTTATTCCATTTTTACATTACTTTTCCATTATTAATTCCTTTTAGGTTGTAAGTTTTTTGGGAAATTTTTCACTCCTTCCAGGCTACATGTATCATTGCCTATTCATTGTGAACACTTGGGTATTAAGCTTTCTAATTTTTTTTTTTTTTTCGAGACAGGGTTTCTCTGTATCGCCCTGGCTGATCTGGAACTCACATTTTGTAGACCAGGTTGGCATCGAACTCAGAAATCTGCCTGCCTCTGCCTCCCAAGTGCTGGGATTAAAGGCATGCATCACCACTGCCTGGCCAAAGATTTATTTATTTATTATATGTAAGTACACTGTAACTGTCTTCAGACAATCCGGAAGTGTGCATCATATTTCATTATGGATGGTTGTGAGCCACCATGTGGTTGCTGGGATTTGAACTTGAGACCTTCTGAAAAGCAGTCGGTGCTCTTAACCACTGAGCCATCTCGCCAGCTCAATAATAATAACAACTGTGTCAGAAATGGGATTCGAACCCCCGCCTCCACCTGGAGACCAGAACCCTCACTAGAGGAAGCGAATGCTTTAGTTTGGCGCCTTAGACCACTCAGCCATCCTGACACACATTACATTTTTTAAATTACATTTATTTACTTTCCATGCCAATATCAGTCCCCCTTCTACTCCCAGTATCTCTCAACAGATCCTTCTCTCATTGCACACTCTGCTTCTTCTTTGTGAAGGGGGAGCCTCGCTCTGGGTGTTAGTCCCCCCATACTACATGAGCCTCCCTGCCACCATGTTGCTGCATTACTAGGCACATTCTTGCCCACTGAGGCCAGACAAGGCAGACCATTTAGGGGAGTGAGATCCACAGGTATTTAGGCTAAAGACTCAGGGACAACCCCTGTTCAAATTGTTAGGAGAACTGCAGAAAGACCAAGTTGCTCACATGCTACATATGTGTCATGGCCCTATTCAGATCTTAGTTGCTCTTTGGTTGATGATTCATTCTCTAAGAACTCCCAAGGGTCCATGTTCATTGGGTCTATTGATTTCCTGTGTGGTCCCTGTCCTTTTTGGGTCCCTCAGTCTTTCTCCCTACTTATCCTTAAGAGTCTCAAAGCTAGCTCCATTGGCTGTGTGTCTCTGCAACTCATTCTGTTGTTTGCTGGACAGAGCCTCTCAGAGGACAATTTTGCTAGGTCCTGGTCTACAGACATAACAGAGTATCCTTATTAACACTAAGGAGTGGTTCTTAACTATGGAATTGGTCTCAATTTGGGGCAGTTATTGTTTGACTGTCGACTCTGTCTATGCTCTAATTTTGTCTCTGCACTTCTTTTTGGCAAAACCCCATTTGGGTTGAAGGTTTTGTGAATGGGTTACTGTCCTTATAGTTCTACTGGCAGTCCTGCCTGTCAAGAAGAAATGGCAATTTTCTGATCCATATCCCCCAGCTTAGAGTCTCAGGGAGAGCAGTCGTGTTTATCCCCTGGGTCCTGACTCATCACAGTCTCTGGCATATCCTAGAGATTGTTCCCCATCCTACTGCCTATCTCCCTAAATTTGGTTACTCTATCCAACTCCTGTCCTCATCCCCTCTCTCTCCCAGTTCCCTCCTTCCATCAACCTCTAATATCTGTTTTGTTTCCCATTCAGAGACAGATTCAGTTATCCTTCATGTTGTTTGACTTCTTTGGGTCTGTTGGTTATATTGTATTTTATGGCTAATAACTTATAAGTGAGAACATACCATGAATGTTCTTTTGTGTTTGGGTTACCTCACCCAAGAAAATATTTCCTAGTTCCATCCATTTGCCTTTGAAATTCATGATTTCCTTATTTTTAATGGCTGAATTGTATTCCATTGTATAAATGAAAATTGTACACATTTTCTGTATACATTCTTCAGTTGAGGGGCATTTAGGTTGCTTCCAGTTTCTGGCTATAATGAATAAGGCAAAGGAATAATACGGGAAGCAATATCAATGTTCCTTAACTGAAGAATGGATAAAGAAAATTAACCACACTTTTATTTTCCATTCTTCAGTTAAGGAACATTGGGATTACTTCTAGTTTCTGGCTAACAGCTAATTCATAATATGAATAAGGCTGCTATGAAAATAATTGAGCAAGTGTCCTATTGGGTTGGTAGATCATTTTTGGGGGTATATGCCCAGGAGTAGTATAAGTGGGTTTTGCAAAAGAACTATTCACATTTTTTTGAGAAACTGCCAAACTGATTTCCAGTATGGCTATACACATTTTTACTCTCACCAGCAGTGGAAGAATGTTTCTCTTGCTCCACAACCTTGACAGCGTGTGCTGTCCCTTTTGTTTTTTAACTTAGCCCTTATGAAGTGTGTTACATGTAATCTCATAGTCATTTTGATTTGTATTTCCCTGATGACTAAGGACATTGAATCTTTCTTAATGTGTTACTTGGCCACTGGAAATTCCATTGTTGATAATTGACTGTTTAGGTCTGTATTGCAGTTTTAAATTGGTTTATTTGGATCATTTGGTTTCTAAGTTCTTGAGGTCTTTATATATTTTGTATATTAACCCTGTTTCAGAAATAGGGTTGGTGAAGATCTTTTCAGAATCTGTAGGCCACTATTTTGTCCTATTAATAGTGCCCTTCCACTTACAGAAGCTTTTGTTTCCTGAGATCCCATTTATCAATAGTTGTTCTGAATGCCTGAACCACTGGTATTCTGTTAAGAAAGCTATCTCATATGGTGATGAGTTCTAGGCTATTCCCCTCTTTTTGTTCTATTAGATTTAGTGTATCTGGTTTTACTTTGAGGCCTTTGATGCATTTAGACCAGCAGCATCTTTTGAAGGTACTGTCTTTTTCATTGTATGGTTTTGTCTTCTTTGTTAAAAATCAAGTGACCAACGGGTATGTGTACTAATTTCCAGATCATCAACTCAATTGCATTGGTCACATTGTATCTATCTATACCATGTAGTTTATATTACTACTGCTTTGTAGTACAGCTTGAAGTCAGGGATAGTGAAACCTCCAGAAATAATTTTACTATTCGGAATTGTTTTAGCTATCCTAGGTTTTTGTTTTCGTATATTAAGTAGAGAATTTTTCCTTCAAGTTCTAAAAAGAATTGTGTTAGAAATTTGATGGTGTTTGCATTTAATCTATAGATTGCTTTTGGTAAAATATCCATTTTCAATATGTTTCCTACTGTTCCATGAGCATGGGTGATCTTTCCTTCTTCTAAGGTCTTCTTTGATTTCTTTCTTCAGGGATAAAGTTCTTGTCATACAGATCTTCTACTTGCTCGATTAGAGGTGCACCAAGATATTTTATATTATTTGTGGCTTTTGTGAAGCATCTTTACTCCCTAACTTCTTCCTCAGCCTGGTATCACAAGTATAAAGGAGTGCTACTGATTTAATTGGTTTAGTGTTGTATCTAGCTACACTGCTGAAGGTGTTTAGCAGCTGTAAATGTTCTCTGTTAGAATTTTTGGGGTCACTTATATAAACTATCATGTCATCTGCAAATAGAAATGCTTTGACTTCTTTCTTTCTAATTTGTGTCACCATGATCTCCTTTAGTTTTGTATTGCTAGGTAGAAATTCATGTACTATATTAAAGACATGGGAAAAGAGTGAACAGCCTTTTCCTGACCCTGATTTTAGTAGAATTCATTTAAGTTTTTGTCTAATCAATTTTATGTTGGCTATCTGCTTGGTGTATATTGCATTTATTGTGTTTAGGTATATGCCTTCTTGTATCCACTATCTCTTGAAGACTTTTTTTTTTTTTTTTTTTTTTTTTTTTTGCTCTTCACATTATTTTTTATTAGATGTTTTCTTCATTTACATCTCAAATGCCATCCTAAAAGTCCCCTATACCCTCCCTCTGCCCTGCTTCCCAACCCACCCACTCCCACTTCCTGGTCCTGGTGCTCCCCTGGACTGGGGCATATGATCTTCCCAAGACCAAAGGCCTCTCCTCCCATTGATGGCTGCCTAGGCCATCCTCTGCTACATATGCAACTAGAGACACAACGCTGGGGGGGGGGGGTACTGGTTAGTTCATATTGTTGGTCCTCCCATAGGGGTGCTGACCCCTTTAGTTCCTTGGGTATTTTTTCTAGCTCCTTCTTTAGGAGCCCGGAGTTTCATCCAATAGATGACTGTAAACATGTACTTCTGTAATTGTCAGGCACTGGCATAGCCTCATATGCCCCCCTCACGCCCCGTTTGTTTATATGGTTGAGTATGATGATGGATTTTGAACATTGAACAACCCTTGTATCCCTAGAATGAATACGATCTGATCATGTTGTATGATGTCTTTAATGTATTTTTATATTTGGTTTGCTAGTGTGTTATTGAGTGCTTTTTCCATCAATGTTCAAAAGGCAAATTGTTCTGAAATATTCTTCCTTTGTTAAGTCTTTGTGTGATTTAGGTATCACAGTGACTGTGACCTCAGTGAATGAGGTTTGCTATGCTCCTTCATATTCTATTTCGTGGAAAAAAATTGAGGAATACTGACATTAGCTTTTCCTCAAAGTTTGGTATAATTCTGTGCAAAATCCATTAGCCCAGTGTTTTTCTTGTTTAGGAGAGATTTGATGACTGCTTCTATATACATAGGGGTTATAGGACTATGCACATAGTATAATTTTGTTAATTGGTATCTGCTTAGAAAATCATATCATTTGTGTTTTCCAATTTTGTGTCCTTCAGGCTTTTGAAGTAAGACATAATGATTCTTTGATTTTCCTCCTTCTCTACAGTTATGTCTCACTTTTTATTTCTGATTTTGTTAATTTGGTACTGTCTCTGACTTTTAGTTGGTTTGGCTAATGATTTGTATATCTTACTGATTTTCTGAAAGAATCATCTCTTGCCTTCACTCATTCTTTGGGTTTTTTCCTTTGTTTCTTTTCTTTTTTTTAATTTTGGGGTTATCTTCTTTTATTTTCATTGTGCTTTGATTTATTCATTGAGAATCTCATATACTATATTTTGATTATATTCTTTACCCTCCCCACAACTCTTCCATATTCTCCTTCCCCCATCCATAGCCACCCAATTTTATGTTCTTTCTCTTTAAAAAAACTAAACAAGAAAAACAAAACAAAACAAAACAAAACAAAACCAAAAACCTCCATGGAGTCTAATTTGTGTTGGTCAGCTGACCTAGAATGTGGTTCATTAATGCAATGTCACTACATTGAACAAAACTGATTTTTTAAAAATTTCTTGGCAGCTAAGAATTGCCAATAAAGCCTAGATCAGGGTTGGTACTTTGAGAATTGCCAATAAAGCCTAGATCAGGGTTGGTACTTTGTGCCCATTTCCCTTTTTTTTTTTTTTTTTTTTTTTTTTTTCTGAAAATTTATCTGGCTTGAACTTTCACAGTTCTTATGCATGCTGTCAATGTCTCTGTGAGTTCATATGTGCACCTACCTTTCAGTGCTGTTTGCTTTTTTATTCTTAGATATTTTTTAAATGAAATTCTTAGGAAATGGATGGAACTAGAAAATATCCTGAGAGAGATAACCCAATCACAAAAGACCACACATGTTATGCACTCACTGATAAGTGGATATTAGCCCAGAAGATCTGAATACCCAAGATACCATTCACAAAGTACATGAAGTTCAAGAAGGAAGACCAAAGTGTGGATACTTCAGTTTACTTAGAAGGGGGAACAAAATACCCATTGGAGGAAATTCTGAGACAAACTGTAGAGCAGAGACTGAAGGAAAGGCCATCCAGAGACGGCACAACCTGGGGATCTATCCTATATACAGTCACCAAACCCAGACACTATTGTGGATGCCAACAAGTACTTGCTGACAGGAGCTTGATATAGCTGTCAAAGTTCTATGTCCCAGTACAGGGAATGCCAGGACCAGGAAGCAGGAGTGAGTGGGTTGGTGAGCAGGGGTCAGGGGAGGGAATAGGTGGCTTTCAGAGGGGAAAACAGGAAAGGGAATAACATTTGAAATTTATGTTTATATCTAATTGATTGCTTTAGCCCTGATTTTGTTTCCTGACATCCATTCCTCATGTTTTTGTTTGTTTGTTTGTTTGTTTGTTTTTTCTCGATTCTTCTGGGGTACTTTTAATTTTTTGGTGTGAGAACTCTCCAATTGCGTTGCATTATTAGGACACTTTCTCTTAGCACTGCTTTCATAGTATTCCATAATCTTTGCTAGGTTGTGCCTTCATTTTCATTTAATTCTAAAAAGTCTTTATTTCTTCCATGATGAAGTTATTATTGAGTTGAGAGTTGTTCAGTTTCCATGAGTATAAAGGGTTTCTGTTAAGTCCAACTTTAATACATGGTGATCTGAATAGATGTGTGTGGTTATTTCATTCTTCTTGTATCTGTTGAGGCTTGCTTTGTATTATCAATTTTGGAGAAATTTCTGTCTGCTAGTGAGAAAAATGTATATTCTTATATGTTCGGGTAAAATGTTCTATAGATATCTATTACATCTACTTGAATTATAATCTTTGTTAGTTTCATTATTTTTATTTAGTTTCTGTCTCAATGACCTTTCAGTTGATGAGAGTGGGGTGTTAGACTTTCCCACTATTTATGTGTAGTATTCAGTGTATGATTTAAGCTTTATTAATGTTTCTTCTATGAATATGTGTGGCCTTGCATTTGGAACATAGTGATCAGTATTGAGATGTCTTCTTGGTGGATTTTTTTCCTTTGATGAGTATATATTGTCCTTCCCCATCTCTTTTGATTACCTTTTGTTGAAAGTCTATTTTATTAGATATTAGAAAGACTACTCCAGTTTGTTTCTTACGTCTATTTTCTTGGAAACCCTGTTTCTTGCCCTTTACTCTGAGATAATATCTGTCTTTGTTATTGAGATATTTTTCTTATATACATCAGAATGATAGATTCTGTTTATGCATCTACTGATAGCCTGTGTCTTTTTACTGGGGAATTCAGCCCATGGATGTTGAGAGTTATATCCTGTTATTTTAATGTTGATGGTGGTAGAATAGTGCGTGTGTGTGTGTGTGTGTGTGTGTGTGTGTGTGTGTGTGTGTGTTACTCTTATATTAGTTTTAATGGTGTGAAATTACTTATTATTTTTGTGTTCTCATTATGTTGAAGTTTTCCTTTTAGTAACCTAGGTAGGGCTGGGTTAGTGGAAAGATATTACTTAATTTTGGTTATGTCACGAAATATCTTGTTTTCTCCATCTATGGTGATTGAAAGTCTTGCTGTTTATAGTTTTCTGGGCTGACAGCTGTGATCTCTTAGGGTCTATATGACCTGTACTCAGGCCCTTATTGCTTTTAGAGTACCAGTTGATAAATCAGGTATAATTCTCATAGGTCTGCCTTTATATTTAATGTAATATGTGACTATAATTTGAGAGAGAATTTTCTTTTTTGATCCAGTCTGTTTAGTGCTCTGTAAGCTTCTTGTATATTTATAGTCTTCTCTTTGTTTCTGTTAGGGATATTTTCTTTTATGATTTTGTTGAAGATGTTTTCTGGGGGCTTTTACCTGGGAATTTTCACCTTCTTCTATTCTTATTATTCTTACATTTTGTGTTTCCATATTTTCCTAAATATATTGGATGTTTTATTTCATGAGCATTTTAGATTTTCTATTTTCTTTGACTGATACATTTATTTCTACTATCACATCTTCTATGTCTGAGATTCCCTCATCTGTCCCCTGTATTTTCTTAATGATGCTTACATCTTTAGTTCCTGTACTCTTTTTCTAGGCTTTCCATCTTCAGAATTGCCTCAGTTTATGTTTTTTATTCCTTCTATTTCATTTTCAGGTCTTTATACAGTTTTATTTATTTCATTTCCGTATTTGATTGTATTCTTCTGTATTTATTTATTTTTATTTGACTCCTCTTTTAATGCCTCTACTTGTTTGAGTGTGTTTTCCTTTTTTTAAGGGATTTATTCATCCTCTTTAAAGAACTCTATCATCTTTATAAGATTAGATTAAAGATCATCATCTTTTGCTTCCTTTTCATTAAGATATCCATGAATTGCTATAGCAGACTACCTGGGCTCCAGTTGTGCCACACTGTCCTGGATCTTGTTGGTTGTGTTTTATTTATTTATTTATTTATTTATTTATTTATTTATTTACATTCCATATTTTATCCCCCCCCCCCATCCAGCCTCTGATTGTTCCACTTCCCATAGTTCCTCCCAACCTCTCCACCAGACCAGACCTCTAAACTTCTTGGGGCCTCCAGTATCTTGAGGGTTAGGCATATCATCTCTGAATGAACACAGACCTGGCAGTCCTCTGCTATATGTGTGTTGGGAACCTTATATCAGCTGGTATATGCTGTCTGTTTGGTAGTCCAGTGTTTGAGAGATCTCAGCAGTCCAGATTAATTGAGACTTCTGGTCCTCCTACAGGATTTCCCTTTTCCTTAGCTTATTTTGGCATTCTCTAATTCAACAACAGGGATCAGCTGCTTCTGTCCATTGGTTGGGTGGAAATATCTGCATCTGATTCTTTTATCTGCTTATTGTGTCTTTCAGAGGGCAGTCATGATAGGTCCCATTTTGTGAGCACTCCATAGCCTCAGTAATAGTGTCAGACCTTGGAATCTCCTCCTGAGCTGGATAGAAGAGAAAGTGGAAAGGAGTCTTCTACTCATTGGCACAGGGGGAAATTTTCTAAACAGAATTCCAATGGCAAATCTGAGTTGTGTAATGTCCATGTGAAATCCATTGTCTAGTGCTTGGCTCACTCTTCAGTCCTAAGGAGCTTTGCAAGACACTAATAATAACCTGTGTCCCCATGGAAGCCTTTCACGGGCACCAAGACTAACTAGCTTCAATCCCTGCTCCACAAATTCTATCCCAGTCGGATTGGTAGGACAAAGTTCCAAAGTAATTGTTCAAGAAATGACACAACTCACCCCTGCAGGCTATATCCTGGGAGGACCCGACTCAGATTTGCCGGCTGTGTCTGGGCAGACCTGGCTGGGAAAGGATTGATGCGGGAAGGTATCAAGCTGATTAGTCTTAGAACCCCCAAAAGCTTCCATGCTTTTGTGTTGCCACAAGGCTCCCTAGGAGCTAGACAATGGATTTATGGGGACTGTGTGCAACTCTCCTCTGCATGGTGTGTTCTGGGTGGACTCAGTTGGGAACTGAAAATTTATTTTACACCATTTGAAATGTTTCTGGTTCCATTTATGGTTTTAATTTTTTGTGTGTGTGCTTTTCCCTCTTTTCATTTTTTTTTTTTTTTTACATCTCTATCATTGTATTGAGAACATTTTTATTTTTATTTATTTTTAATGGTGTACTGGCTAGTTTTATGTCAGCTTGATACAGGCTGGAGTTATCACAGAGAAAGGAGCTCCAGTTGGGGAAATGCCTCCATGAGATCCAGCTCCAAGGCATTTTCTCAATTAGTGATCTAGGGGTGAGGTCCCCTTTTGGGTGGTGCCATCTCTGAGTTGTTAGTCTTGGTTCTATAAGAGAGCAGGATGAGCAAGCCAGGGGAGTCAAGCCATTAAAGAACCTCCCTCCATGGCTTTTGCATCAGCTCCTGCTTCCTGACCTGCTTGAGTTCCAGTCCTGACATCCTTGGTGATGAACAGCAGTAGAGAAGTGTAAGCTGAATAAACCCTTCTGCCACACCTTGCTTCTTGGCCATGGTGTTTTGTGCAGGAATAAAAACCCTGACTAAGACAAATGGTTATTTTGTTTATTTACAATTCAAATGTTATCCTCCTTCCCAGCTTCCTCTCTGTAAACCACCCCTCCCATCACCTGGCCCCTGCCTCCACATGGGTGCTCCCCCTCACACATGCCCACTCCTGCCTCACTGTCCTAGCATTTCCCTATGATGGGGCATCAAGCCTTCATAAGACCAAGAGCTTGCCCTCCCTTTGATGCCAGACAAGGCCATCCTCTGCTATATATGCAGCGGGAGCCATGGGTTCCTCAGTGTGTATTCTTTGGTTGGTGGTTTAGTCCGCGTGAGCTCTGGGAGTTCTAGTTGGTTGATAATTTTGTTCTTCCTCTAGGGTTGTAAACCCCTTCAGTCCTTCCCCTAACTCCTCCATGGGGTCCCTCTGCTTAGTACAATGGTTGGCTGTAAGCATCCTCATCTGTACTGGTAAGGCTCTGGCAGAGCCTCTCAGGAGACATTCATATCAGGCTACTGTCAGCAAGCACTAATAATGCATGTACATCATTTCAATTTCCTCATGTCACACTGCGCCCTCAGAACCTCAGAACTTTATAACATTTTCTTTTTTGAATTGTTTTACACACACACACACACACACACACACACACACACACACACACACA
>LR753306.1:4048216-4068081 GCA_902729485.2 Mus minutoides | reverse complement strand
TATGTTTATTTTCCTGACCTGCTTGAGTTCCAGTCCTGACATTTTTTCTTTTTTTCTTCATTGGGTATCACTTTTAGGAAATTCTCATTTTTCCATGTTTATTATTTCATCATTTGAGGGACTACACATTTAAACTAAATCTTTTGAAGAAAGAGAGTAGATGCTTACTTATTTTTATCTGTTTAGACTTTCCATATATTTTGACAGTGGAAGTGTATCCACTACATTAATTACTTATTACTGAAAGGAAAAACAAACAAACAAACATAATTTTTCTCCTTTATTTGGGAGAAAAGCATGCAGAGGGGCACTCTGATATGAGAATCAGTGCTCCCATCTATTTATAGGCTGGAGTAGTTGTAAGGTAGAAAAGGAGAATGGCAAGAATGCTGACATGTTTATGCTATGGCCTTCATTAAGCAGTTGCTAGAGTAACTAACAAGAAGTCAGTTAAAAAATATTGAAAAAAAAAAAAAAAAACAGAGAAGAATATTTCCTGGCTGGCTAGTACTGGTGTTCCACTGTGAGGGGCATGCAAAAATTCAGAAAAATACATTTCTTCAGTTCTAGAAACATCACAACCCAAAGTGGAAAAGGTTTTAAAATGGTAATATCCTAGCTAATAGGTACCATTTATTGAGTATTGACTAAGTGATAGAAGTATATAACTCATCTTGAGCTGGCAATACTTTTATGATTTCTTTGGCTTTTTAACCTAGTTCCACTGATGAGAAAACCAAGGTTCAGATTTATGAAAAATTCCTTCCAAGTTATAGTGCTAGGATATATAGGCAAAAGTCATTGTTATAATGTTTCCTTATTAAGTTGTATTTTATTTATGATGAATCTCAATGATTTCTAATGAGTATATATTGTAAGAAGATATAAATGAAGTGGAAATATCAATAAACACTCTCTCTAGAGAGAAAAACATATTGTTCTAAACATCTTCTTAAATCTTATTGACTATAAAACTGAACTGAGATATTTGGTTATGAATCTGAATGCCACTTAATAATCAAAATGGAATGTTCTCAGCCTGTCTCCTTATATTATTTTTACCAAGTTCAATGAGTTTATGATGAAAACTGTTTTTCTAGCAAGGCTATAAAGTTTTGAACCTTGATTGTTTGGTAATTTCGTCATGAAAGGTCATTTTATGAAATGCTATTTTTAATCAATATGAATAAATTAGAAGTAATATTTGATAGTTTTACCATAAAATTACCTTGAGAAATGAAAAGAACCAGAGGACTTTGAAGCATTAGTGTATTTATTCACAGTGTGTATACTTTAGTATTCATGAAAATGTTCTTCAATGTAGACCTACAAGCTTAATTATTATCTTGTGAGAATTCAACCTAAGGTTGGCAATAAAAATGTTACTTTGTATAAAGTATTGTTTGATTAATTATTTGACAGAAGTTTGAATCAACTATGTTGAATTAAGCACTGGAAGTAGAAATTAAGAAATTAGCTATTGTTATTGTAGAGAAATTAATAAAGCTGAAAATAAATTTTCCTAATTGTTAAGTAACTTTTGATAGCATTTGACAAAGAGCTTATTGTTTACTGAAAGGAATTTATGAAGATACATCAGAACAAAACTGTAGCATTCTTTACACATCTTTTATAAACAAGATTATTTTAATGCTGAGAATAAAGCTCACTGCTTCATACTTGCTCACAGAAAATTTGATTCATGTGGTTGAACATCTGCAAAACAATTCTTTATCATTTTCCTCGATTTTTATCTGTACCAATGCAACTGAAAACTAAAAACAACAGAATCTCACCATAGACTTAGAAGCTCAAATTAATTGTTCGATTTAGTTTAAAGCCTTTGTTTCTCATTCTATTTGTCTTTTAATTTAATTTAATTTAATTTAATTTTTTGTCACGAAGTTTACTATAATCCAGTATTGTCTAAACTTGCATTACAGAAAATGATAATCTTAAAGTTATAATTCTCCTGTTTCTATCAAAATAGTTCTGGGACAAATGGCAATTTTCAGTGCATCCAATTTACTTGGTATTTAGGATATACCTCATGACCTCATTCAATGTAAGCTAATACTCATATCAACTGATTGATGTTGTCATTGTATACAGCAACTTGACACAAATTAGAGTCATGTGAGAAGAGGAAATGTAAATTGAGAAACTGCTAACAAATGACTGGCTTATATTCAGGTCTGTGTGTAAATTTTCTCGAATGATAATTGAGAAGGCGGGCCTAACCTACTTTTTGTACTGGCATTCATTGCATGTGGTCCTGGAGTATATAAAAAAGCAAACTGAGCAGGCCAGGCAGACAAGCAACCTAGTCAGCAATGTTTTTGCAGCATGATCTCTGCTTCAGTGTCAGTCACCCCATTGTTCCTTTGAGTTTTGTTCTGGTTCCCTTCAATGATTGACTATCATGTAGAAGTGAAAGCAAATGCAAACAGACACACACACACACACACACACACACACACACACAAAACCTCAGACAATCAGGTCAAAATAATATTTTCCAATTGACATAGGAGTTTCTCTTTTGCTTTATTCTTTCCTTCATTCTTTCATTGGTCATTCCTTGATTTTCATTTTCTCTTAACATTATTTTCCAAGTGTATGCATTCTTCCATAGTGACCATCATAATGAATAAATTTTGTAACCTTTCTATGTATAGTTGAAAATTAAATATCAATTTCATATGAATGTAGTTTTAAATATAAAAACTTCATTATTTTATAAATTCCTTTCTTTTCTCATTATTTACAAATTTACAAAATGGTTTCCAGTCACTCATGTTGCAATGTTTCTATCTAATCTTTTACAACTAACTACAGCACCGAAATCAAGAAATATCTTCTGCTGCTAATGGGATCAAACTTTTCTGAAATCATCAATTGAGATGTGCAACATAGAATGTCCTAAAGAGTATTTAAGAATTTTTTAGAGAATATAAGGCTGAATGGGCAGTTATAGGTGGCTAAAACTAGTATTACAAACTTATATGGTAGACAGAGAAGATACAGCATATATCTGACAAGTATCAAGAAAGGAGAAATGAACAACTTAAATCCTTGGGGATTGGGGGTAAGACTATACATTCTTTTTACTAGTAACTAGTCTCCATTTCAAAATCAGTTCTTGCCTTAATATTCACTGAAAAAGTTTTTGTACCTGATCTCAAAGTTCTCAAGGGACTATGCAATCATACATTACTATTTATGAACTTTCTGCTATTTGATCCATAAAATTGGATGTGTGAAGCAGCTTTCTACTTTTAAATAAAATGGCATATATATAAAACAAAGCATCAGCAGGCCTAGAATTCAAAAGTAAATAGCTGTTTCAGGCATTTCAGAATTCCTGTATATGTCTTTCTTTTATTTTAAACTACATCCATGGTTACCAGAAGAGATTCTTATGACTAATTAGTAAAAGAATTAAAATGGCAAATATACTTTATGTATAAACTTCTATGATATGATAGTATCACTGAGAAATGGATCATCATTAAATCCTGTCATGGGGATTTCAGACAATGGGTGATTGGTCATTTGATCAATGGTCAGTATTTAAATTTTCTCACTTATATTCACAGTACATAGAATAAGAGAAAATCTGAGTATGAATCTATGGTAATTTTTGATAGAAAGCATGGGGATAGGCTATGTCAAGAACAGAATGCCATTCTGGAGAAAACAGAATCTATCTTCACTATAGTGTTACTCAGTGGTCTCACTGATAGAATAATCACCGTAGAAGATAAGCAGGCTGTACATTTTTATTAGCATAACTTCACTCTGATCAAGACTAATCTCATTACAATTTCTGATAGGTGGATACTTTCTAGAACATACAATTTTAATCTTTATTCTGGAAAAAAATACTAGAGAAAAGAGACCTTTTGAAATAATGGTTATACATTAAATAGTATCTAATGCAGAGAAGGAAATAGTTTGTAGAATTAAAAATATAACTGTAATCCAGATATAGTTTGCCCTGCAATAAACATGATTTGATTTACATACCCAAATGTCATACCTATTGCTCCATCTTACACATAGTCTATAAGCATGCAATTTTTTTCCAGAGGAAAAAAAATATCAAGAGGTGATAGAACACATTAATGTTTATATTTTAACTCAATTATCTCAGAAAATTATGATAATATACTAGAAGATTCTGCTAAAATTTCAATTACAATTCCAACTATTAAAGACCTTGTACGATATTAAGATATTGTCATACAGTATGAGTTTCACATCTTTAAGAGTCAGCCAAATTTAATGCCTCTTTCTCACATTCTTAACACTTAATTCTCAGAGTTAAGTGATAAAAGTATGAGTGTACCCATGACTCTTAAACCTAAGATCTTACTGACTGAAAGATTACAAGGTTTTCATCCATGATACCTTTGTGTTGATATATTTAATACTATAATGACTTTTGCAAATTTTGTTTCTCTTAGATCAAAGCTAAGAGCACAATTTAGTTATAGTTTTTATGATATATATATATATATATATATATATATATATATATATATATATATATATGATATATAGTGTATTAGTAAGCCAGAGGGGTTAATTGTGTTTATCTATGGATTAACAGGTTTGGTACTTAGCAAAAGAAACCAAATTATTTAAAGCATAAGAAATTTAGGGTTAATTCATCATATATTCATGTTACAATAATTGTGGTTGACAAAAATCAACAACCTATAAAACCTGATATAGTAGAGCACATCTATAATCTTAGATATTGGTTTGATAAATAGATCATGCTAATCCTTAATTACAAATTCAATTTGAGACCAGCATAGATTATGAGAGACCTGGTGACAACAAATATCAAGGCAAAAGAAAACAACAATAAAATCCCAAATGATGATGTGTACCACAAAATCTGAAAATATCAACAACAGCAATTCAAAGGATAATGAGTACCACAAAGTCAAAAGATATTACAGAAATACCAGTTGTGAATATTTCACTAAGTAGACTTAGTGAGATGTTTACAAGATGTATGCTGATATGGAATGATTTAAAGACGACAAAATCTATTACTTTATCTTATACATGGTGATCAGGCAATGCAAAAATAAAAACAACCATGGACATCTTACTTGACCAATACATAGTCTTCTCTTTTCTTTGATTTCTTGTACACAGATATGTTAATGTTTATGCACTGGAGTGAGCCTCTGCCACTAAGCTTTTGTTTACTATGCAGAAGAGCAGTAAAACAGTTTATTCCACTGATTCAATTCTTTCCAGTCATGAGTATTCACTGGCTACATTCCTTATATAATTCCACAGATAATTCAGGAAACCTCTCCACTATAGTGCTAGCTTTACCAGACATGGATTTTGCCTCACTGTTCTTTGTCTTTCAAAAATATTTATGTGTATAGGTATCTTGCCTTCATGTATAGCTGTTTTCCATATGAGTGATGACCTAGTGCCCACAAGAAGAGAGAAAAAGGCTTCAGGTCCTCTAGTGTTCAAGTTAAAACTGCTTCTTCATCACCAATAGGTACATGAAATCAAGCACAGTTTCCCTAGGAGAGTAGCCAGTGGTTTTTTCCATCAATCTCTCCAGCTTGATTGACAAGAATGTCCTGCTTTTGAGAGCCCATGGGCACTTTATCATAATTTCTCTTAATTCTTACACCCACATACATTTATTTCAATAACATTATCTCAATAATCAATTTGGTGTTTTGTTTTGTTTTGTTTGTTTTGTTTGTTTTGTTTTGTTTTGATAAAGTTACGATAAGTGTAATGATCAAAGGTCTAATAATATATAAAATCAATTTATTTGTTCACTTCAAAAACATGGTTTAGCAATCTTAGTTATCAAACTCTTAATAGGGAAAATAATAAATTCAATTGTTTAGTTAGAATATCTGTAGTTTAGTATATTTATGAAAGTCAAAGACTAATTTTACAGTTTTTATAAAGAAATATATCTTTTTATCCTATAGAACTAGTCCATAAGAAAATACTCAGGATGTGGTAACATTCCCCGCTGCAAAGGATTTCTGTCCAGAGGCATAAAATCCACAGATGTTGTCATTTTAAAATGGATAACATCTGGTCATGCCTCAGCTGCTAGTTAAACTGGTCCAGATATTCACAAAGTTCTCCATCTGCACATTCTGGTTATGCTTTCTTTATTTCATTTCCCAATATAGAGTTTCTTAAACATAAAAACTCAGTAAACTGAAGGGGATAGTCACCTGAAAACAGATGTAATGGTAGGATCACAGTTCTTAGTGTTTATATCATTAACTGTCAAAAAATCTTGCAAAATTCATCTCACTGCCTCCCAGCTGACAGGGCTTTGTGGCATATGTGTTTGACACAATAACTTTGGGCATTTAACACAAGGATGTCAGTATAACATTTAAAGTAGGATTTAGTTAATATTGTTTGGATAAATGTAATAATCCTCTCATTATGGCCTAAAAAGTTACTTAATTTGTTCTCTTTGCTTTCACTTTAAGTTTCTGGCATATAATTTAGAAGCTAGGTCTCAAGGTGCAGTGAGGATTAATTAATCATTGTTTAAAATATGGCTTGAATCAGAAACCCACCCCTTGAGGAACACTGTGACTCACAGATTCCCCAAGTACCAAGATGACAGAAAAGTTAACAAACAATTATATTTAAAATAAAGTTTCTGGAGATTACATGGAAATCAACACTGAATTCCAAAGTATATGAATAATCATAATTTTAAAAGAGATTGATATGTATGCCTTCATAATTATCACCCAGGGGAATGTACAATAGGAAGGTAGTTTATGTTCTTTTTTAGAGTTAAATTTCTAGTTAAGAAATATCTTACATTTTACTGAAATAATACAGCTGAAATATTAATAATAGAATGAAGAGTATCATTGGGATAAAAAAAGAATACATCAATGTTAATTTTATTGAATAAGCAGAAGCCCAAACTTTTCAACAAACTGAATTCAACGTATTCATTTATTTGTTTATTCATTTTGTAAATTAGAAAGCATTTTTAAAAGAAAAATAATGTTGTATAGGATAGTAAGTCCCAAGGTCAAGCCACAAACCATACTGAACCCAGAGAAAATATGTACAATGTTAAATATTCTTGAAAAAATATTGAAAATAACATTCTTATAGATACATCTTAAGTAAAATAGTTTTTATAGCTAACATGAAAATTGAATTACCAAATATAAAAGTATTCTACATAAAAGTTCTTTTCTGGCTTATAGTATAGAGAGAAAGAAACAGAAAGGACTCTGATTAACAGAGTATCATTCAGGAGTCATAGCCTCTAAGGGTGCAAAGAATATTGGTCACTACATTGGAAATGAAAAGATGGAAAAAGTAATAACTAGCATGAAAAGGGTAGTATAAGTACAAATGAGTTTTGAATTTGGAGCTATTTTATAAAGTTAAGTGTTTATAAATGTCATATGAAGGAAAGTGTAGTATCCCCACAAAAAGGGGGGGGGGGCATCAATAACAACTGCCACTTTCTCTTTTCATGGTTCTTGCCAAATAAAAAATAATCAGTTCTGGCTAGGTCTGAGATTTTTGGAAAGGCCAGAGTTTCCCAAGAGGACTAGAAAGTGGAAAGCAGCATTATCTATGGAAAGAACCTGCTGCCTGCATATATACCAAACCAATTATTTCTTGGAATGTTAGCCATATAAGCATAAAAGAAGCTAGCACACCGCTAATGCTAGTACATATGTAGCAGAAACTATAAAGCCCTTCTCCCTGGAATAAATACAGTGCACCAAAAAAAAGTAAGCCTGACAAAAACTACCCTTTTTCTGTGTCACCAATTCTATCTCTAACTGTAATGGGTTATTAACTAATATTCTTAAAATAATTCACACACAAACATGCTTAAAAATCTTGAGAACAATCGATTGAGTTGTATATGCTGTATTGAAATGAAAAACAGAATAATGCTTCAAATGGCTTAGCAATGCATGCTTTGACAATGACTTTGCTGTTGTCCTTTCAAAAATAAATGATCTTATTCCCTTAAGATTACACTGTACCCTATTTGAGATATTTATCAAAATATGCTAATTTTATTGAAAGTGCCTTTCATTATGACATTCTCTTATATGTGCTGATTATAGTGATTGCTGAATTGATTGCATAATCAGCCACCAAACCCAGACACTATTGTATATGCCAGCAAGATTTTGCTAAAAGGACCCTGATATAACCATCTTGAGTGAGGTTATGATAGTTCCTGGCAAATACAGAAGGAGATACTCATAGTCATCTATAGGATGGAACACAGGGCCCCCAAAGGAGGAGCTAGAGAAATTACCCAAGGAGCTAAAGGGGTCTACAACACTTTAGGTGGAACAACAATATGAACTAACCAGTACCCCCAGAGCTCCTGTCTCTAGGATGCATATGTAGCAGAAGATGGCCTAGTCAGACATCATTGGAACAAGATGCCCCTTGGTCTTACAAACTTTATATTCCCAAGTACAGGGGAATGCCAGGGCCAAGAAGTGGGAGTGGGCAGGTAGGCAAGCAGGGCAGGGGGAGGGTATAGGGAACTTTCAGAATAGTATTTGAAATGTAAATAAAGTAAATATCTAATAAAAAAAACACAAAAAAGAGAAATATCTGGAGAATTAATAAAATACATCTGTATATGAGTCTGTGATGGGGTTTCCACAGATTATTAGACCATGAGCATTATGGTTGGTTTTAGTGTCAACTTACCACAAATTCTAATCACCAGAGTAGGGATCATCTCTTAAAGAATTGTCCCAATTGCTTTGTTTGATAAGGAAAGGCCCACATAAATTGTAGATGCTACTTTCCACTAATATCCCAAATTTTAAGTAAGAGCTATTGTATATCAGAATGAACATTATTTTTGCCTTTTGGTCACTTGGACTTCCCTTTTGCTACCTAGGCATTGATGCTAATATCACCCAGGAATCTTCTACCAATGTTTCTACAACTGTCACTAGAGATTAAATAGAACCATGTCATTGCTGCCACTGCTGACTCCTTAACTAATAGGAAAATTAGTATTTGCAAACTTTCCTTGTTATTATTTTAAATATCATTTAATATATACATATATAAATCAGAATTAATTATATATATTTATCATTTCTATATGTATAGTATATATCACATATATAGCATATATACCATATATATATATATATATATATATATATATATATATATATATATATATATATATACCCTATATATCTATATCTATCTATCTATCTATCTATCTATCTATCTATCTATCTATCTATCTATCTATATGTGGGTGTGGGTGTGTATGTGTAATAACTATGGATCCATGTGGTACTAGGAAATATGTCTAGAGAAATGGAGGGGTAAGGTTGTGGTTCTCTAGTGAATTAGTTGTATCTGGAACTAGTCCTTTATTTATTTTTTTTTCAACTTTTATTAGATATTTTCTTCATTTACATTTCAAGTGTTATCCAGAAAGTTCCCTATACCCTCCCCCCTCCAAGCACTGCTCCCCTACCCATCCGCTCCCTCTTCTTGGCCTTGGCATTCCCCTGTATTGGGGCATATAAAGTCTGCATGAACAAGGGGCCTCTCTTTCCACTGATGGCCAATTAGGCCATCCTCTTCTATATAGGCAGCTAGAGACATGAGCTCAGGGGGGTACTAGTTAGTTCATGGTTATTCTTCCACCTAGAATGTTGAAGACCCCTTCAACTCCTTGGGTACTTTCTCTAGCTCCTTCTTCCTTGGGAACCCTGTATTCCATCTAATAGCTGACTGTGAGCTTCCACCTCCATGTTTGCCAGGCATTGGTATATTTTCCCCCGAGACAGCTATATCCGGGCCCTTTCAGCACCATCTTGCTGGCATATGCTATAGTGTCTATGTTTGGTGGCTGATTGTGGGGTGGATCCCTGGCAGCCACAGTCATTGGGTCCATCCTTTGGATAAAGCTTCACACATGATCTCTGTAACTCTTTCAATGTGACATGTCCACATTTTGATCTTCCTTCTTCTTGAGTTTCATGTGTTTTCATTTAACATAGAACCCATCAGATCCAAAGACCCGATTATAGGTGTATAGTCACTCATGTACAATACACTCAAGAAAACACTTACCCAATGAAGTGAGTCCTACTACCGGAGGTCTAGGTAGGTAAACGGATCCTTAAAGTATATAATATTGTTTTTAATAGCTGAGTAGTACTCCATTGTGTAAATATACCACATTTGTGTATCCATTCCTCTGTTGAGGGATATCTGGGTTCTTTCCAGTTTCTGGCTATTATGAATAAGGCTGCTATGAACATAGTGGAACATGTGTCCTTGTTACCAGATGGAATATCTTCTGGATATATGCCCAGTAGACGTATTGCAGGATCTTCCAGTAGTACTATGTCCCATTTTCTGAGGAACCGCCAGACTGATTTCCAGAGTGGTTGAACCAGCTTGCATTCCCACCAACAATGGAGGAGTGTTCCTCTTTCTCCACATCCACGCCAGCATCTGTTGTCACCTGAATTTTTGATCTTAGCCATTCTTACTGGTGTGAGGTGAAACCTCAGGGTTGTTTTGATCTGCATTTCCCTGATGATTAAGGATGTTGAACATTTTTTCAAGTGCTTCTCAGTCATTTGGTATTCCTCAATTGAGAATTCTTTGTTTAACTCTGTGCCCCACTTTTTAATGGGGATATTTGATTTTCTGGTGTCCACCTTCTTGAGTTCTTTATATATATTGGATATCATTCCCCTATCTGATTTAGAATTGGTAAAGATCCTTTCCCAATCCATTGGTGGCCCTTTTGAACTGTTGACAGTATCTTTTGTCTTACAGAAGCTTTGCAACTTTATGAGGTCCCATTTGTCAATTCTTGATCTTACAGCACAAGCCTTTGCTGTTTTGTTGAGGAATTTTTCCCCAGTGCCCATATCATCGAGGCTTTTCCCTACTTTCTCCTCTATTAGTTTCAGTGTCTCTGGTTTTATGTGGAGGTCCTTCAACCACTTAGACTTGACCTTAGTGCAAGGAGATAAGAATGGATCAATTCCCAGTCTTCTACATGATAGCTGCCAGTTGTGCCAGCACCATTTGTTGAAAAGGCTGTNTTTTATTGTTGAGAAGAGTTTTAGCTAGTCTCGGTTTTTTGTTATTCCAGATGAACTTGCTAATTGTCTTTTCTAGATCCTTGAAGAATTGAGTTGGAATTTTGATGGGGATTGCATTGAATCTGTAGATAGCTTTTGGCACGATAGCCATTTTTACTATATTGATTTTGCTAATCCATGAGCATGGGAGATCCTTCCATCTTCTGAGATCATCCTCAATTTCTTTCTTCAGAGACTTGAAATTCTTGTCATACAAATCTTTCACTTCTTTCGTTAGAGTCACTCCCAGATATTTTATATTGTTAGTGATTATTGTGAAGGGTGATATTTCCCTGATCTCTTTCTCAGCCAGTTCATCCTTTGTATAGTGAAAGGCCATCAATTTGTTTGAGTTAATCCTATATCCAGCTACTGCACTAAAGCTCTTTATCATGCTTTGGAGTTCTCTGGTGGAGTTTTTGGGCTCACTTATATATACTATCATATCATCTGCAAATAGTGATAATTTGAGTACTTCCTTTCCAATTTTTATCCCCTTGATCTCCTTTAGTTGTCGAATTGCTCTGGCTAGGACTTCAAGTACTATATTGAATAGGTAGGGAGAAAGTGGGCAGCCTTGTCTGGTCCCTGATTTTAGTGGGATTGCTTCCAGTTTCTCTCCATTTAGATTGATGTTGACCACTGGTTTGCTGTAGATTGCTTTTATCATGTTTAGGTAAGGGCCTTGAATTCCTGATCTTTCCAAGACCTTTATCATGAATGGGTGTTGGATTTTGTCAAATGCTTTCTCAGCATCTAAGGAGATGATCATGTGGTTTTCATCTTTGAGTTTGTTTATATACTGTATTACGTTGATGGATATCCATATATTAAACCATCCTTGCATTCCTGGGATGAAGCCTACTTGGTCATGATGGATGATCGTTTTGATGTGTTCTTGGATTCGGTTGGCGAGAATTTTGTTGAGTATTTTTGCATCAATATTTATAAGGGAAATTGGTTGGAAGTTCTCTATCTTTGTTGTGTCTTTATGTGGTTTAGGTATCAGAGTAATTGTAGCTTCATAGAATGAATTAGGTAGTGTACCTTCAGATTGTATTTTGTTGAATACTTTGAGAAGAACTGGAACTAGGTCTTCTTTGAAGCTCTGATAGAACTCTGCACTAAACCCATCTGGTCCTGGGTTTTTTTTTTGGTTGGGAGACTCTTAATGACTGCTTCTATTTCTTTAGGAGATATAGGGCTGTTTAGGTCATTAATCTGATCCTGGTTTAACTTTGGAACTTGGCTTCTGTCTAGAAAGTTATCCATTTCATCCAGATTTTCCAGTTTTGTTTTTTTTTTTTTTAATATAACCTTTTGTAGAAGGATCTGATGGTGTTTTGGATTTCCTCAGGATCTGTTGTTATGTCTCCCTTTTCATTTCTGATTTTGTTGATTCGGATGCTATCCTTGTGCCCTCTAGTGAGTCTGGCCAAGGGTTTGTCTATCTTGTTGACTTTTTCAAAGAACCAGCTCCTGGTTTGATTGATTCTTTGGGTAGTCCTTTTTGTTTCCACATGGTTGATTTCACCCCTGAGTTTGATTATTTCCTGCCATCTACTCCTCTTAGGTGACTTTGCTTCCATTTGTTCTAGAGCTTGCAGATGTGCTGCCAAGCTACTGGTGTAAGCTCTCTCCATTTTTTTTTTTTTTCTTGTAGGAACTCAGAGCTATGAATTTACCTCTCAGGAATGCTTTCTCTGTATCCCATAAATTTGGGTATGTTGTGGCTTCATTTTAATTAAACTCTAGAAAGTTTTTAATTTCTTTCTTTATTCCTTCCTTGACCAAAATATCATTGAG
Source organism: Mus minutoides (assembly GCA_902729485.2). NCBI lineage: Eukaryota > Metazoa > Chordata > Mammalia > Rodentia > Muridae > Mus > Mus minutoides. The sequence continues at coordinate 4,055,104 of LR753306.1, read as the reverse complement.
TAGAGTGTTGTTCAGTTTCCAATTGAATGATGGTGTTCTGCTACTTATGTTGTTATTGAAGAGCAGCCTTAGTCCATGGTGATCTGATAGGATGCATGGCACAATTTCAATATTTTTGAATCTGTTGAGGGCTTTTTTGTGGCCAATTATGTGATCAATTTAGAAGATGCCATGAGGTGCTGAGAAAAAGTTATATACTTTTGTTTTAGGATGAAATATTCTGTAGATATCTGTTAAGTCCATTTGTTTCATAGCTTCTGTTAGTTCGACTGAGTCTCTGTTTAGTTTCTGTTTCCACGATCTGTCCATTGATGAGAGTGGGGTGTTGAAGTCTCCCACTATTATTGTGTGAGGTGCAATGTGTGTTTTAAGCTTTACCAAAGTTTCTTTAATTAAAGTGGCTGCCCTTGCATTTGGAGCATAGATATAAGGAATTGAAAGTTCCTCTTGGAAGATTTTGCCTTTAATGAGTATGAAGTGCCCCTCTTTGACTCTTTTGATAATTTTGGGTTGAAAGTCTATTTTATTTGATATTAGAATGGCTACCCCAGCTTTTTTCTTTGGGCCGTTTGCTTGGAATATTCTTTTCCAGCCTTTCAATCTGAGGTAGTGTCTGTCGTTTTTCCTGAGGTGTCTTTCTTGTAGACAGCAAAATGTTGGGTCCTGTTTGTGTAGCCAGTCTGATAGTCTGTGTCTTTTTATCAGATAATTGAGTCCATTGATATTAAGCGATATTAAGGAACAGTAATTGTTGCTTCCTGTCAGTTTTGTGTTTAGAGTTGGGATTCTGTTCTTGTGGCTGTCTTCTTTTAGTTTTGTTGAAGGATTACTTTCTTGCTTTCTCTAGGGCAGAGTTTCCGTCTTTGTATTGGTGTTTTTCTGTTATTATCCTTTGAAGGGCTGGATTTGTGGAAAGATATTGTGTGAATTTGAATTTGTTGTGGAATACTTTAGTTTCTCAGTCTATGGTAAATGAGAATTTTGCTGGGCATAGTAGCCTGGGCTGGCATTTGTGTTCTCTTAGTGTCTGTATAATCTCTGTCCATGATCTTCTCGCTTTCATAGTCTCTGGTGAGAAGTCTGGAGTAATTCTGATAGGCCTGCACTTATATGTTACTTGACATTTTTCCCTTGCTGCCTTTAATAATCTGTCTTTATTTAGTGCATTTGTTGTTCTGATTATTATGTGTTGGGAGGAATTTCTTTTCTGGTCCAGCCTATTTGGAGTTCTATAGGCTTCTTGTAAGTTTATAGGCATCTCATTCTTTAGGTATGGAAAGTTTCTTTATTTTGTTGAAGATATTTGCTGGCCCTTTAGTTTGATAGTCTTCCTTCTCATCTACTCCTATTATCCTTAAGTTTGGTTTTCTCATTGTGTCCTGGATTTCCTGGATATTTTGTGTTAGGATCTTTTTGCATTTAGCATTTTCTTTGATTGTCTTGTCTATGTTCCCTCTAGAATCTTCTGTGCCTGAGATTCTCTCTTCTATCTCTTGTATTCTGTTGCTGATGCTCATATCTATGGTTCCTGATTTTTTTCCTATGATTTCTATCTCCAGGGTTATCTCCTTTTGGTTTTTCTTAATTGTTTCTACTTCCATTTTTAGGTCCTGGATGGTTTTGTTCCATTCCATCACCTGTTTGGTATTGTTTTCCTGTAACTCTCTAAATTTTTCCCCTTTAAATGCTTCTAGTTGTTTATCTGTGTCTGTCTGTATTTCCTTCTTATAGTCCTCCATCATCATCATGACCAGTGACTTTATATCCATGTCCTGCTTTTCTGGTGTGCTGTTGTATCTAGGACTTGATGTGGTGGGTGAGTTTGGGTCTGGTGATGCCAAGTACCCTTGGATTCTGTTGCTTCTGTTCTTATGCTTGCCTCCTGCCATCTCTGCCTGAGGAGACCTGTTGTTGGTGCAGACCAGAAAGGACCCGCTGTTCTGCCCTGGGCCTTTATCAGTCTCCTGGCTGATGTCTCAAGTTCCAAGAGATTGGGCCAGAACAGAGGCTGTGTTCCCCTGCTCACCTCAGGTCCCAAGATAGCTTGGACAGTCCCAAAAGAGCCTAGGAGAGTGCACAGCACCTGTGGCCTGAGAACTGAGCTAGTGCTGGGCGGGCCTGACCAGACTGGAAGGGAGGGGCTGTTCTGCCCTGGGCCTCTATCAATCTCCTGGCTGGTGTCTCAGGTTCCACGAGATTGGGCTAGAACAGAGGCTTTGTCCCCCTGCTCACTTGAGGTCCCCAGATAGCTTGGAGGGTCCCGAAGGAGTCCAAGAGAGTGCACAGCGCCTGAGGCCCGCGCCCTGAGCTCCTGATGTGATCTTAAAGTCCTGGGAGTTGCTGGGCTCAGAGGAAAGATGGCAGGGTGGAGGGTGCTCTGGCTGGGAGAGGCCCAGCCTCAGGTGGGGCAGAGTTCTCTGATCCTGCCCCTGCTGGCAACTGCTGACCCACTGCTCCCAACACCACCTCTGTACTGCACTCACGCGTAACCCCGATGTGATCTTAATGTCCTGGGGTGTGTGAAGCACAGAGCAGGCCCTAGCTGTGTCAGCTGTGCTCAGAGGAAAGATGGCGGGGTGGGGGGTGCTCTGGCTGGGAGAGGCCCAGCCTCCTGTGGGGCGGAGTTCTGGGATCCTGCCCCTGCTGGCAACTGCTGACCCACTGTTCCCAACGCCACCTCTTTTCTGCACTCAAGTGTAACCCTGATGCAATCTTAAAGTCCTGGGGTGTGTGAAGTACAGGACAGGCCCTAGCTGCGTCCACTGGGCTCAGAGGAAAGATCGTCCTTTTTTTTTAAAATATATTTTCTTCTTTTACATTACAAATGCTATCCCCAAAGTCCCCTATATCTTCCCCCTGCCCTGCTCCCCAACCCACCCACTCCTGCTTCCTTGCCCTGGCATTCCCCTGTAATGAGGCATATGATTTCCACAAGACCAAGGGCATCTCCTCCCATTGATGGCTAACTAGGCCTTCCTCTGCTACATATGAAACTAGAGACACAGCTCTGGGGGGTACTAGTTAGTTCATATTGTTGTTCCTCCTATAGCGTTGTAGATACCTTCAGCTCCTTGGGTACTTTCTCTAGCTACTTCATTAGGGGCCCTATGTCCCATCCAATACATGACTGTGAGCATCCACTTCTGTATTTGTAAGCCACTGGCATAACCTCACAAGAGAGAGCTATGTCAGTATCCTGTCAGCAAAATTATTCTGGCATATGCAATAGTTGGAACTAGTTCTTAACTTGGATGGCATCTATGTTTAGGAAAGACTCTTCAAATACTGCACAACACTAAAAATACAAAGTGTGCACTATTAGTGAATTTGTTGGGACAAGTTCATTTTCTGATTGTGATTCACCTTTTGTGAGATTTGAAGAATTCAGTAGACCTGATATAAAACCTTTTTAAACCTGCAGTATTCTGTACACAATGGTATACTATTCAACTATTAAGAATGAGGTCAGTTCCAGTCAGCAATGCCAGCCCTATACCATCTTGGGCATGAACTGGGAGAAGGATCCTAAGGTACTCAGAGTACTCTTCATGCTTCAGGCACCCTAGCACACCCAGGATCTTGAGATCACTGGTGAGTGGGATGCAACAATTGTTCCAAAAAACTTGGAAGGTCTTATGCCAGCAGGAAAAGGGACATAAGAAACCCACCCTGTCAGTGGCTGGGATTCCTTCTGGTGGCTCCAGCCCCACAACATCTTAGGTGCAAATTCGACAGGCCCTACCACACCCAGGATCTTGGGATCATTGAGGCCAGTGTATGCAGGGGAGCACATGGTTAGCAGAAGCAACAGAGCTTCTTGGCCAGGGTCCCTTCAGGCCTTCATCCTCAGCCAGGAGGTAGAGCTGTGACCCAGATACATGGGAACCTTCCTCACCAGATGAGAGTCTGGCTCCAGGGAGGGATCTGACCCCATGATTCAGGAGGTGGATCTGAGCTCCAGACTTCTGGGCACCTTTCCTACAAGAGGGGAGCTTGCCTGCAGAGAGTGCTCTGACCACTGGGAGTCAGGAGGGAGTTGGACTCCCAGGAGTGCTGAGAGAGGGTAACAGTATCACTGGAAGAACAAGCTCCATCACTGGAAGAACAAGCTCCAGCCAGAGAGAGTTAGAACATCTAACACCAGAGATTACCAGATGGTGAAAGGCAAAATTAAGAATCTTACTATCAGAACCCAAGACCACACAGGATCATCAGAACCAAGTTAGCAAACTACAGGGAGTCCTGGAAACATCAACACACCTGAAAATCAAGACTCAAGGATTTAAAATCATATCTCACAAAGCTGGTAGAGGATTTTAAGAAGGACATTAATAACTCACTTAAAGAAATACAGGAGAAAACTGCTAAACAGGTAGAATTTCTTAAAGAAGCACAGGAAAACACTGCTAAACAGGTACAAGTCCTTAAAGAGGAAACACAAAACTCCCTTAAAGAATTACAGCAAAACACAACCAAACAGGTGATGGAATTGAACAAAATCATACAAGATCTAAAAATGGAAGCAGAAACAACAACAAAACCCAAAGGAAGACAACTCTGGAGATAGAAATCCTAGGAAAGAAATCAGGAAACAGAGATGCTAGTATCAGCAACAGAAAACAAGAGATGGAAGAGAGAATCTCAGGTGCAGAAGTCCCATCAAAAATATGGACATAACAATCAAAGAAAATGAAAAATGCAAAAAGACCCTAACACAAAACATACAAGAAATCCAGGACACAATAAGAAGACCAAAGCTAAGGATAGTAGGTATAGATGAGAATGAAGATTTTCAACTTGAAGGGCAAGTAAATATCTTCAACAAAATTATAGAAGAAAACTTCCCTAACATAAAGAATGAGATGTCCATGAACATACAAAAAGCCTACAGAACTTCAAGTGGACTGGACCAGAAAAGAAATTCCTTCAGACAGATACTAATCAGAACAACAAATGAACTAAATTAAGACAGAATATTAAAAGCAGTAAGGGAAAAAGGTCAAGTAACATGTAAAAGCACACCTATTAGAATTACACCAGACTTCTCTCCAGAGAATATGAAAGCCAGAAGACCATGGAGAGATGTTATACAGACCATAAGAGAACAAAAGTGCCAGCCCAGGCTACTATACCCAGCAAAGCCCACAATTACCATAGAGAGAGAAACCAAGATATTCCATTACAAAACCAAATTCACACAATATCTTTCTACAAATCCAGCCTTTCAAAGAATAATAAAGGGAAAACTCCAACACCAGGAGGAAAATGATGCCCTAGAAAAAGAAAGAAACTAATTCTTCACCAAACCTAAAAGAAGATACAAGAATAAGAACAGAATCCCAACTCTAACAACAAAAATAACAGGATGCAACAATTACTTTTCCTTAACATCTCTTAATAACAATGGACTCAATTATGAATAAAAAGACATAGACTAACAACTGGTTATGTAAACAGAACCCAACATTTTGCTGCATACAGGAAACCCACCTCAGGGAGGAAGACAGACAATACATCAGAGTAAAAGTCTGGAAAACATTTCCAAGCAAATGGTCTGGAGAAACAAGCTGGAGTAGCCATTCTAATATCTAATAAAATTGACTTCCAACCCAAAGTAATCAAAAAAGACAAGGTGGTGCACTTCATTCTCATCAAATTAAAATCTTCCAAGATGAACTCTCAATTCTGAATATCTATACTCCAAATGCAAGGGCATCCTCATTCATTAAGGAAAATTTAGTAAAGCTCAAAGCACACATTAAACATCACCCAATAATAGTGGGAGACTTTAACAAACTACTTTCATCATTGGACAGATCCTGGAAACAGAAACTAAACAGAGACATATGGAAACTAATGTTATAAACAAATAGATTTAACAGACATCTACAGAACATTTTATCAGGAAAAAAAAAGTATATACCTACTTATCAGCACCTCATGGCACCTTCTCCAAAATTGATCATATAATTGGTCATGGAACAGGCCTCAACAGATTCAAAAATATTGAAACTATACCATGCATCCTATCAGATCATCATGGACTAAGGCTGATCTTCAGTAACAGCATAAATAATAGAAAGCCAACATTCATGTGGAAGTTGAACAGACTCAACTTAATGATTCCTTGGTCAAGGAAGAAATAAAAATGTTAAAGACTTTTTAGAGTTTAATGAAAATGAAGCCATAACATACCCAAACTCATGGGACACAATGAAAGCAATCCTAACAGGAAAATTCATATCTTTGAGTGCCTCCAGAAAGTAACTAGAGAGAACATAAACTAGCAGCTTGATCTTACATCTAAAAGCTCTAGAACAAAAGGAAGCAAATTCACCCAAGAGGAGTAGAATGCAAGAAATAAATTCAGGGACCAAATCAACCAAGTGGAAACAAAAAGAACTATTCAAAGAATCAAAGATTCAACGAAACCAGGAGCTGGTTCTTTGAGAAAATCAACAAGATAGATAAACCCTTAGCTAGTCAAATTAGAGGGCACTGGAACAGTATCCTAATTTAGAAAATCATAAATTAAAAAGGAGATATAACAGCAGAACCGGAGGAAATCCAAAACATCATCAGATCCTACTACAACATGCTATACTCAACAAAACTGGAAAACCTGGATGAAATGGAGAATTTCTTACACAGATACTAGGTAACAAAGGTAACTCAAGATCAGATTAAAGATCTAAATAGTCCCATCTCCACTAAAGAAATAGAAACAGTCATTAATAGTCTCCCACAAAAAAAAAAAAAAAAAAAAAAAAAAAAAAAAAAAAAAAAAAAAAAAAAAAAAAAAAAAAAAAAAAAAAAAAAAAAAAAAAAAAAAAAAAAAAAAAAAAAAAAAAAAAAAAAAAAAAAAAAAAAAAAAAAAAAAAAAAAAAA
>LR753306.1:3885579-4048116 GCA_902729485.2 Mus minutoides | reverse complement strand
CAACTCTCCTCAAACTATTCCACAAAATTGAAACAGAAGGTATTATACCCAATTTATTCTATGAAGCCACAATTACTCTGATACCTAAACCACATAAAGACTGAACAAAGAAAAAGAATTTCAGACCAAATTCCCTTATGAATATCGATGCAAAAATACTCAATAAAATGCTCTCAAACCAAATCCAAGAACACATTACAAAGACAATTCATTATCATCAAGTAGGCTTCATCAAAGGGATGCAGAGATAGTTTAATATATGGAAATCCAGCAATTTAATCCACTATATAAACAAACGCAAAGTCAAAAACCACATGATCATCTTTGTAGATACTGAGAAAGCATTTAACAAAATCCAACACCTATTCATGGTAAAAGTCTTAGAAAAATCATGAAATCAAGGCCCATATCTAAACATAATAAAATAAATCTACAGAAACCAGTAGTCAACATCAAACCCAATGGAGAGAAACTTGAAGCAATCCCACTAAAATCAGGGACCAGACAAGGCTGACCACTTTCTCCCTACCTATTCAATAGAGTACTTGAAATTCTAGCCAGAGCAATTTGACAAGGAAAGGAGATCAAGGGGATACAAATTGGAAAGGAAGATGTCAAAATTTTACTCTTTGCAGATAATATGATAGTATATATAAGTGACCCTAAAGATTCCACCAGAGAAGTCCTAAACCTGATAAACAGCTTCAGTGCAGTAGCTGGATATAAAATTAACTCAAACAAATCAGTGGTCTTTCTCTACACAAAAGATAAACAGGCTGAGAAAGAAATTAGGGAAACACCACCCTTCACATTAGTCACAAAATATATAAAATACCTCGGTGTGACTCTAACTAAGGAAGTGAAAGATCTGCATGTTAAGAACTTCAAGTCTCTGAAGAAAGAAATCGAAGAAGATCTCAGAAGATTTAAAGATCTTGGATTGGCAGGATCAATATAGTAAAAATGGCTGGCTATCTTACTGAAAGCAATCTACAGATTCAATACAATCTCCATCAAAATTCCAACTCAATTCTTCACAGAGTTACAAAGGTAAATTTGCAAAAACATCTTGAATAACAAAAACCTCGGATAGCCAAAACTATTCTCAACAATACAAGAACTTCTGCTGGAATCATCATGCTTGATCTCTCTAAGTACTATAAAGCAATTCTGGAAAAAAAAAAAAAAAACAAACCACAACCAAACAAATAAACAACAACAACAACAACAAAAACCTATATGGTACTGGTACAGCCACAGACAGGTAGATCAATGGAATAGAACTGAACACCCCAAAATGAACCCACACAGCAATGGTCACTAGATCTTTGACAAAGGATCTAAAACAATGCAGTGAGGGGGGGCAGCATTTTCAACAATTGCTGCCTGCTCAATTGGCAGTTATCATGTAGAAGAATGCAAATTGATCCATTTTTATCTCTTTGTACAAACTAAAATCTAAGTGGATCAACGAACTCCACATAAAACCAGAGACACTGAAACTGAGGCCACAAACACACATACAATAAAGAACAGCTGGGTCTGTATTCATTCAGAGAGGATGAACCTAACCCTCATGAGACTTGAGGCCCCAGGGAGTTTAGAGGTCAGGTTTTGGGGGTAGATACATCCTCATCGAGACTGTTAGGTGGGAAGGAGATATGGGACATGGAACAGTTGAAGGGTGGATCAAGGTGTATGATAAATATGGGAGTGTAAAAAATAAATAAATTAATAAAAAGAGTAAAAGAATAAAAAAACCTGTAATAAATTGTTAAATATTATGACACTGGTGTGTTCATTTTAGCATCTTCAAACAGTATTACAAAAGGAAACAATGAACTGACTCCAGAGGCATATAAAGTCTCTAAAGATTTGTAAGTGTACACAATGGGTCAACACTCCTCCAGCCACAGAACTCATGTTGCAAACGAACAATGGCAATCCTTATTATATGGTTATCTGAATTAAATTGTAAAACTAATTGATGTCCTTATATAATAAAGTCTGATAGAATAAAATGGATTGTAAAAGAATGGCAATCTGTGCCTTGGGATGGGTGGTTTTGAATGATTATAGGGAAATATAAGGCACTGATATCTCAAGAGTCCAAAGTTCGCAGTATACCTGAGGAAATAATATCACCTCTATCAAAGCATAAATCTCTACCCTCAACCCTAACCTTAGTAGTGTTTCCTTCTATACATTTGTCTAAGAATTGATTTCATTCTGCCTTCTCTGTAGAACCAAAGTTCCTTAGGAAGACACCTATCAATGCCTCTGGACTTTTTACCAAGATTCAAGATTAAGCAAGTGCCTCAAAATGAATGCAATATTTGGTCTAGGGGGAGTTCTTCTATACCACTGAAGAACTTAATGAGTTTGCTAAGGCATTCAAACAGAAGCCTGGGGGATATGTTTGCCAGTGGATTTTAAGGGTATGGGTTAATGGTAGAAGAAATGTAAAAGTTGATATGCTTATTGATATGTCTCCACTGAACAGATATTTTAGGTTTCATATTAAAACTCACATAGTTTTTTTTTTTTCTTTTAAGTACAAAGAGATTATTTGATGAGTTGGTTGAAACATTTGTAAGAAGTTGACCACTGAGAATGAACTAGAGATACCCAATAATATTTTAATTTTAATGAAGGAATTTTAAGGTTTAGAGGTATAGGCTTTTACTATCAAAGGAATGGCCTGTTTACTTCTGTTTTGCTTGTTTCAATTTCTTTATTGGTTACTATCTGTGTGTAGTATATGTGGTATATGTATGTGGTTGTACACATGTGCATATAAAAAGACATCCACATGTACATATTTGTGGATATTTAAAAATCGTCTTCTATTGCTTTTCCAATTTGCCTTTTGAGATGTGGTAAAGGCTTCAAGTTCCGAACCACATTTCATCCCTACATGGAGTAATTTTTTCAGTAAGTTCATGATATGATACAAATGAGAGGAAGTTAATATAGGAAGTAGGGTCTAGCTGGAGAACATAGATATCACAACTGGGGAGGTGATATTATCTTACCCTGACTCCTATTCATTTCTATTAAGTCCTTTTCCATGGAGCAATAAGAAACAGAATATCCTACTTGGTTTGGTCAACATGAGTTATCCATTGCCTAAATATATGGGAACAAGTGAACATGGCCTTTCTGACAGAGAGAGTCAAAGTTAAATTTTTCATTTTAAGCTGTTTATATATTTAAGCTGTCACAGCAACAAGAAATATGTAACAAACATGTATATAATACTTAGATATTGTTTATGCTCCTATTATTTCTGTAATACCATTTTGTCTCCTGGAGTTACTTTCCTAAATTTTCCCTGTTCTACTTTGATGATATCAATCTTGTTTAATTTTCAAAGAAGAATGAATATAAAATATTTCTTTATCTAAACATAACTTATTTAAATAACATGAAGATCTTGCGTTTCACCTGATTTCCAACAAACAGCACGTTTATCTTTGTTATGGCTTAAAATATTCTATTGTATTTTTATATCATGTTTTCTGTACCCATTTATGTGGTATGGACATGTAGTCTGCTTTTACTTCTTCACTATCAAGAGTTATATGGCAATCAACCTGAATGTGTCATACCTCTATTGTAGGCAGACTTTGATCCCATATTTGTATCATATGGTAGTTCTGTTTTAGCTTTGAATTCTTATTGAAGCCCTACCATACTTCTTAAAAGTAAGGATATCCTGTGGTAACTTGAAGAGAAAACACAGTTTCTCTAAAGATCTTTTATAAAATTATTTTATGAAATAAAATATACAAAAAAAAATACACAAACGAGGTCTCATTTCTGAAACATCATACTGTGCATCTTCAAATGCCATTCAGGCTCATCATTCCCACTCACAGCTGTGTTGTTGGCCTATGATTTCGACTGGAGGAGGATCCTGTGTTGAGAACAAGGTAGGACCTGCTGGGAATGTTAAAGATACCTCAGTCAACTTGGAGCACTATAAAAACAGAGTCTCAGGAGATAGCTTCAGTGAGACAGTTCATTTATTGGGGGGATAAAGTCTATTTACATATTTGGAGATGGATAGTGGCTTTTGGGGTGAATGCACATCATTGGCTAGGGCCAGAGTGCTGGTGATGCCTCATTTGTATAAGGAGGCATTCAAGGTGGTACTGGACATGACTTTATAAGTAGAGAGGAATGGCAAAGGTGGGAGGGTAGGACTACTACGTGTGCTGGGACATGCAGGCTGGGAGAAGGGGGAGCACAATCCTACTCCTGCCATTTTCTGGGTTCTCCATACAATTTGACCCTACTCTTGCTCCAGCCTGGCATCCCTGATGCATGGTTCCCAGCCCCATATGAAAATACATATTTTAGCATTTTTGATCTCACAAATTTTATAAAATAAAATTTAGCCTCTATTTATTTGTGTGTATATGCTGGAAATAATGTGCTTTTTTCTATGACATGGCCCTTGCGCTACACAATACTGTACAGGTTAAAGTTCTATCATGGACCCGGGAAAAGACTGAAGAATACCCACCCTTCATTAAAGATTTACAGGCAATTGACGTTTAATGATTAGAAGAAAAACTTTCTTCACGGATGCAGCCACCTAGAAGCTGCTTATATTCCAGTATATCATCCTTCACACGTGTTTCTGTAAATAACCGTAATTAAAAACCATGGGTTCACTAAACTGTAATTGGGTAGGTTCATTTCCTTGATCTTTCCTTGGTGCTCTGTCTTGAACTATATCTATCCTCATGATACAGGTAAGATCAAGTTGTAATGCTTGCTCACCTATTGTGTCTGTATTTTTATATATAAAGAGAAGCAAAAATGCTGCTATCCCATCTATGTAATTAATTTGAGAGTAGTATATGCACTACAATTTCATATACACACACAGTCGGTAATACTGCTATAATTTGTTGTACAGAATTGAGAAATGAAAACTAAAAAAAATACATAAATTCTGTGAAAATATATGATTTACATGCTATTATTTAACCATACATATTCTCATTTCATAGTCTGCCTTGTATTCTTATTCCAATATGACATACACATTGGCAATTTTATTTTGGTAAATTATGCTCCATAACAAGATCAATCTATCATTTTAATATGAATCTAAGAATGTCTTTCCTAAAGTTTCTTGCTATGTCAGTAGTATGAGGATATAATTTTCATAAATTATGCATAGGACTTTATCAGAAATTCTGCAAGGAATTAAAAATAAATGTGCCAGTAGTGAAATACAGAGGATTGTAGTACAAAATGACTATATATGTATGTTTATGCAACATTAAAAACAAAAAGAAAAGCTAAAATAAAGTTCATAATTTTTCATGCAAACAATTATACATAAGTCCATGGGTGCAAGAAAAATTGCTAATTTAGTATAAGTACATTTTACTGTCATTCAATTTTTTAAAGTGTTACTCTTTGATAAATAATTCATACAAAACTGTTGACTACCTTAAAAATGACATAAAGGGTGTTTTCTAAAAATGGTAAAAGTTGCAACTTTTTAAATATTCAACATTTTTCTTCTTTCTACAGCCCTTTCTCCTCCTTTCTATGCCTCCAGCCTCTGACCTCTAACCTCTCCACCTCCCATCATAAGAAAGCAGACCACTCAGCATCATCAACCAAACATGGTCTAACAACCTATAATAAGAATAGGCACATACCTTAACATCAAGGCTGGACAAAGAAACCCAGTAGGAGGAAGAGTTCTACAAGCAGACCAAACAGTCAAAAATAGCCCTGCTCCCACTGATAGGAATTCCACAAGAACATCAAGCTACTCAGCTATTACATATATGCAGAGATTCTAAGTAAGACACCTAACATGCTCCCAGATTTCTGTGAGTCCCTGAGTAAGTCCCAGTCAGTTAATTCTGCGGGCCATGCTCTTGCCATGTTTCCAAACCCTCTGGTTCTTCTGAAGATCCTTCCTCCTTTTCCTCCACAGGAATCCCCAAGCTCCACCTAATGGTTTGCTGTGGGACTCAGCATCTGCTCCTATCTGTTGCTGAGTGAATTTTCTCTGGTCTTGCAGATGATGACCATGCTAGGTTCCAGACCCAGAACTGTAGACAGGACAAACTGCAGGTTGAAGGTTTTGTGTTTGGGTATGTGTCTCAATCTCTCCACTGGAAGGTTTTCCTGATTATAGAGGATGGCAAGTTCTGGCTCTGTATTTCATTACTAAGAATATTAGCTAGGGTCACCCTCATAGATTCCCGGGAGTTTCTGTTGTCCCAGGTTTCTAACTTACAGCCAAAATGTTCCCCCTTACTTCTAGTTGTCTTTACAAGTTCTCTGTCTCTCTGTCTCTCTGTGTATGTGTCTCTCTCTGTGTCTCTGTCTCTGTCTCTCTCTGTCTCCATCCTCCCCTGCATGTGATTCCTCCTATTCCCATGTCCACCTGCCCACATTCCACCAGCAATACCATTCTATTTCCCTTCCTAGGAAGATTCATGTTTCCTCTTCAGCCTTCCTTGCTATTTAACTTCGCTCAGTCTGTAGATTATAGCATGACTATCCTTTACTTAAAAGTAATATACACTTGTAAGTGAGTATGTACCATGTTTGTCTTTCTGGGTCTCAGTTACCATACTTAGGATATTTTCTAGTTACATCCATATGTTTGCAAATTTCATGATGCAGTATTTTAACAGCTGAGTAATAGTCCATTGTGTAAATGTGTAATAATTTCTTTTTGTGTAATATTTTCTTTTTTATTGTTCATAGTTTTTCCTTGTGAACAACTATATACAATCTCCTTGATGAAAGAAAATTTGCTAATTTATAATAAATACATTTTACTCTAATTTATGTTTTGAAAAGTGTTATACTTTAGAAAAAAAAGTGATACAGCAAAAGTGTTGACTATGCTAAAATGGCATAAAGAGAATTTTCTTCAAGTGATAGGCTATTAAGTGACTCAAAACTTTTTATATTTTTAAGCAACATACACATACTCACATTATAAGATGCAGTTCTAAAATTTAGGAGGAAATGACTCACCTGCCCTGAAGATTTATTATATTTTATAGATTGAGAAATAACTGATATTTTTAGTTCCTAAATCTTCTTGTCACCATTTCTGGTAGTCCGCACTATTCCCCAGTATAATGTATTTAAATAGTAGTCTGTTCTGGTTAGGTTTATAAAATAAAAAATAATGTGGAGAATCAGGTTGCGTGTAAGAGCTATCCAAAATCACATATTTCACAATGTGCTTACATAGTTCAAATAGTATGCTTGTGTTTTTATTTTTAGTTTTTAAATGGAATTTAATTTAATTTAATTGATTTTTCCTGTGTTTATGTATGTCCATCAAACTCATTTCTAGTGCCCATGGAAGTCAAAAGAGGCAGAGAGGCTGTCACATTTCCTAAAAATGGATTTATAGGTGGCTACTAGAAACCATGTAGGTTCTGAGAACTAAACCCAACTCCTCTGTAATCAAAGCAAATGCTTTTAAAAACAGAAACATCTCTCTAACTCCACATTTGTGTTTTTAAATTATTATCCAATGTTTTATGGTCACTAAATATATAGGAAATTGGGTTCTTCTTGTGATTACCAGATAGCAGATTAAGTTACAAAAACTAATTTCTTGATATATTCATTCACTTATTGTTTGAGAAATAGCTTCATATAGTCCAGGCTGGCATCAAACTTGCTATCTGACTGAAGATGACATTGAACTCATGATTTTCCTAACAATTTTTTAATTACAATGATTATAAAGATTTACCACTATGTCTTATCTTGTCTTCAAGAATTGAGAAATAGGACCTCATAAAATTACAAACTTCTGTAAGGCAAAGAATATTGTCAATAAGACAAAAATGCAACCAACAGATTGGGAAAAGAACTTTGCCAAACCTAAATCCAATAGAGGGATAATAACCAATATTTTCAAAGAATTCAAGAAGTTTGACTCCAGAAAAACAAATAACCCTATTAAAAATGGGGTACAGAGCTAAACAAAGAATTCTCATCTGAAGAATACTGAATAGTTGAGAAGTAACTGAAAAAATATTCAACATCCTTAGTCATCAAGGAAATACAAATCAAAACAACATTGATATACTACCCCACACCCATCAGAATGGCAAAGATCAAAAACTCAGATGACAACAGATACTGGCAAGGATATGGAGAAAGAGGAACGCTCCTCCACTGCTGGTGGGATTGCTAGCTGGTACAACCACTTTGGAAATCAGTTTGGCGGTTCCTCAGAAAATTGGACATACATAGTACTACCTGAGGAGCCAGCAATACCACTCCTGGGCATATACCCAGAAGCTGCTCCAACATGTGATAAGGACACATGCCCCACTATGTTTATCACAGCCTTATTTTAATAGTCAGAAGTGGAAAGAACCCAGATATCCCTCAACAAAGGAATGGATACAGAAAATATGGTTCATTTACACAATGGAGTACTACTCAGCTATAAAGAAACAATGAATTTATGAAATTCTTAGGCAAATGGATGAATCTAGAGGATATTATTCTGAGTGTGGTAACCCAATCACAAAAGAACACACATGATATGCACTCACTGATAAGTGGATATTAGCCAAGAAGCTCATAAAATCCAAGGTACAATTCACAAAGCACATGAAACTCAGAGGGAAGACCAATGTGTGGCTACTTTGAACCTTCTTAGAATGGGAACAAAACACCCATGGAAGGAGTTACAGATACAAAGGGTGGAGTAGAAACAGAAGGAAAGGCAATCCAGAGACTGCCCCACCTGGGTATCCATCCCATATACAATCACAAAACCCAGACACTGTTGTGGATGCAAACAAGTGATTGCTGACATGAGCCTGATATAGCTGTCTCCTGACAGGCTCTGCCAGTTCCAGACAAGTACAGAAGTGAATGCTCACAGCCATCCATTGTACATCTACTCCACCCTTTGTATCTATAACTCCTTCAATGGGTGTTTCTTTCCCCCTTCTAAGAAGGATCAAATTTGCCACACATTTGTCTTCCTTCTTCCTGAGTTTCATGTAGGAGCTAGAGAAAGGACCTAAGGAGCTGAAGGGGTTTGCAGCCCCATAGAAGGAACAACAATATGAACTAACCAGTACCCCCAGAGCTCCCACAGACTAAACCAGCAACCAAAGAGTGCACATGGTGGACTCATGGCTTCAGATGTATATGTTGCAGAGGATGGCCTAGTAGGATATCAATGGGAGGAAAGACCCATTGTCCTGTGAAGGCTCTATGCCCCAATGTGGGGGAATGCCAGGGCCAGGAAGCAGAAGTGGGTGGGTTGGTGAGCAGGGTGAGGGGGCAGGGATGGGGGAGGGTATTTTTTCAGATGGGAAACCAGGAACGGGGATATCATTTGAAATGCATATAAAGAAAATATCCAAAAAAGGAAAACAAATAATAGACTACTCAAGACTCTAAACATGTATTATATTTTTGGTACAAATAATTTTACCTATTTTTGCTGTAAAAAGTAATCCATCTGAAAATCAATACTTCTTATAGAAGCCTTATATATCTTTTTCTTTTTCACTAAAATGTACCTTGAACACTTTTCTTCAGGATACTGATGCTATAAGAACATACTATTATCTAATAGTTATTATAGTCGGTATATCTGGCCATCACCTATGTCCCCTAATACATCTCTTTTCTGGATTGTCATATGTATTAATGAGGTCTCTTTATACATGGAGAACAATGCCCACTAGGTCTTGCATTCATATTGTGTTTTTTTTTTTTTAGCTTGTTTTTTTTGGGGGGGGGAGCTTATATCCATGTGATTAGGGCTATTGGGGGGGGGAAGCTTATATCCATGTGATTAGGGCTATTTCTGACACTTTTTCTTGCTGTTGAGACCCATTCTCTCCCACTGGGTTGCCTTATTCAGTCTTCATATAAGTGTTTATGCCTAGTTTCATTGCATCTTATTATGCTGTGGTCAACTGATAGCCCTGTTGGAGGCTTTCACTTTTTTGAAGGGAAACTGAGAAGGAGTGAATCTGTGAGTGAAAAGGTAGGATGGCTGAGAGGATTGGAGGGAGGGGAGGCCATATTCTAGATGTATTGTATGAGAAGAATAAAATTTAAAAGTCTCAAAAATATTTCCCCATAGTCAGAATATCATTAGAGTATTTTATAATATTTTATCTGTTCTTCTAGAATTTAATGAATCTACACATATTTGGATCATATCTATATCTGGTTACCCAAGCTGGTTCTCCATAGACCATTTCCAGTATGTTTCCCTGCCAACTTCAAGTCCTGTTCCTTTTGTTGTTTCCATTGTCACTGAGTCAAATTACTGTTGCAAATACACATATTGGTATAGGAGCATATTAATGTTCACACACCAAAAGAAAAATAGTTTTCCTAACCTAACAGCCACCAACCATGAATTGCTCTTCATCTTAGAATAATGCCTTGTAACCCCATTCTTCAATCCATTTTAGAACTGCTTCTGGACTGAATTAGGATATTGCCTTAGTATTCTATTCCTTTGATACAATATCATAGTACAAAACAACTTGGAGAGGAAAGGGTTCTTTTCATCTTATATTTACAAAAAACAGCCCATAACTGAGCAAGTCAGGAAAAGAGTACCACCATGGAAGAAAACTATAGGCAAGAACTGATCCAGACACCATGAAAGAATGCTGCTTACTACCTTGCTCATCTCAGCTTTCTTAGTCTGCTTTCTTATAGAAACTAAGACTACCTTTAAAATCATGGAACCACCCACTCTGAGTTGGGTCTTCCTTCATCAGTCATTAATCAAGACAATACCCTACAGAGTTGCCTAAAGGACAATCTTATGAAGAAAATTCCTGAGTTATAATTTCTCTTCGCATGTAAGTCTAGGTTTTTGTCTAGTAGACCAAAAATAGCACATGTAGATAAGCATAGTTGATATGAGTTTATGAGTACAATATCTATCATCTAATGTTTTACATTTTTCTGCCTCCTTTGCATGGATGTTCCCTGAAATTTGTATGTAGAAAAAAAAAATAAATGTTTTATTTAGGGTTGAGCACTCACAATACTTTATTCTTACCACACTGAACAGTTAGGACACTCTTCAGTTTTCATAAATCACTGAAAAATTAAACCTCTCTAACCAAAATTTTGAGAAGTACAAATATAGGGATATAAATTTAAATATTTAAAAAATAGTATGTTCTTATAGCTGAAATGTTTACAAAACACTAATAATAGGTTCCTCATCAAGAAATGTTTTGAATAGATTTGGAGCCCATAGATTCATGTGTTGAGTGCTTGGCCCTCTGGGACTGTCATTATAAAGGGGTATGGCCTTGATTGAGTAGGTGTGATGTTGTTGGAGGTAGTGTGTCACTCACTGTGTGGGTGGGCTTTGAAGTCTCTTATGCTCAAGCTATGACAAGTGTGGAATTACACACTCCTCTTGTGCTTTCATAGCAATATGTAAAACTCTTGACTCTTCTAGCACGATGTCTGTGTTGAAGCTACCATGATGTAATGGACTGAATCTTTGAAACTGTAAGCCAGCCCACTTAAATGTTTTCCTTTATCAGAATTGCTTTTGTCATGGTGTCTTCTCACAGCAATAAAAATCAAACTAAGACAAAGACCTAGAACCTCCAGAGCCATATACTTTTCACTGGTTTTATGGTACTAAGCATAAATGCTTTACCATGGAGATAGCATCCTACCACTGTCCCCTCATGACAGTAATGTCTCTATCATACCAAGAGGCACATCCTGCCTGACAGGTTTTATCATCCATTTTTGGATAAAACCACTGAAGCCTTTTGTCCCCTACCAATATACATTATATCAAAAAGCTAGCCAACCATAAGGAAGTTTTCCAGTCAGTTGAAGATTTTTCTCTTGTGTCCCACATCCAAAGTGAATTGTGTCTTTACTTAGCTGTGGTTGAAAACTAGGATGAATGTCATTAGCTTGTATTCTTTTGAGTACCTCTGGGACATCCCTGACCAATAACTAATAGGGAATCTCTCCTATGCCTCGCACTCTTATTTTTATTGAATAACTCATATTTTCTTGTGACAGCATGATATACCTGTGCAGTATACCTTCATCAAATTAATTTTAAAAATATATTTATATCTTTTAATTATCTTATAAGGCTTTTCATACTCTTTTTCTTCCTTATCCCTCAGTTACATCCCCTTTCAATATTTAGCATTCATGTCTCATCTTCTTTGATATGCCATATGCTCTTCTAACATTAAATAATTTACAATAAATATAGAAATTTACTAATAAATTTAACTGACTCATTTTAAGTGAAATTATTTTGAATCAACTCAGTATATCAATCATGCTGCTTTCTTTACAATTGCTACTTAGGCCTCCTTCAGTGCAATGAAGGATACCACAAATCTGCTTCTACTGTGATTTTTGGATTTGGCAATGTCATTTCCTAAGATTGTAATACGTGTCCAGGATGTTTGGGTTTAATGACTTGGAGCATCCTGTTACCTTGATTTAAAGCCAGTGGCAAACTTTAGTAAAAGTAATCCATGAAAATTCATGCTTATCCAAGCTTATAGGTCCAGGTTTTTTAATGGGACCCCAGGTATGGTACTTGGCTGCAAATCTAGTCTTTTGGAATACATTTTGAAAATTTATTGCTATTTCTTCTTGCTAGAAGATTTTTCTCTTTTGGATATGCTTTATATAGAAAGGTGATTTGCATCTCCCCAGTACCAGGGAGACTTAGGATTCCATTAATGTTGTGTAACACTCCTTGATTGCTGAAAGTATTTCTGGAAATGTTATTGAGTTTTTAAGCTTCTCTTAGAATATATGTATGGAAATTTAATTAGTGTTTCTTGCTTTAGGTTGTCTATATCTGGTACAAATATTCTACTTATAACAAGAAGAAATTTGTCAAACTGAGTGTTATGTACATTCTTTCAAATCATATATACTCCCCTATAGGAATAATTCAGGTTCTCACATATTGAACTAACATGTAAGTTGTTCACCACCTCAGCATTTCACTAAGAGGAAAAACATTTTCACGTCTGCAACTTGCTTTTTAAATTCCCACAGTATTTTTTAACAATCTAAAAAAAAAAGTCTATGAAATATTATTCCATTTTATAATGTTCTTTCCTGATAATATAATTCTTTGTTTTATAGGATTCTTCTCTGAGCCAAACTGCCACCATCTTTTTTAAGTTAAGCTTTGCCCCTTGCTAAAGATTGTCACTGTTAGCAGGGTTGACTGTTGCTATTTCCTCATAAGAAAAGGTGCTGAGTGTGTTTGGTACCCTAACTAGAGTATGTAGCTACTCATTTCAGACAGATATATGAAAGCAATTTCTGCAAGTGGCATTGGGGAAATGCTAGAAGTATATAGCGTTGGAATATTATGAGAGGGGTCTCAAGTTACTTAACCATGGAGAAGCTGTCATGCATGTTAGGTGCAAACTCTCCAGTGCGGCTGCTCACTCACACATCCTTATGTTTGCTTTATAAGTAGTCTTAAAATATTCCTTTGTTTTCAAGGATGAACATTGATGGATTCATACTTTGAGTTGTCACTAGAAACTAATGAGGATGGGGGTAGATGGTATTTAGTCCTCCCCTGGATGAAAATTCACATAACAATTGAAATTAAAATTTAATATTAAAAATATTGTGAAGGTGTGGCAACTAATGAATAACTATTTGATAAATGGTGATCTGAAGTTATATATATATATATATATATATATATATGTGTGTGTGTGTGTGTGTGTGTGTGTGTGTGTGTGTGTGTGTGTGTGTGTGTGTGGTGTATGTGTAAATAACATATTTTCTTAATAAGTTAGCTTTATTTGATTAAAAACCGAATCAAAATTAAGGCCAATATAAATCTCCAACAACTATTATATTCTTTTCAAATTTTCTATCTCATTTTATATACTAACAAAAATAAAGACAATTATCCTAAGGAACAATTACAAAGAGTATTTGAAGCAAAGTTTAGCTGATGCATATCATGATTCATGTGTACTCGTGTTTCTACTAATCTAGCCATTATTGAGATGGAGACTTTGACTGAATACAGAATTTGAGTTGTGCTTCAAATTCAAAACTAGGAGGTATGCTGTGTCTCTATCTTATTTCCTTCTGGTATTTCCCTGGGGATAATAGTGGAAAATGACAGACCCAGGAGAAGAGTTAATTATGCACTAGCTTAAATATATAAAAGCCAAAAGCATTATTTCAGGATACAAAAAGATTTAAGCATATATATTGTCAAATATACTTTGATTTCAACTTTTAATTTTATGGGCATATAAGATGTTTTGTTTAACATCTGCTCATATTAAGTTATATATTGAAATTTTAGTTTGTATAACTCTAAGGAAGTCCTTTTAAAATACTGTTTATTTTAGTCACAACCTTCTAAATAATAAGTCCTTTTTTCCTTTACAATTTCTACATTACAAATGTTTATTTTCCTAAATTCAACATAGAATGGATAAGTTAGAAGCAGTTAACTTGTCTTATGGTGTAGAGGCAATATATAATAGTGCATATTTCAGTTCTTTCAACAGAAGGATAAAAATGTGACAGTAATATCAATGAACACATAGGTACGGTTAAGGATGAAATATACAATCAGATCAGTTATAGAGTGATGGGGAGCATTGCCTCCAATCTCTAAGTTTGCTTTACAAATTTGCTAGAAAGTCAGAGTACACATATAGGACTTCATATTTTTTTTTTTCTCTTTGAGAGTTTAGCAGCATCTCATGAATGAATGTAATTATCTTGATTAACATTAATTTCTAAGTTTTACTATACTTTAACACAATAATATAGTAATATATATATATATATATATATATATATATATATATATATATATATATATACAAAAATTATAAATTTCTAGAGGCAGATTTCTTGAGTATATATTGTAATGTAGCAGTTTCATGTTTATGTTCTTAGCATAGGGCAACATTCAGATAAACAAAACTTCTTGGCCAACTGAAATTAGTTGAACAAATTTGACACAGTGGCATCCTCTTTAAAATTGATGACTGAACCCATAGGGAGTACCTAATGTATCTATAAAATATACTGTCCTATGCATATATAGGATAATAATTAATTCATATATTTAGTTACAGTTAGATATTTGTTACAAAAATGAATAATGGCACTTAGACAAAACAACATACAATAAAATGTCTAATATTATTGTATTAACAACATATCCAAAACTACCTGTTATAACCAGTGGGTAAAGTGGTAAAAAATTGATTCACATCTCATGTGACATAAAATAAGGCAAGTACAAAATGTTATCAATTAAATTATAGCTGATGAATTTGCATTTCTTTTTTTTCTTCTTTTTCTAATTTTTGTTAGGTATTTTCTTCATGTACATTTCAAATGTTATCCTGAAAGTCCCCTATACCCTCCCTCCTCCTGCTCCCCCACCAACCAACTCCCACTTCTTGGCCTGCCATTCCCCTGTACTGGGGCATATGAAGTTTGCCAGACCCAGGGGCTTCTCTTTCCAATGATGGCCGACCAGGCCATCTTCTGCTACATATGCATCATTGAGAAGATAGACCCCATAGTCTTGCAAACTTTACATGCCCCAGTACAGAGGAATGCCAGAGCCAGGAAGTGGGAGTGAGTAGGTAGGGGAATAGGGCAGGGGGAGGGTATTGGTTAGTTTAGGGTTGCATTTGAAATGTAAATAAAAAAAATATCTAATTAAAATGATATAAAAAATCTTCTTTCAGTAGATGGAAATTAATCCATATATACCTCCAGGACCCCCAGACCTGTTCAACAAGCAGAGAACAAAATATTTTTTATCATTTATTCTAAATAGGACATTTATATCACAGGCATTTCCCTCAGCGTTCCATGTATCTTCATAGATGAGAAGCCAAAAAGTTTAATAGAACCAGAAGTATTGAAAAACTACCTGGAAGCAGTGTTTTATGAATATAATAGGACAGTTTCATAAGTGAAATCACAATCATATTTACTGTATGCACAAAACCTGTGTAAGCTCCAGCCAGACAAAATCTAAAATGGGAGACTAGGGTCAGGTAATCATGGAATCCTACAACTAGAAGAGCAACCTTTGGCATTTAATAGCTAGTGGGATAAGGAAAGTCATTCTCTTAAATAATGGAACCCCTTGATTCCAGATGACTGAACACACACAAGGGCATGTCTCAGTCACAAGACTAGCTTGGTAAAACTAACAGTATTTAGGGAGAAAATAAGAATAAAGAAGAGTAATTTCAAGATTAAATGAGAAATCTGTATTGTATATTTTAGTGTATGATTCTTTTGGATAGTATTTTAAATAAGAGTTACATGAAATATGTTAATACCATATTTTAAAAGTAAAATTAATTGAAAGCATTTTGCTTCTTCTGATAGTCACTGATACCAATACTAGAAATGTGGTTTCTGACTCAAGTTTAAAACTCTATTGCTTGTGCTGTTTTGGATATTAAAATGAATGAATAATTAGCAATCCATTTTTAATTGAAGTAATTCATCAGGAATTAAAGGAGGGCATATGATGAATTTGAAAACAGCTTAGTTGAAAAGTATATATTATATATTATATATTATATATTATATATTATATATTATATATTATATATTATATATTATATATTATATATTATATATTATATATTATATATTATATATTATATATTATATATTATATATTATATATTATATATAAATAAATTGCAGGGAAATCTTGAAGAATCTAGAATATTTTAGTATTCTTTCTCTAGACTTACAGGATTACATTGTATTGTCATACTTATTGTGTGTTGTGCATTATTGGAAGTGACTGCTACAGTTTACTTTTTCAATAGCTTGTATGGCAAATAAGTTTTTAGTAGTATGTATGTATAAAAGATGATAGTGTTCTACAATTATAGTTTCCTCCATAGCAACACTAAAAGTTAGCTTTGTACATTTGAATGTAGCCAGAGTAGGATTTCATATTTGATTAAGTCACAGTTTTTATAGGATGTTATTTCATTGTATACAACTAAATCACCAAAAAGCATATGTGGGTTCTGGAAGCTTCTTTTTCACTTGTTTATTTTCTTTTTGCATTTGCCCTCTTTCTTTCATCCTTTAATTTATTTCATGCAATATTTCATTTTATGCAGTTTTCTTTTAAAGGTGGGCTAGAAACTACCTTTGTATCTACAATCAACTTTCAATTTTCTGCTAGCAGATTTTCTGCATTATAGCTCACCTTTAACAAATCTTGCTTTTAGCTTCTTAGAGACGTTATCAGCTTCACGGCTTATTCTGTTTGATTTATTTTGCCTGCATATTTAGGCACATTTTAAATGATAGTTATAAGAAGAGAATCTATGTTGTTCTCTGTTCTGATACCATATATCTTTTATTTTAGGAAGCACGACATAAAAGTCAAAACATTGAATTAATTTGCTTTTATTTGTTCCCAAGAAAAATGTGAGTGATACCAGACAGAGATAATATTTATTTATAAAATTGAACTTAAAGAACGTACTTTCCCAAACTGTTTCATATTGCAGCTGAGGAAGTGTGTTTTTCCACTGTTTCGTAATGAGAATTCAAAACATTTGAGGGCATTTAGATGTAAAAACAGATATTTTTACTCTCAGACGGTTTAAAATGCTGATTTTTAATAAATTGATTTAACTAAGGTTAGCAGAGCTGTAATATAAGGCTCTATATTATCACTCTAATAGAATAAATACCCACAAATACAAATTTGTTTTTACTCTACTTGATTTTGAAAACCATTATGATTGATTTTTAATTTCCTCGTGCTAATTATTAGAGTCACCGGAGCAGGAAGCCTCACCTCAACTGACCCATCTTCATTATTTGTTATGGGATAATCTAAAGGAATTGAAAATGGGACCTATGATAACAGTCCAGTTTTAAAATGGATTGGAAGAAAGAAAATAAGGTGCCATTTCCTTGTTTGGGTTTTCCTTTTGCTACTAAGTTGATTTACTCTGTTGTTTCTATTGGTAACTTCTTGATGATATCAGAAAAAGAATTTTCAGGCTTCTTTAATAAACTAATGATCAATGGGTCTTCTAGGTTTTTAGCATCAGCTTGGAAATATACACATGTATATATTCATCCCATTTTTTTTTCCACTAGAGCAGTCGTTCTCAAACCCATGGAACATGAACTTTGGGGGAAGGTTACGTGTCAGATATCCCAAACATCAGATAGTTACTATAAAATTCTTGAGTATAAAATTTCAGTTATGAAGTAATATTTTGGTTAGGAGTCATAACAACATGAATAACCTGTATCACTGAGTCACAGTATTAGGAAGACTGATAACAATGGCTCTAAAGAACTCTGACTGACAAAGGTGGGTGGTTGTGGGAAATAGCTTTATTCCCAACACTAGGAAAACAGAAGTAGGCAGATCTCTGAGTTTGAGGCCAGCCTTGTCTGCAGATAAAATTATAGGACTGCCCAGGCAAAGAAACCCTGTCTTGAAATACCCCCCCCCAAAAAAAACCCCAATAACAACATAAACAAAAAATAAAACAAAACAAAATACCACCACCACAAAAAAAAAAAAAAAAAAAAAAAAAAAAAAAAAAAAAAAAAAAAAAAAAAAAAAAAAAAAAAAAAAAAAAAAAAAAAAAAAAAAAAAAAAAAAAAAAAAAAAAAAAAAAAAAAAAAAAAAAAAAAAAAAAAAAAAANATATGCCAAGTAGAGGTATTGCAGGATCTTCTGGTAATACTATGCCCAATTTTCTGAGGAACCGCCAGACTGATTTCCAGAGTGGTTGAACCAGCTTGCATTCCCACCAACAATGGAGGAGTGTTCCCCTTTCTCCACATCCACGCCAGCATCTGTTGTCACCTGAATTTTTGATCTTAGCCATTCTTACTGGTGTGAGTCCACTGTAATTCTTTAACTGTTTCTTGTAGGCAAGGTTTCTCCCTGAACCTGGTGCCTATTTTCTTGACTACATTAAGAGGCAGTAAGCCTCTACAATTAAGATACCAGACTTTTCAGGAATTTAAGTCCTCTTGATTGTTCAGCAATTGCTCATAACCATTAAGGCATTACTCAGACCCTGAGATTGGAAACAAACAAACAAAAACACTGAATTTACCTAATTTTATGTGTATATGTATGTATACCACATGAATATCTGGTATCTGTGGAGGTCAGAAGAGTGTAGAAGATCCCCCTAGAGCTGGAGCTACCCACAGTTATGAACTGCCATGTTGGTACTGTGAACTATACAATGTGCCCTATAAAAACAGTAAGTGTTGTTTACTACAGAGCCATCTTTCCAACTCTGAATATTGAATAAAGGCCTTCTTATATCATCTGATTGATAATTAACCCATTTTCACTGTGGAAATCACATAAGTAGCATTCCGTATAACATGGAAAAAAAAAAAAAAACAGCTCTATTTATAGTGATCATGTTTTTTTATCAGGAAAGTTAGAGGAGTCTTAAAGACAATTTCCTTAACTTCTTATAAATAAATAAATAAAAAAAAAAAAAGAGAACAGGAAAACTATGAATCTTAGCAAATCTCTAAAAGAAGAAGATAGAGGAGAGAAATGGAGATAGCCATGCTTTTTAAGTTAGTTAGGCTGCAGGATGAACAGTGGATGTCAGCCAGCAGTAACATGGCAAAAACAGGGTAATGAAAATGGTTCCTGATCATGTTCCCTTCTTCCCCTCCCTGTCCACTTACCCAACCAGGTCGTCCCATCCCCCCTTCTGTGTTTGCTTTCTTCTCCCTCCCAAGTAGGACTGACCCATCCTCACTTGGGCTCTTTGGATTGTTAAACTTTTTGAGTTCTATGGACTGTATCTTGAGTGTTCTGTCCATTTTTTTCTGTTAATATCCACTTATTAGTGAGTACATACCATGCATGTCCTTTTGAGTCTGAGTTACCTAGTTCAGGATGATATTCTATTCAGTTCTATTCATCTACCTGCAAAACTTAGGATATCCTTGTTCTTAATAGTTAAGTAGTATTCCATTGTGGAAATGAACCACAATTTTTGTTTCCATTCCTCTGTGGAAGAACATCTGGGTTCTTTCCATCTTCTGGCTATTATAAATAAGGCTGCTTTGAACATAGTGGAGCATGTGTCCCTGTTATATGTTGGAGCATCTTTTAGGTATATGCTCAGGAGTGGTATAGCTAGGTCTTCAGGTAGATCTATTTCCAATTTTCTAAGGAAACACCAGATTGATTTCCTGAGTGGTTGAACCAGTTTGCAATCCCACCAGGAATGGAGGAATGTTCCTCTTTCTCCACATCATTGCCAACATATGCTGCCACCTGAGGTTTTAATCTTATCCATTCTGACTGGTGTAAGATGGAATATCAGGGTCATTTTTATTTGCATTTCTTTAATCACTAAGGACTTTGCATGTTTCTTTAAGTGCCATTTGAAAGTCCTTTGTTGTGAATTATTGGATTAGTTCTATACACCATTTTTTGATTGGGTTGTTTGGTTTGCTTTTTGGTGGTTAGCTTCTTGAGTTCTTTTTATATTTTGGACATTAGCCCTCTATTGGATGTGGGTTTACTGAAGACATTTTCCCCCAAACTGTAGGTTACAGCTGTGCTCTAATGACTCACTTTTGCCTTAAAGAAGCTTTCCAGTTTCATGAGGTCCCATTTATCAATTCTTGATCTTAGAGCATGAGCCATTGGTGTTCTGTTTAGGGAATTGTCCCCTGTGCCAATGAGTTCAAGGCTCTTCCCCCACTTTCTCTTCTATTAGATTTAGTGTATCCAGTTTTATTTTGAGGCCCATGATCCAATTGGACTTTAGCTTTGCCCAAAGTTACAAATATGCATCTATTTTCATTTTTATATGTACAGACAGCCAGTTAGACCAGCACCTTTTATTGAAGTTGCTTGCATTTTTCTACTATATATTTTTGGTTTCTTTGTCAAAAATCAAGTGTACATAAGTGTGTGTGTTTATTTCTTGGTCTTCATTTTTATTCCACTGATCAACATGTGTGTCTTTATACCAATGCAGTTATTGGGTAGGGGAAAACGACTGAAACACTCATGGCCTGCAGATAGAATGAAAATTGGCAACCTTGGGAGGTAGGAAATGTCAGGGGACCCTCCAGACTGTACCATAGAACTGGGAGGTGAGAGACTATCAGGACTCAAAGGCAGTGATCTTCGATGAAATACCCTACAGTGGGGAGAGGGAATTTGTAGACCCCATGTCCAGTAGAAAGACATGGCATCAAGTGACAGATGGGGTTGCCATTTGTCAGTCAAGATCTCTGATGCATACTTGTTCCTGTCTGAAAGAACTGCAGGGACAAAAATGGAGAAGAGCCTAAGGAAAAGTAGGAACAAAGACAGGCCCAAATTGGGATCCAGCTCAAGGGGAAGCCCAAATGCCTGACACGATTACTGAGGCTATGGAGTGCTCACAAAAAGGGACCTATCATACTTGCCCTACAAAAGGCCCAACAAGCAGTAGAAAAAGTCAGACGGAGATATTTAAACTCAAACAATCAACAGAAGTTGGTGACATCTGTGGTTAATTTAGAGAAAAGTTAGAAGATGCTGAGCAGGAGAGCAACACTATAGGAGGACCAGCAGTCTCAATTAACCTGGACCCCCAAGATATTTCAGACACTGGACTATCAACCAGACAGCATACACCAGATGATATGAGGTCCTCAACACACATACAGCACAGGACTGCCGGGTCTGGGTTCAATTAGAGAAGATGCATCTAGCCCTCAAGAGAATGGAGGCCCCATGGGGGGAGAAGTCTGGTGGGCTGTGGGGGTGGGGTTTGGGGATATGCTCATGGAGATGAGGGGGAGAAGGTATGGGATGTGGAACAGTCAGAGTGTGGACCGGGATGGGTATAAAATCTGGAGCTTAAAATAAAGATTAAATGAAAAAAAAAATCCCTATAGGTTTTTGATATTCTCAGTTGCCTGTAGTTATTTTTGTAGAGGAGAGGACTCATTGGTTTCTCCTATACAGTTTTGTTGATGTGTCAGTTGGAGTATGTGTTCAACTCAGGTTTCGGCAGTTGTGTTAGTACGGCTTTATTAGTGTAGTTTCTCCAATGACTAGGAGACTCAGTCTCAGAAAACTGTGTTCTTTTGGCTCTTCCAAAAATTTTGCCCTTTCTTCAGCTATGCTCTGTGTTTTAATTTGTTGTGGATTTCTGTGATGGTCTCTGTTGAAATAAGGTTTTTTGAGAATGTGTGATCTTTACACTTATCATTGGTTATAAACACAAATATTTAAAATTCATTTAGGGATTATGCTAGTTTACTAAAGTGGCAGCTATATGATATTATCTTTAATCTGTAACATCTCCTACTCTGGCTAGTTGGTCAGCTTTCTAGAATTAGACAGAGTTTTCTAGAATTAGACAGAGTTTTCCTTTGTTGAGTGGGACTTAAGTCCATTTATAGAGCTATTGCTATCAACAAAGTATGTATGATACTATTACACCCTTAGAATTACTTTAACATGCTGGTTGTTTTGATTTATTGGCATCACTGTTGATTAGAACCATTGGTTTATTCCTTCCTTTGGGAAATATCACGGCAACTTCTGGTAACTTAAAGCTATACCTGAGACTGGAAGCATTCAGAACAGTTCCAAATCATGGGCCTTTGTTTCCTGTGTCTAAAGTGTGTTGTGTCTTCAGCAACTGATATGTACTTCCTACTTGTGGGGACCAAACAAGGGCAAAACAATAGGCTGTATGTATATAATGGGAGTTCCTTGCATAAACTTAACTATAAACTTAAAAGAGACCATCTTATGCCTTTATGCCTGATGTTGGGGGATATATTGGATAGTTTCTGACAGGAGGAGATATTGTCAACTCAGATGTGAAAATGCTTTCAAAATTATATATTCATCTACACATACACCCCCCCCCCACACACAGAGACATAGTATAGGTTTTAAAAAAATAAATAGTAGTGTATTTTTTAATAAAATTTTCAGACATCATTACTATTATTTTAGCTGGCTCCCTCTTTCTCCTTTATTTATCACTAATGGGCCTCCATTCCCATTAAGCTGGTAAGATCACTTTTAAACTGTTATTCCTCCCCATAATGTAACCTCTTCCTCAGCATTAGTCCTGTTTTAAAGTCTTGGTTTTTGTAGTTACTCCAGGATATGTACTCACAAATAAAAATTTGGAACAAAGAGCCTATGATAAGATTGAACATGAATTTTTTTTTTTTCTGGATCTGGTTTACCTTACTCAGTAGGATCATTTTTAGCCTTATAATGTATCTTCAAAGTTAATACTTTTAATTTTCATTACAGAAAAAAATATTTCATATCATGTATGTACTACATTTTCATTATCCATTCATCAATTAAAGGCCATTTAGGTTGTTTCAATTTCCTTGCTATTGTAAATAGGCAGCAATGAACATGTTTGAGCATGAACGGATGTATATGTTGAACTAGATCCCTAGTTCTTTGGGCATATGCCAAAAATTGATACAACTGGGCCATATGATGGATTTATTTTTAGATTTTTGAGTATTCTCCACAGTGATTTTCATAATATCTAAAGCAGTTTGAAAAAACCCAGTAGTGATTGATGACTCCTTTTTCTATATTCCCCAATAACATTTGTAGTTGATATTTAACATTTTGATTTGCGTAAAATGAAATTATAAAGATGGTTTTACTTTTATTTTCCTAATGCTAGGGACAATGAAAAAAAATTGAGTCTTTTTTCTTTTTCCATTTTTCTTTTTTTCTTTTTTTTTTTTTTTTTTTTTTTTTTTTTTTTTTTTTTTTTTTTTTTTTTTTTTTTTTTTTTTTTTTTTTTTTTTTTTTTTTTTTTTTTTTTTTTTTTTTTTTTTTTTTTTTTTTTTTTTTTTTTTTTTTTTTTTTTTTTTTTGGTTTTGCTTTTTGAAACATGGCTTCCTTGTGTTGACCTGGCTATCCCAGATCTTGTACTGTAGACTAGACTGGCCTTTAACTAATGATCCTTTTGCCTCTGCCTCTTGAGTGCTGAGATTTAATGTGTGTTTCACCACAGTAATTTTCATAGCTTTTTTTTTTTCATTTGAGAACCCTATTCTTATCTCATACCCATTTTTCAAAAAGGCCATTTGATTTTTTAGACTTGTTGCTTTTTGTGTTCTTTAAAGTATGGATATTAATATTCTAATGGATGCAAACTTGGCAAAGATAGTCTCTAATTCTGTGAGTTTTCTCTTCAACCAGGTGATTGTTCTTTTAGCTGTGCAGAAGCTTTTCAGTTTTACGAAGTCCCATTCATCAATTGTTGGCCTTAATTCTTAGGCAAAATGGAATCCTATTTAGAAAGTCCTTTCCTACACTTACATCATGTAAGGAATGTTCTGTGTTTTCATCTAGCAGTTTCACTGTTTTTGTTTCATGTTTATTTTTTATTCATTTGGAATTGTTGTTGTTGTTTTAAGGTAATAAGTATTTCTAATTTTATTCTTCCTAATATTGACACCGAGTTTTCCCAGCACCAATTGTTGGAGATGCTTGTTTTCAACAGTTTCTGATTTTGGGAATCTTTGTCAAAAATCATATATTAAAAACTACATGTACTCATATTTCTATATTCAATTTAGTTCCATTGGTCCTTTTTGGGCCAGTATCAAACAGATATTTGTTTTATTGCTTTATTGTTGGGGTCCACTGCCCGCAGTGGACTGGGTTCCTGGAGGATTGGCCCGAAGCTGAAATGAAACTAAGGGAGAGGGGGAAGAAAGAAGAACTCCGAGGCTAGATGGTTGCTTCTGCTTAGAACGACTCTTTAATGGTGGACAAGCATTTGGGGAAACCCTGCCCCCAGTCTTCTGCACAGGCGTTCTGGAGTTTGGCGGGAACCCTGAAGTCTCGTGACATCTCGCAGGTTGCGCAGGTGGGCTGGTCGTAGGTGGGCCTCTGGTAAGCTGGGCGGAGCCGGGTGACCTTGGAGATTTGCAGAACCTGGCTGCAGGGGTACCGGGCTCTCTTAGCCTAGTTAACAATGGATGCCATTGGGTGCGGCATGGCTCTGGCCAATTGCACCAACTATGTTGGTGGAAAAAGGACACCACACTTTATGATATATCTTAATATATGAAACACTAATCTTTCCAGCATTGTTATTTTTGTTCAAGATTATATATATGAAATATCAAGGGAAATTTGTGGATTCAAATTAATTTTATCATACCTTTTTTTTTTTTCTGTTTCTGTGAAGAATGAGATGGTGATTTTGATTGATAGTGCACTGAATTTGTAAATGGCTTTTGGGAAAATGATCATTCACATATTACTAATTCTATCAATTTATGAGCATGAGATGTTCAGTTTCCTATTGTATTTATCTTTTCCTACAGATGATTAAAATTGTCATTGTAAATGGATTCTGAGATAATTATTTAATTATTTAATTGTAAGTTAATTCCTAGGTAATTCATTTTCTTTGAGTCTATTGGGAATGGTTGGCAGTAATTCCAAGATCTCTTGCTTGGTATGTTTTATTATTGGTATATAGAAATCTATGGATCTGTACAAGTTGATTCTGTATTCTCCCACATTTCTGAGTATATTTACTATTTCTAGAAGTGTTCTGATATAATATTTTGATACTCTAACATGTAGTATCTTATTATCTGGAAACAATGATATTTTTGACTTCTCTCCTAATTTGTATCTCATCAATTTTCTTCTCCCAACTAGTGAGTAAACCAAAATCTTGAAAAGATATGGGACACTAGTTGATATGCCTAATTCCTGTTTCAATTGGATAGCTTCAAGATTTTCTCCATTTAGTATGATGTAAGTTCTGGGTTTCTCATATATATAGCTTCTAATACAGTAAATTATTTTCAATCTAGCTTTACATTCCCTAGGACTTTCATCATGTAAGTCTGTTGAATTTGTTCAGAGGCCTTTTCTCCATCAATTTTAATGATCATGTGTTCTTTGTCTTTATGTCCATTCCTATTATTTATTATTGGAAATCATTGGTATTTCTTATCCAATGATAAAACACCAAGGAAGTAACAGCATCTAAGTGTCTATCGCTTGGGAAGTTGAAACTATTTTTTATACCATATCTGTCATCATTTATAAATTTTTATAGATCCAAACCAGGGATTTTGACCCCTCCAAATACTGTTCTATGTACCAGAGAGATTTTTCTTAGTTAAGGTCATATGTATTAGAAGGTTTGATCTCATTGAAATATATTTGATTGTTTACAATCTGCTTCAAAGTAGATTTAATTTTCACTATGAGAGTAGTTTGTATTGTTCCAGGTAAATCAAAGTCTTTGAAGTCACAGTATTGTACAAAATATATCTATACTTGTATTAGTTAGGGTTCTCTAGAGTCACAGAACTTACGGAGTAAAGGAATTTATTGATGACTTACAGTCTGCAGCCCAATTCCCAACAATGGTTCAGTAGTAGCTGTGAATGGAAGTCCAAGGATCTAGCAGTTACTCAGTCCCACACGGTGAACAGTCGAAGGAGCGAGTGCTAGTCTCCCTTCTTCCAGTGTCCTTATATAGTCTCCAGCAGAAGGTGTAACCCAGATTAAAGGTGTGTGTCATCACACCTTTAATCCCAGATGATCTTGAGCTTGGAGATCTCTCTTTCTTAATCACACACCTTTAATCCATAGCCAATATGCTATCAAGATCTCCATACCAAGATCCAGATCAGAGATTTCTATTTCCAAGCCTCCAGGTTAGGGTCACTGGTGAGCCTTCCAATTCTGGATTGTAGTTCATTGCAAATATAGTCAAGTTGACAACCAGAGATAGCCACTACAATACTCAAGGAAAATTAGCCCAAGTCTTTATTTCTGGGGTCATCCTATTCTCTATTCTCTATACTCTGTGGCAGTTTGTGATAGTTTCCTTTTTCGCCATCTCTCCAACTTTTATAATGCTGTTGGATTTTCATAGTAGCATACTTTTGCTTATACAGTTCAGAAGTCTTCTTCACTACATTAAAGCTACCTCTTCAAAGTAGATAGTAATGAATATCATTCATTTAGCATTGGGTACATTTTCTTTCATGAATTATGTTCATTGTTTATTCCTGTGAGTTCCCATATGTGAAGATTTATGGCTCTGTTCAACCATTCAAGTTCTGCCTGGATCTTTGACTCTTTCTGAAATGTCCTAATCCAAGTTTGAAATTTTCCTCCTGTTCCTAATATTCTGCCAAAGGCAACAGTTGCAGTAAATTTGGTCTAAAAGAGGCTCATTTACTGCTCCATTGACTGCATTTTTTGAGTTCAGACTTGGAAGAAGATACTGAAGAAGGTAGCTGTGGGAGGTTTGAGTTTGGCTGGAAGTTCCCTTTGCCTTTCATTAGCTTCTGTTTTGATTCACCTATTCATGTTGCTTCACAAGACTAAGAATTGTAAAGGCATCTGTCCATTGCTTAGTAGAAGTGTCATATCTAATTGTTATAAAACATTCAAGGTGTAACTAGACTCGCATTCTCTTTTCTCTGCTTGGTAGTTTTTCTTGAGCATTGCTTCAAAAAGAAGTTTTTCTTACTTGATAAGCACTATTTAAAAGTTCTTTATAGGTTAAAATTACTTTTTTTTTTGTTCTTCATGTATTTTCTTTATAAGATCAAAGTTATTCCTGAGAAAGTTGCCTATATATCTGATAAGCACAGGGTATGAACATCTAAAATGAGACAAATAGTGATAAAGAGGCATTCACTAATCATCGGGATACATCTTAGAAATGATAGAGTTTAATGTATAAGAACATCTTATATGAATGTATTTCAGAAGCATTCTGAAACCAGGACTCAGATCTACGAACCCAAAATGCAATCCTCTGAGCCTGGTAGCTTGTCTTAGTTATGTTTCCTTTTGCTGCTACATAATGCCATGGAAAACCAGCCAAGAGAGAAAAGGATTCATTTTGGCTTAATTTTAAGAATATAGCTCCTCACAGCATGACAGAAACTTGATGCCATTGGTCATACTAGTCAAAGCATAAATATGGATATTTGACAGAGAAAAAAATTACTCTTATCTCTTCCAAATTATATATAATACATATAAGAGTATGAGCACAAATATATACATATAGTATTAATAAATTTCATTTGGATTAACAATGTTCTTACAAAGGACAATAAACTATATAACAAAAGCATCAGTAACAGGAATAAGAAACTGCCTTTTGAATTCCAAAAGTCCAAGATTCTTCCAAACCATACAAGCTATCCTGGATGGCTGTTTTCCAGAGGCTAAATGTAAGTCCCTATTAATTAAGACATCATATACTCTCAACTCAGGCCTTAGAGGATACAATCTAGATATGAACTGAAATCCTCTCTTTTGAGGATTCCTCTCATAGTAGTAGAAGGCACTATGAAAGCTTCAAATAGATGGAAGCAACCAAGAGTCCTACTCACCTATGATACCTATGAACCATGATAATAACAAACATGCCAAGATTATCCTTAAAGTGCAATAGTGCCATACATCTCTGGGTGGAAGCCAACAGATGTTTAAAAGCACTAAAGACATACTTAATAAAAGTAAATCTTGCTTGGTACTGGAAGCTGAAAAACTGTCTCAAGATTGTAAGCTTACAGATATTAGAAGAAAACCTAATATAGCCAATTTCCTAAATCTATGTAATTCCTAACTACATCTAAAATTTATTATTCTACACATAGATATATTTAATTCTCATCCATTATACAAGTTTGTTTTTGTGGTAGAGACCAATACAAAAAGCCACAAGTAGTAAAAATGCAGAAAACAGCTGATTTCTGTTCACAGCTCCAATTTATACATAGCTTAGAGAATATGGAGCAAGAAGGGGTGGATGAAACATTTGAGAAAGAGGCCCAGGAAAATTTCAGGGAAATTATGTATCACAGAAATGACAGGGAAGCATCACCCATGATACCTCAATATTCCTGCCTAAATAAGGCTTTAACATGGACAACATCCACATACAATGCGGAAGAACATGTATCAGAATTACACTGATAGATAAAGAGCCCCAAGAAATTAAGGAATCCTGAGAATAGATTAAGTAGTTTTCTCACAGTGAAGAGCCAAACTGGTTATCGAAAATAATGTGAATTCAAAGAAAACTGAACAATCTCTTCAGGTCATTTTTATTTATGTGTTTATATACATAAGTGTAACAATAACAGTTAATGAATACCAAGAATTTGATAGGGAGAAAATGTGGTATGGGAGTACTTGGAGAAAGAAAAAATAATAGAAGGGAATTATATATGGATGTTTGAGGTCTGGGTGGTAATAACAATGAAAGTGTGTGAAAGCCAAGGAAAGGGTAAGGATGGAGTCAAGAAGTGAGGGAAAGAGATGGGACCAGAGTGGGCATCATGGAAATTTGAAATAATTATGGAGATTTTTTACAATTGTTTTCTTCAGAAAAACTAGTCCTTATCTACTATCTTTACTGTGCCCTTATCTAGTTTTGGCACAATGGTGATGTTGTCTTTAGAGAATATGATTGGTCACCTTCTTTGCTTAAATGTCATGGAACATTTGGAGTATCATCAGTGTTAGTCTCTTTTAAAGACTTGGAAGAATCCATCTAGTCCTTGGCTGTTCTTTGTTGGGAGATTTTACTCTTGCACCAATACTGTTGATTGTTGTATACCTGTCTATTATATTTTTCTGGTTTAATTTTGCTGTGTCATATATCCCTAGGAATGTATCTATTTCTTCTATAATTTCCAGATTTGTGGGATCCCTACCTTCAAAACATTCTGTAATATTTCTCTGGAATATCTAGCAACCTATGAACTTTAACTTCACATATTTTATTTTTGAGGCTCATTTCTTTTAAAGAAGGTTGGGAGTTGTTTACTATTTGGTAGTTTGGATAGGAATTTGTTTATTTTATTTTTTTTTTAATGAACCAACTCTTTAATGAATTTATATATCAATTACTTGGTCTCTACTTTGTGAATCTCGCCATGCTATTCACTACCTTTAGCTGGTTAATTCTTTGGGGTTTGGATGGTCTTGTTTTCTAAGAAATTGCAGGGTATTGCTGAAATATTAATTCAAGAATCTTCTGATGTTTTAATATAAATATTTCTAACTATATACTTTCCTCTTAGAACTTTCTTAGCTATATTCCAAAGGCTCTGGAAATTTGTACTTTCATGTTCACTTAACTTTAAAAAATTCTAAGTGTCTCCTCAGCTTCTTTCAGCCTTCTCTAATTCAACAACAAGGGTCAGGTGCTTCTGTCCATTAATTAGGTGCAAATATCTGCATCTGAATCTTTCAGGTGGTTGTTGGGTCTTTCAGAGTGCAGACATGCTAGATCCCTTTTTTGTGAGTGCTCCATAGCCTTAGAAATAGTGCCAGTGTCTCTGGTTTTATGTGGAGGTCTTTGTTCCACTTAGACTTGAGCTTTGTACAAAGAGATAAGAATGGATCAATTTGCATTCTTCTGCATGATAACTTCCAGTTGTGCAAGCACCATTTGTTGAAAATGCTGTCTTTTTTCCACTGGATGGTTGTAGCTCCTTTTCTTACTCTTCCAGAATGCTACATGTAATTGCCTCTTGAGCAATTAATATTTTAGGTGAGCATAGGGTTTGCATATTACAAATGTGTAACAGC
Organism: Mus minutoides; assembly: GCA_902729485.2. NCBI lineage: Eukaryota > Metazoa > Chordata > Mammalia > Rodentia > Muridae > Mus > Mus minutoides. The sequence goes on along the minus strand of LR753306.1, from coordinate 4,017,426 downwards.
ATTGGACTGGGATCAGTAAAGTTAGAAAGATTCTCTTTTAACATTCAAGACCTGAGCATTAACCATCTTGCTAAAAGGACATTGTTTTAGGTATCTTGTTTAGTCCTCCAATTTCTTCATTAGTAAGCTCTATAACAGTTAATTACAGGTTGGTTACTCTTAAATGTTATACACCTCTACCTCCTGTTCAACACTATCTAGCTTCAAGATAATTCTCAGTCAATTAGCTATTTTCCCAGAAACAAACACACAGATATGATTTGTTTGCCCTTGAAAATTAAGACAGCCTTCTTCTTACAGATGTCATCCTTTTACATATCAAGTTTAGAATTTCTTGCTCTCTAACTTGTGTTTTTTAGGTATTTTCTGTATACAGAGTTTAACAGACAAGTTTGAAACTCCTCAGTTTGTGCATGTTTTCTGACCTCATGACTCCAAATAGCCCAGTTTTTCCCATTAATGGTTTTGATTGACTGGTTTTGAAATTATAATTATGTCATTTCCCAATTCTTTTACATCATTTTTCAAATCTTTTTTCTCTCTCCAAGCCGTCCCATATATATCTCATTGCTCTATTTCAAATCATGTCCTCTTTTATACTAATTGCTGTTACATAAATGTATATATAGAGTGTGTGTGTGTGTGTGTGTGTGTGTGTGTGTAAAAACAACCTACTCAGTATGTATGTTATTTGTATGTATGTTTCCTACAAAAGTAACTTTTATTCACAAGATTTAATTGTTATTTCAGAGGTTTAATGCTGAATGAATGTATCCTTTTTGGTTGTTTCTGAACTTTGGCTGGCTGTTTCAACTCAGCTCTTCTGGCTCAATTTCCTCTCCAAACAGTCTGATTCAAGGTGGCTTTTTGATATATATATATATATATATATATATATATATATATATATATATACATTTGGCTTCTCACTGAATTTCTATGCTTGGCCTGAAATTAACTCTGGAATATGTTCTAATAGTCTGGATCATTCTTATTCTCTGGTTTCAACTGTTTCTGTTGTCTTTCACTACATGAAAACTGTATTGGCTTAGCTGTTCCAACTCCAGTCTCTGAAATCAACTGAATAAACTTACCTACATTGGTTTGGATTAAAGGTTTGTTTAATGGTATGTTCTCATTCCAGCCTGAACATACAGATATACAGTTTATTTGTAAATGATCCTTTTGCAGAGCAGGCATGTTACTAGATTAAAATTCCTCTACAATTTCCAAGTTTCACTATTGTACTAGATAACACATTGGTGTCTGGATTTTTTTTTAAATAAAGCGCTATATTCTAAATAAAAATACTTTTAGTTAATTAGAAACAATAATATCCAAATAAAGTATCTATAAAATGTAACTTAAAATCAGATATTTGAATATGTAAGTGTATCTGTATATTCTATTGAAAAAATGAATACTTTAAATGACTAAATGAAAATTTAGTTTGTCATGAAATATCCCGCTTAAAATGTTAGCTTTGTGAGGAAAAAAATGATAGAGATGGATGACTTATTTTGCCTAAGCTAGATTATTTTTCCATAAGAACTACGGTTATTTAAAAGATGAGAATATGAAACTAATTTGTGTTAGTTTCATTTTTGTTGCCCCAATAAAAGTTCCTAAGGATAATAATTTACAAAATAAAATTACTTTTAACACACAATTCCAGGTTATTGACCATTATTTTGAGAAAATCAAAGTGGCAGGGACTTGAAGAAGCCAATCAAACCACATTCACAATCAAAAGCAGAAAATGAAATGAATGCTTGCATGCTTACACTCAGCTTGCATTCACCACTCAATGCAGAATCCTGCTTCTGACAGTGCTGAGTCTTCCTACCTCTGTGAAATCAAGATAATCCCCAGTATATAGGGACACTGGCCACTCTGTTCTTTTTATTTTTTTTCCACATTATTTTATTAGATATTTTCTTCATTTACATTTCAAGTGCTATCCCAAAAGTGTAGGAGCTAGAGAGAGTGCCCAGGAACTGTAGGGATCTGCAACACTATAGATGGAACAACAATATGAACTAATCAGAAACCCCAGAGTGCATGTCTCTAGCTGCATATGGATTAGAAGATGGCCTAGTTGGCCATTATTGGGGAAGTAAGAGACTTGGTCTAGCAATGTTTATAAGACCAAGTACAGGAGAATGCCAGGGCCAAGCAGTGGGAGTGGGTGGGTAGGAGAGCAGGGCGAGGGGAGGGGATAGGTTACTTTTAGGATAGCACTTGAAATGTAAATGAAGAAAATATCTAATAAAAATGTGGAAAACAAAACAAAACAAAACAGAACAAAACAAAACAAAACAAACAAACAAAAACAACAGCAACAACAACAACAACAACAAAAGAGCTGGTTCTTTGAGAAAATCAAAAAGATAGATAAACCCTTAGCCAGACTAACTAGAGGGCAGAGGGACAGTATCTGAATTAACAAAATCAGAAATGAAAAAGGAGACATAACAAATCCCGAGGAAATCCAAAACATCATCAGATCCTACTACAAAAGTCTATAATCAACAAAACTGGAAAACCTAGATGAAATGGACAACTTCCTAGACAGTTACCAGGTACCAAAGTTAAATCAGGATCAGATTAGAAATCTTTTTTTTTTTTTTTCTACTTTTATTAGATATTTTCTTCATTTACATTTCAAGTGTTATCCAGCTAGTTCCCTATATCCTCCCCCCTCCCGGCCCTGCTCCCCTACCCACCCACTCCCACCCCTTGGACCCTGCGTTCCCCTGTATTGGGGCATATAAAGTCTGCATAACCAAGGGGCCTCTCTTCCCACTGATGGCCAACTAGGCCATCCTCTNTTTTTTATTGTTTTTTTTTTTTTTTTTTTTTTTTTTTTTTTTTTTTTTTTTTTTTTTTTTTTTTTTTTTTAATATAACCTTTTGTAGAAGGATCTGATGGTGTTTTGGATTTCCTCAGGATCTGTTGTTATGACTCCCTTTTCATTTCTGATTTTGTTGATTCGGATGCTATTCCTGTGCAATCCCACTAAAATCAGGGACTACACAAGGCTGCCCACTTTCTTTCTACCTATTCAATATATTACTTGAAGTCCTAGCCAGAGCTATTCGACAACAAAAGGAGATCAGTGGATTGGGAAAGAATTTTTACCATTCCTAAATCTGATAGGAGGCTAATACCCAATATTTACAAAGAGCTCAAGAAGCTGAACTCCTGAAATTCAAATAACCCCATTAATAAATGGGGTACAGAGCTAAACAAAGAATTCTCAACTGAAGAATGCCAAAGGGCTAAGAAGCACCTTAAGAAATGTTCAAAATCCTTAATCATCAGAGAAATGCAAATCAAAATAACCCTGAGATTCTAACTCACATCAGTCAGAATGGCTAAGATCAAAAATTCATGTGACCGCAGATGCTGGTGAGGATGTGAAGAAAGAGGAACACTCCTTCATTGCTGGCCACCCTGTTCTAACCAATTCCCCATTGAGCATCTTTTCTAAGGTGATTCTAAACTGTATGAGGTTGATAATTAAAAATACTCATTACAAAGTCACTAGCTAATTTAGGTTTCAGGTAACTTATGTATATCTCATAGGCTTTGAAGTAAAAGAAGCCATGCTATTACTAGGCTATCTTAACTTCTTAAAGTACTCAAAGTCTTTTTGAGAAGATAATAATGATTTTTAGGATAGTTTTTAAATCATGCACCTAGTATTATAAAGGCAGCAGTAGACACTGAAATAGATGTTTTCCTTTTTTTGTTATTATTTATTTTAAGCCAATCATGTTTATAAGCATTATACACAAACACATTTTGCTTTAAACACTTTGTGGCAATGTCATGGTAATACAACCCATCTTGTTTTTTCTACAGCTATTATCTGAACATTCTTTTAACATGAGGTTTATCTCTTCAGACTATGCTAACTTTAAAAGATTTAGTTATAAATAGATTTGAAACAAATGTTATAACAAAAACAAAGATTCAGAAGGATGCCCCTTTTTCTGTAATCTGACGTATGCTGAGTCAATGACATTGGTTCTGGGAGATAAATTCTCAACTTTTACACATGCCGACTTGTTTAATATATAGTAAAAGAAATTATTCAGTCCCTAAGTATGCTCTGTGATATCAACATATCAGAGAAATATGTAATTTATAAATCAGTATTATAAATGATTAAATTTATATATGTATTTCTCAAATAAATTAAGATTAAAGAAAATTATTTTGTTCCATGTTGCATTTTTGTATTTGCTCTTATTAAAACTCATATCTATTTCAGGGCAGTTAATTTCTTAATGACAGGGAGTATATGTAGATGTGCAATGAGAGAGAGATGTATGGATTGTCTTTAAGTTATCAAACCTTCTGATATATTTGCCACCGTTGAGGTTTAAATAAGTAAGTTATAAAAAACGTATAAAAACTAGAATAAAAAGAGATATTTAAAATAATATTCTTCGATTAATTTTATAGACAAAAGATGGAAGTTGATTTATCTCATGATAAGTATATTATAAGCCATATATTTTTTCTTAAATTATCTTCATTTGTGGCCATCGTGCCAAAAGCTATCTACATATTCAATGCAATCCCCATCAAAATTCCAACTCAATTCTTCAAGGATCTAGAAAAGACAATTAGCAAGTTCATCTGGAATAACAAAAAACCGAGACTAGCAAAAACTCTTCTCAACAATAAAAGAACCTCTGGTGGAATCATCATGCCTGACCTCAAGCTGTACTACAGAGCAATGGTAACAAAAACTGCATGGTACTGGTACAGCAACAGACAGGTAGATTAATGGAATAGGATCGAAGACCCAGAAATGAATCCACACACCTTGGGTCACCTGATCTTTGACAAGGGAGCTAAAACTATCCAGTGGAAAAAAGACAACATTTTCAACAAATGGTGCTGGCACAACTGGCAGCTATCATGTAGAAGACTGGGAATTGATCCATTCTTATCTCCATGTACTAAGGTCAAGTCGAAGTGGTTGAAGGACTTCCACATAAAACCAGAGACACTGAAACTTATAGAGGAGAAAGTGGGGGAAAGCCACTATGATATGGGCACTGGGGAAAAAATTCCTGAACAAAACAGCAAAGGCTTGTGCTGTAAGATCAAGAATTGACAAATGGGACCTCATAAAGTTGCAAAGCTTCTGTAAGACAAAAGATACTGTCAACAGGACAAAAGGGCCACCAATGGATTGGGAAAGTATCTTTGCCAATCCTAAATCAGATAAGGGACTGATATCCAATATATATAAAGAACTGAAGAAGGTGTACACCAGAAAATCAAATATCCCCATTAAAAAGTGGGGCACAGAGTTAAACAAAGAATTCTCAACTGAGGAATACCGAGTGGCTGAGAAGCACTTGAAAAAATGTTCAACATCCTTAATCATCAGGGAAATGCAGATCAAAACAACCCTGAGATTACACCTCACACCAGTAAGAATGGCTAAGATCAAAAATTCAGGTGACAACAGATGCTGGCGTGGATGTGGAGAAAGAGGAACACTCCTCCATTGTTGGTGGGAATGCAAGCTGGTTCAACCACTCTGGAAATCAGTCTGGCAGTTCCTCAGAAAATTGGACATAGTACTACAGGAAGATCCTTCAATACCTCTACTGGGCATATATCCAGAAGATATTCCATCTGGTAACAAGGACACATGTTCCACTATCTTCATAGCAGCCTTATTCATAATAGCCAGAAACTGGAAAGAACCCAGATGTCCCTCAACAGAGGAATGGATACAAAAAATTTGGTATATCTATACAATGGAGTACTACTCAGCTATTAAAAACAATAAATATATGAAATTCCTAGGCAAATGGATGGATCTGGAGGCCATCATCCTGAGTGAAGTAACCCATTCACAAAAGAACTCACATAACATGTACTCACTGATATGTGGATATTAGCCCAGAAACCTAGACTACCCAAGATACAATTTACTAAACACATGATACTCAAGAAGAAGGAAGATCAAAATGTGGACACCTCACCCCTTCCTAGAATTAAGAACAAAGCACACAATGAAAGAGTTAAAGAGATCATGTGTGAAGCTGATTCCAAAGGATGGACCCAATGACTGCGGCTGCCAGGGATCCATCCCACAATCAGCCACCAAACATAGACACTATAGCATATGCCAGCAAGATAGTGCTGAAAGGGCCCGGATATAGCTGTTTCAGGGGAAACTATACCAATGCCTGGCAAACATGGAGGTGGAAGCTCACAGTCAGCTATTAGATGGAACACAGGGTTCCCAAGGAAGAAGGAGATAGAGAAAGTACCTAAGGAGCTGAAGGTGTCTTCAACCCTCTAGGTGGAAGAATAACCATGAACTAACTAGGGTACCCCCTGAGCTCATGTCTCTAGCTGCATATATAGAAGAGGATGGCCTAGTTGGCCATCAATGGGAAAAGAGGCCCCTTGGTCATGCAGACTTTATATGCCCCAATACAGGGGAATGCCAGGGCCAAGAAGTGGGAGCGGATGGGTAGGGGAGCAGGGCCGGGAGGGGGGAGGGTATAGGGAACTTTCTGGATAACACTTGAAATGTAAATGAAGAAAATATCTAATAAATGTTGATAAAAATACTGTATGTTATCTGTTCATTATTAGTTACATACATTTTATTTACTATGAGTAGTCTGAAAGACCCTATAGGATATTGTGGAATAGAAATACAGGAAATTGTTCACATACATCTTTTACTAAATAATATTTAATGGCAATATCACATTAGGGAGTATAAGTGAAATACTAGTTCATAGTATCATTTAAATATACCATGTTGCATAAATCTGTATGAAATGAAAACATGTTTCATAATTGTAATTGAGTACCTTGGGGAATTACTGGATTGGTCCCTCAATATTAGGCTTAAACATTTTATGCCTCTGATGAGTAAGTTTGAAGGCTATCGCAGTTATCATCACCAGTGACAGAAAAGCTGCTTTGACATATTCTATAGTATACTAGGAAATGATTTTATGTTGGAGGTAGGTAACTTAGCCTTCCCAGTTCTGAGTATTGCATTGTGGTTTCCAAAGTATTAATCTTTGCTTCCCAATGAGCATAGTTCTCTTGTTTAGGCTATTCTGATAAATTTGGTTCACATGCCTAGCATAAAAGGTAATTAAGTCTTTTCTCTCCCCAGTTATCTCAGCAGAATCATTTTGGCTGTCAAGACCAGTTTAATTTTTTTTCCTTCTGCTGTGGTATTTTATGTTCACCCTTAATCAAAAATGACAGCCTGTGTAGAAAGTGAGAAAACAAAGAATGCTTTGTCAGATTGTACAGACGTCATGTAATTCATTTATTTTTGAGGTATCATAATTTATAATTCATCATAAATTGGTTATTTGTAGTTTTATTTTGTATTATTATTATAGATCAAGGTAATATTTAAAATAGACTCAAAAAGAAGTCTAAATATCAGAAATATAACCTATCGTTTTTATTAGATATTTTCTTATTTGAATTTCAAATGTTATCCCGAAATTTCCCTGTAACACCCCCCCCCAACCCTGCTCCCCTACCTGCCCACTCCCTCTCTTTTGGCGCTGGCGTTCCCTTTTACTGGGGCATATAAAGTTTGCAAGACCAAGGGGCCTCTCTTCCCAATGATAGGCGAATAGGCCATCTTCTGCTACATATGCATCTAGAGACACAAGCTCTGGGGGTACTGGTTAGTTCATATTGTTGTTCCACCTATAGGGTTGTAGACCCCTTTAGCTCCTTGGGTACTTTCTCTAGCTCTTCCTTTGGGGGCCCTGTGTTCTGTCAAATAGCTGACTGTGAGCCTCCACTTCTGTATTTTCAGGCACTGGTATAGCCTCAAAAAAGACAGCTATATTAGGGTCCTTTCAGCAAAATCTTGCTGGCATATGAAATAGTGTCTGGGTTTGTTGGCTGATTATTGGATGGATCCCTGTGTGTGGTAATCTCTGGATGGACCATCCTTTCGTATTAGCTCCAAATTTTGTCTCTGTAACTCCTTTCATGGGTGTTTTGTCCTCTATTTTAAGGAAGAATGAATTATCCACACTTTGGTCTATGTTAAGACAGTGTTAATTACAGTGAAATGTAGTTTTAAGAAGATGATAAATATCCACTTATCAGTGAGTACATGTTATGTGAGTTCTTTTGTGATTGGGTTACCTCACTCAGGAAAATACCCTCCAGATCCATCCATTTGCCTAAGAATTTCATAAATTCATTGTTTTTAATACCTGTGTAATACTCCATTGTGTAAATGTACTCAGTGATAAGTGGATATTAGCCTAGAAACCTAGATTGCCCAAGAATTTGCTAAACACATGAAACTCAAGAAGAAGGAAGATCAAAGTGTGGACACTTCGCTCCTTCTTAGAATTAGGAACAAAGCACACATTGAAGGAGTTACAGAGATCAAGTGTGGAGCTGAAACAAAAGGATGGACCAACCAGTGACTGCTGCTGCCGAGGATCTATCCCATAATCAGCCACCAAGCACAGACACTATTGTATACGTCAGCAAGATATTGCTGAAAGGGCCCTGATAAAGCTGTCTCCTGTGAGGCTATACCAGTGCCTGGCAAATACAGAAGTGGATGCTAACATTCTGCTATTAGATGGAACACAGGGTTCGCAAGGGAGGAGCTAGAGAAAGAACCCAAGAAGCTGAAGGGGTCTCCAACCCTATAGGCAGAAGAACAATATGAACTATCTAGTACCCCCAGAGCTCATGTCTCTAGCTGCATATGTAGCAGAAGATGGCCTAGTTGGCCATCATTGGGAAGAGAGGCCCCTTGGTCATGCAAACTTTATATGCCCCAGTACAGGGGAACGCCAGGCCCAAGATGTGGGAGTGGGTGGGTAGGGGAGCAGGGCGGGGGATGGGGGAGGGTTTAGGGGAATTTCGGGATAACATTTGAAATGTAAATGAATAAAATATCTAATAAAATTGGAAAAAATGAAAAAAATTTAAAAAGAAGATGATAAATATCTTAAGTATGTTATATAAAATTTAAATATCCCTCTTGTTATACTTCGCATAACCTGAATTGTTTCCTGAAGCTCTGAAGACGAATGAAGACATTTATTAATATACATATGAACATTAATGTACAGCTAACATAATCATTAGTGTCATTGCCCAGGGATTTGGAGAATTCAGTGGAACTGCCATATTTTGTCACTCAAATGAAGAGTGGAACAACATTATTTCCACAGCCATTCAAATTATTTGGCTGTAAGAGTAGTTTTGTCATACATCTTTTGAAAGGCACAGAAAATAGTAAACCCCCAACGTTTCATCAAAACTACTGCCATGGATGGCATATTGTTTTGTAGGTTACTTTTTCCTGCTTTGCTGTTTAGACAGTGCCATTGAAAGCGCATTTTTCTTCAAAATAATTGTGTTTACCATAAAATAGCCTCCTTTCATTTTTCGAGAATGTTGACATGCCCTAATTTTTGAGCAGAGCAGTTTAATTGGTAGCAAAAACTATTTAAAATATAATTTTATACTGAAAAATAAAATAATGCCTTCATGGTTCTGACAAAAATACCTTTCCATTAATATGGACTATTTAGGCAGCAGAAAAAGAATCAGAAAAAGAAACACAATTACTTTTTGCTTGTGTTTTTTCTTCCTAAATCTGATTCATTGATGTGATATCACTGATTATTTTCTATCCTCAATTGAGTAATCAGTCTTTTTTTTTTTAAAGACAAGCTGCTTGAATGAATGATAACTAAATCTTAATTTAGGAAAATACAAGATACCTATTTATTAGCATATGTAACATTATATAATTCATAGGGTTATTCTCTTTGTAAATGTATTCTTTTTTTATGGAGCTGAAAATATTATTATGTGCCGAATCTGGGCTTAGCATTGTTCTATGATAAAATATACTGAAAGCAAAGGTCAGTATTTCTCCTGTTTCATAGACCATACATTGCTAGAAAATGAGTGACAAAATAACCAAAAAGCATAAGGTTGTGTCAGGTAAAGGTAAGTAGTAATAGACAAAATCCTATGTGACTAAGATTATGATTTTTCAGAGTTCTCCATTTTGCATGAATAGTGACAATTCATAAATAGTGACAATTCATAAATCTATTTATCATAAATAAATAGTGACATTTATTTTTTAAAGCAATACTACCTTTTAAAAAGTCATTTGGTTTTCAGAAAAAAAAAAAAAAAAAAAAACCAAAAAAACATTACCTTGTTTCTCTAGATTCTTGTTCTCCCTATCTTATCAACTAGAATAAGAAAGGCCATAAAAGATGTTGTACTATAACCTGACATTCCTAAGTTTAGCAATGCCTAGTTATATTTACAATGACAAACCTCAAGAAAGTAAAGGAAATTTTCTTTCTTTTCTTTTCTTTTCTTTTTTCTTTTCTTTTCCTCTTTCTTTCTTTCTTTCTTTCTTTCTTTCTTTCTTTCTTTCTTTCTTTCTTTCTTTCGTTCTTTCTTTTCCTTCATACATATCTAGTCCTAAAATTACCCCATCCTGAGCTCTTTGATTTCTTGAATTAGAGACTACTCTTCCACAGAATATTCCTTTAATTAAACCTGTAGTCTTTTAGTGTTAGTCTGTTCTATTTTTTTTTCTTTTAAAAAAATCTTACAAACTATCATGGCAGATAGAAAAAGTAAGAAATTACTAATCTGAAATATCATAGTTCTATTAAAATGTTGTTTATCTTATGATTGATCACAAATTGTGGAGGTAGAAGAAAATTTTCTCTTTATTATGAATCATCACCTAAATCATTTTCCTCTGTTCACACATGGCAAGTTAGACTTATGTGGAGTATACATCTGTGTGTATATCCATGTGCATCCAGAACAGAATTTTCTTAAAAGAGAATGCTTATTGTTTTTGTCAAACTTTCCATTTATACTCTGTATCATAAAATGTATTTTAGTTGAGAGAATATTTTGTAGTAAAATTTAGATTTTTTGTTGGTGTTTCTGCCACTTTTGCTCACTGACTAAAATTTAATCTCTTTAAAAAAATTCATAAGGTCCCTACTATATTGAGTTCCTATGGAAATCTTCATGGTAGCCTCAGCATGGGGAAATAGAATTCTTTATCTAAGCACTGGGATCTGCATGCATTTGAAGTTGCTCTTCAGCAGGACATTTCTTTCCATTGTACATGTATTATTCCTTCAGATACAAATCTCAGTTTTCTTAGTGACAAAGATTTTTGCAAAAATGTCACATATAGTTTCTATGTGATTTCAGAAAACAGAATTCTAAAATAATGTCCCAGGAATATATCACTTTAATTTTCAGAACCTATGAGGATATAGTGATACCAATATCACAATCATGTTACAAAATATGACATAATTAATGCTGCTTTTCTAGATGGACCCAAGGTAATTATGTGAGAGTCCTTAAGAATAGATCATTTTCAGGATGATGATTGAAGAAAAAAGTATCCAGATAGATATAAACCATGAACAAATGCAACATACTACTTATATTTATTTTTACATTAGAGTGGTGAATATTAAGAAATATGAGAAGTGTCATGTTTGTAAATCAGGTCCTTTTTTTGCAGTATGATCATGAAACCATGTAGAACTGAAATATACTCACAACTAGAATGTATTTGGAGGGTTTTTTCATGCTAGAAGCAACACATTAAGAAACTATCCCAGCCAATACCTTGATTATTAATGTTGATATTATTTTTAACAATGGATACAGAAATAAACCATTTGTATTAGATTTCTGATAAAAACTTATAAACACATATTAATTCCAGCTACTCAATTCTTTATGACAGTGATGAAACTAACATACTTCTCAAAAATAATGAGTTAGTACCAGGATCATTGTATGTTCTATAATGTAAACATAGCATTTGTTTTTAACATAGCATCTTAAATTAAACTCTCTTAAGAGGAGAGTTTAATTTTATTACAAAGCCATTTTTTTTCTGTTCACTTATGTTTGAATGGGAAGAAAAATGTACTACTATAGTCTGATAGGATGATGTATTTGTAGTACAGCCAGAGTTATTTTCTGTACTGGCTGGCTTTGTGTGTCAACTTGACACATGCTGGAGTTATCACAGAGAATAGAGCTTCAGTTAGGGAAGTGCCTCCATGAGATCCAGCTGTAAGGCATTTTCTCAATTAGTGATCAAGGAGGGAGAGCCCAATGTGGGTGGTGCCATCTCTGGGCTGGTAGTCTTAGTTCCATAAGTGAGCAGATTGAACAAGCCAGGGGAAGCAAGCCAGTAAAGAACATCCCTCCATGGCCTCTGCATCAGCTCCTGCTTCCTTACCTGCTTGAGTTCCAGTCCAGGCTTCCTTTAGTGGTGAACAGCAATGTGGAAAGGTAATCTAAATAAACCCTTTCCTCCCCAAGTTGCTTCTTGGTCCTGATATTTGTGCAGGAATAGGAACCCTGACTAAGACAAGTTGGAACCAACGTAGTGGGGTATTCCTATGACAACCTCACTATGTTTTGGGGAGGACTGTGGAAAGACTTTGGTATTTGAGCTAGAAGAGCCATTAGGATATTAAGAACGTTGTGGAATGTTCTGTAGGAGCTTGGAAGATAATTTTGAGGACAGAGCAGAGGATGGAGGCCTGGCTTGTGAAATTTCAGATGGAAAATTAAAGACTTTTATCAGGGCTGTTGATGTTTGATTGTGAATATTCTGTTATTTTGGTTAGCTGGCGCTGAAAAATCAGCTGTGATTAACAAGATACCAGAATGTCTAAAGTGACACCATTGTATTACTGGGACTATTAATGCTGGTTAGCTGGAGCTAAGAAATCAGCAGTGATTAAGAAAAGACCAGCATCATTGAGATGAAATATTCTGGGAAGTGTTTTCTAAGAGCACACAGAGGCTGTGTTCCAGAGATAGCCAAGGTTGTACCTTGTGTTGCAGCTGGACTTGGTAACATATAAGAATTACCCACGTGTTACTGGTTTTGAAGGCATGAAGGGGCCATGAAGAGCAGCTGAGGCTCCACACTGTGAGAGGGTGCAGAAGGATATTGGTAAAGCTGCAGCCTCAATTGCAATTGATGGCCCAGAACTGAGGCATCAATCAAAGTAGTTGAGGCTTGGTACCATGAAGAGAGCCTATGAGAAGCTATTGGTGAAACCAAGTTATAGAAGAAGGCAGCAGTGTTTTGGAGATTCCAGTACCATAAGATAACAACCAAGAACTGTGACATGTCTCCCTCGACCAGCAAGAAAGACAGGCCACCACTGGGATCTTCTCAGTCAGCTTTATTCTGGAGTACCTTGATAGTAGATTCCCAGGACCCCCCCCCCACACACACACACAGCAGCAGAGCTGCTGCTTATATACTGTCTCAGCGAGGGGGGGGGGGGGGTGTAGTAGTGGATGCGGATTGGTGCACCAAGCTATACCTCATTAGTATGTGGCCCATTCACTGGTGCCACAAACCACGCCTCATTAGTATATTTTCCCTTCGGGAGGGGCTACTGCCTAAGGAGGACCTGAAGGGAGCTGCGCATGCACACTAGGCTCCCTCCCCTGGCAGCTTCCTGGAGCTGGACGTGGCTTTCCTGGAGCCAGGGTGGCTTTCCCGGGAGCGGGGGGGGGGGGAGACCTTTCCTGGGAGCCAGGGGTGCTGCAGGCCTTTCCCCAGGTGGCAGCTTTCTACAAAGAACAGCAGCAGCAGTAGAATAGAGGCAGCTAGAGCCAGAAGACAAGGAGTACTAAAAAGAGCAGAGCTGGACAAGTGACCCAAGCCCTTGGAGGAATCACAGAAGATCATAAGTGGATCTCAGACATTGGATGGTTGGAGTTTGATTTTGCTTTTGATTGTGACCATGCCTTGATATTCTTTTTCCTCTTGAAATAAGAAGGTATTTTAGTGGAGCCCACAGATAGGAGTCTTTAAATTGTAAAAAGACTTTGGATTTTAAAAGATATTGGATATTTTAAAGGCATTGAACATTTAATATGTAAAGAGTGTGGGACTTTTAAAGTTATTTAGATCTTGAGGATTATTCATCCAAGAAAGTAAGGGTTGAGGCTTAATAGTGAAATGTTTGTGTGTCAAGTTGACAAGTTCAAAATGTACTGGCTGGTTTTGTGTGTCAACTTGACACAGCTGTAGTTATCACAGAGAAAGGAGCTTCAGTTGGGGAAATGCATCCATGAGATCCAGCTGTAAGGCATTTTCTCAATTAGTGATCGGGGGGGGGGGGCGTGCACCTTGTGGGTATCGTAGTCTGGTATAGTAGACTGGACTGGTAGTCTTGGGTTATACAAGATAGCAAGCTGAGCAAGCCAGGGGAAGCAAGACATTAAGAAACATCCCTCCATGGCCTCTGCATCAGTTCCTGCTTCCTGACCTGCTTGAGTTCCAGTGCTGACTTCCTTTAGTGATGAACAGCATTGTGGAAATATAAACTGAATAAACCTTTCCCTCCACAACTTGGCTTTTCGTCTTGATGTTTTTTACAGGTATAAGAACCCTGACTTAGACAAAGATGTTTGGATTTTGAAAAATATAGTTGTCACTTTGGTATTCTCTTTCTCTTTTAAAAAATATTAACCATTTTTCTATGAACAATGTATAATTGCTATCAGGTTAATCTCTTAATTAAATACTCTATGACATTTTTTGGTATATAAAAGGGATTTCAGTATATCAGGTTTTAATTGAAGGCCCTTACTTCACTTGGATTTGAGCTTTTTGCAATGAGTTAAAAATGCATCAGTTGGCATTCTTCTACATGCTGACCACAACTTGAGCCAGCACCATTTGTTGAAAATGCTGTCATTTTTCCACTGGATGGATTTGGCTTCTTTGTAAAAGACCAGGCAACCATAGGGGTTTGGGTTTATTTCTAGGTCTTTGGTTCTATTCCATTAATCTACCTGTCTGTCTCTGTACCATACTTTTTTTTTTTAAAATCACTATTTCTCCAAAATACAGTTTGAACTCAGGGATGGTTATTTCCCCAAAAGTTCTCTTATTGTTGAGAATAGTTTTCACTATCTTCGGTTTTTGTTACTATAGATGAATTTGAGAATTACTCTATCTCTCTGAAGAATTGATTTGGAATTTTGATGGGAATTGCATTGAATCTGTAGATTGCTTTTGGTAAGATGGCCATTTTTACTGTTAATTCTGCCAATCCACGAGCATGGAAGATGTTTCCATCTTCTGATGTCTACTTTGATTTATTTATTCAGAGACTTGAAATCCATGTCATACAGACACTTTGTTAGAGTCAAACAATTCTGAGAGTCTACCTCACACCAGTCAGAATGGCTAAGATCAAAATCTTAGATGACAGTAGATGCTCTCCAGGATATGGAGAAAAAGGCACACTCCTCCATTGCTAGTGGGATTGCAACCTGGTACACCCACTCTGGAATACAGTCTGGTATTTCCTCAGAAAACTTGAAATAGTTCTATCTGAATACTCAGCTATACCACTCCTGGGCATATACCCAAAATATGTTCCAATGTATAAGAAGGACACATGCTCCACTATGTTGATAGCAGCCTTATTTATAATAGCCCGAAGCTGGAAACAACTCAGATACCCCTCAATGGAGGAATGGGTACAGAAAATGTGGTATATTTACACTATGAAAAACTACTAACATATTAAAAACAATGATTTCATTAAATTCACAACAAATGGATAAGTGGATAAGAGCCCAAATGCTTGGATTACCCACAATGCACCTCACAGACTAAATGAAGCTCAAGAAGAAGGAAGACCAAAGTGTGAATGTTTCAGTAGTACTTAAAAGCGGGAACAAAGTAATCACATGGGGTAGAGGGAGGGAGAGACATGTGAGGGAAAGAGGAGGTAGGGGAAAGGAGGAGCAGGATGAGGTGTGGTAAGAAACAGGGAGCAGTACAGAGGGTTAGGTAATTGAATGAAGGTGTGTAGCAGTGGAGGATGGCCAAGTGGAAATAGACTCTAGCAAGTCCCAGATACCAGGGAAAAAGAAGTTCCCGGGACCCCAGGGGGATGAAATTAGCCAAAATACCCAACAAAGAGGAAATAGAACCTATAGAGACCATGTCCAGTGTATAGGCATGGCCCCCAGTTGAAGTATAGAGCCACCCACCAATCTAAAAAAAATAACCCTGAATGTTTCTTGTGTAAAAGAAATAAATGCAGGGACAAAAAGTAGAGCAGAGACTGAAGGAAAGGCCATCCAGGGACCACCCCACATAGAGATCCATCCCAGCTGCAGACACCAAACCCGACACTATTCCTGATGCCAATAATCATTTTCTGAAAGGACCCTGATATGGCTGTCCCCTGAGAGGCTCTGCCAGAGCCTGACCAATAAAAATGCAGATGTTCACAGCCAAGCATTAGTCTGAACATGGGGACCACAGTGGAAGAGTTAGGGGAAGGATTGCCAGATCTGAAGGGGGTTGCATCCCCATAATAAGAACAATATCAACTAACCAATTCCTCCAGAACTCCCAGCGACCAAACCACCAACCAAAGAGTACACATGGAGGGATCCATGGCTCCAGCTGTATATGTAGCAGAGGACTGCCTTATGTGGTATCAATGGGAAGGGAAGCCCTTGGTCCTGTGAAGGCTTGATGTCCCACCATATGGGAAATGGTGGTGAGATGGGGAATGGATGGGTGGTTGAGGGAGCTTGTGCATAGAGGCAGGGGTTGGGGGATGGGATAGTGTGTTTGAAGAAGATAAACTGGGAAGGGAGACAACATTTGAAATATAAAGAAAAGGTTGGATTTCAGATATTGATAAGATATAAGACATCTTGAAATATATTTTTTAACAATTACCTCAATAAACCCTGCACCAATATTTTTGTTTGTTTGTTTGTTTAGTTTTGTTTTGTTTTCGAAACAGGGTTTCTCTGTGTAGCCCTGGCTGTCCTAGAACTCACTTTGTAGACCAGGCTGGCCTCAAACTCAGAAATCTGCCTGCCTCTCCATCCCAAGTGCTGGGATTAAAGGCGTGCACCACCACCACCAGGCACTAATAATTCTTAATAGCTATTATATTATTTTGTTTTTTAATATATATACAGTGAGTAGTATTTGCTTACAAATATATTAGTGCACGCTTAGTATGCCTGGTACAAATTGCCAGAAGAGAATGGTAGAGTCTGTAGAACTGGAGATCCTGACAGTGGTATGTAGCTGTGTGGATATTAAGATTTTAATCTATGGAGCCGGGCATGGTAGCACACACTTTTAATCCCAGCACTTGGGATGCAGAGGCAGGTGGATTTCTGAGTTTGAGGCCAGCCTGGTCTACAGAGTGAGTTCCAGGACAGCTACAACTACACAGAGAAACCCTGTCTCAAAACAAAACAAAACAAAAAACAAAACAAAAAAAGTACTCGATCTATGTCTTCTACAAGAGCAGTATTTATTCATAGAGCTTCAGAAATGTGTCAGCAGTTAAGAATACAGACATCATTTCTATAAAACTTGGGTTTGATTCCCAAGACATACATATTCACTATTTTTTCTAACTCCAGTCCCTAGGGAACCAACAAACTCCTGTGGACCCCATTGGCATCAGAAACTCAAGTGGGACAGAAATTTATATTCATATGTGTAAAGCAACTATACACATACATTCAAATTTAGTATAGTAGCAAGGGTTCTTAACTGCTAAGAAACCTCTCTTGCCACTTCCTTGAAAAATATTTTTGTTAAAAAAATAAAATTTGATATATCAATATGGCTGTAACCAAACTTGATGGTGTTAATTAGATCCCTGGGATTCACATCATGCTTGAATGAAATTTGACATGTGCATATTGCCCTTTGACTTCCACGTGCGCACTATTACACAGGTGTATGCATAGATGTTCTCTCTTTCTCTCTGTCTCTTTCTCTATCTTGCATACAGAGACATACATATACACATAATAAATAAGCCAATAATAAGAATGACTGAGAACTTTGATATTTCAAAGTAAAATTATTTTCTCTTAAAAAAAAGCTATACCATGAGAACCAATTCAATACAAAATTAATAAGAAAAATATTAATGTAACTAAGAAAATATGAATGTAACTATATATCTATGTCATATCCCTTTTATTATAAGAGGACTTTTATAAATTATAGGACTTTTCTCCTTCAATTTTAATTAAGCCTCAAATATATTAGTATTTGTAATTTCACTGTGGATTGATGGAAATTTCCTTCTAGTGTTTCAACTAATTTTTGTTAAATTTCAGTTGACTCAGTGTGAAACTCTTATGCTAAATTGCTTGAGGACCCTTGAAGCTCAAGTGATCTAATTTACACATTTCATTCTGGCACAGTTTTGTAATATGAACACATCAAATTGGAATTAAATTGATGACAGTTTTATTATTTTCCTGTACACAATATGAATCATTGTCTCATCTTCAGTCTAATGACTGTATTATTTCATTTCTCAAGTGTATATAATAGAATTCTATAGAAACACACTCACCATGCTCTAAGCAATACCGGATCTACCACAGCATGAGAACATGTTAGTAAAAATACTAAAAATATATGGTTACTTTTGATGGCTATAACAAATAATGAACTAAATCATCATAGTACTTTATTCATCAGTAATTGCATAAAAACTAATTTATAATACAGCATAAGTTTTATCTTCACACAAATTAGGGATTGATGAGTAAGTATAAATTAGGAAAATGCCATGCATCATATTAAATTTCCCTGGATAACATCTTTTCTTCTTTTTTAAAACAAATTTTTATTATATAAATGGATTATATAAATTATATAATATCATATAAATTATATAAGTGGATTTCTATAATCCATTCTAGGTTATTCCCAAAGGCTCCCATACAATAAAACCTACCAGTTATCTTTTATCATTTGAAATTTTTGTTTTATTGACTGATTGATGGATTGATTGATTGATTGATTGACTGATTGATTGATTTGCATGTATGTGGGCCTGCATAAATTTGTGTTCACTGTGTGAAAGCTGGTGATGGCAGAGATCAGAAAAAGGTATTCAGTTTGCAGTAGCTGTAACTTCAGATAATTGTGAGTTACATGATGTACCTGAGACTTCTGCAAAAGCTTAAAGCATTCAGGAGACATCTCTCAAGCTCCAACCATGATTTTCCTTTATACAGTTAATGTGTATACAGATTCAGTTTTAGAAATCAACATTTATTTATGAATAATCTTCATGATGGATAAAATAATAAATTATTGGGTAGTTATTTTATACATTCAACTTCATCTCAACAGTAGACTTTAAAGACATTTTTCCTCAAAACCAAGACATAAAAATCTCTTATCTATCTGTACTCTAAAGTTCACATTTTAAAAAAATTTTGTGTATGGTCCCTCAAGTTTATTCTTTTTACAGATATTGTATTTCTTGTCTCAAGATCCAGCTATCAACATTTTCATTGTTTTCTGAAATACTTGTAATATTTAATTATATATTTTTGTGTATGCTATTTCCCTTTGTAGAAAAAAGGTTTTCGGTTCCTATATATTATGAACTACTGTTAAAAGCTCAGCACAACCAAATTCCATTCTTATATCTTTCTTTCTTTCTTTCTTTCTTTCTTTCTTTCTTTCTTTCTTTCTTTCTTTCTTTCTTTCTTTCTTGTTTGTTTGTTATGTTTGTTTGTTTGAGTCAGGGTTTTCACTGTATAGCCCTGGCTGTCCTGGAACTCACTTTGTAGACCAGGCTGGTCTTTCTTTTATATTACCTCAAATGGTGCTAGTCTATACATTCATTTGCCTTTTAAAAAGCTCTGTTAGAGAATTTAAGATACTGCAGATGTTTGTGGAAACACATACCTCTTTAAGATTGTGTTAGCAAGTGGAAAGCATAGCAGTATAGTAACTTACATGTTCCTAGAGGTCGCCATTAGCATAGTTGGTAAAAAGGAGTTGCTTAATTAATATTACTGAAAGGATGAATGAATGAATGAATGCATAAATGGAAACTTATGGCTGATAATATTGTAGACCCTAGACTTACTACAGTTATCTAGAAGTGAGCATTCTTCTTTCCTTGTTACACATCATTGTCAATAAATTTAAAGAATGTGTAAGGACACCTGAAATTGCCTAAAAATCCTTCTCAGGGGAACAAAGAAACATTCCTTTTCAATTAGCAATAATCGCTCCTCGGATAATCCTCATTGGCTATGATACTGCCACTGCACAAAGCTCAAAGAAACATTCCTAATTAACTCCTATGTGAAATCCATAAAGCTGGAAGACAGCTGAAATAGCATGACCCGTAAATTAAGTGTTTAAGGAACTATTAAGATTTAAAATAACATAGTACTATTATAATAAAGAAAACTAGACTGTAGAATATTACAATTCTAGAAAATAAAAAGCATATGACAGGACTACTATATCAGAGTCAAGAGGGATAAAGATTGTTGATCATAAAAGAATACACCATAGTCTAAGAAAAGGAATAGCTACTGACTTTAAATCACCACTATTTATTGAATTTCTACTATATGTGCCAAGAGAAAAATATAACCAGGCACTGGCCAACAAATAAAGCAATGATTATGTTCCTAGAAAATAGCAAGTGAGAGATGAAACACAAATGATTTAATTCAACTTATCTTGCACAATGACTTTGTAGTATCCCCAAATGTGATTTGTCAGATCTGAGTTGTGGCCCAGCATGGTCTTATTCTTTTCAGTCAAAGGTATTCCTGTTGAGAGTCATTCCTTGTGCTAGATTTACCTTCACAGGGATCAGAGCTATAGAATAGTGAGTATCTGTTGCTTGATGGAGTTGATCATATAGCAGAAACAAAACAATATACCCCTCTGTAAATTCTAAGTGCTATAGAAGTAAAGGCTTTTTGAAGGGTAATGCCATACATATTAATTATCATCTGTGCATTTAGTTTATGTAGAATATTTTAAAATCATCCTAGGAGCTATTTAAAACTACACTCGCTATATCACTGCCCACATCAACTATGAAATAGAGATCTATGTTTGCATTTTACCTTGTTTTACTTAAAATTCTAGTGGTTGATAATGTGAGTGCTGAAAACAAAACCAAAATATACTCTGCATTAGGAATTTTCATATTTAGCTTCCTAAGTTTATATATTTTGAAAAAAAAAGAAAAAAACTCCTTATATTGAATAAATGCTTATGTCAGAAGCATTCACAAATAAATGTCTTGAACTCTGAGTATGTTTTTATCATTATAACATTATGTAAATCAAATTCTCTTTTCTATTATACAAATAAAAATACCTTGCCATAGTAGGTATACATGATAGTATTAGAAAACAAAATAAAAAATATTAAGCTCAATATTTGTTCTTCAAAATTTTCTAAAAGTAATTTTGAGAAAAAAAATCAAATATAGATCATCACCATATTAAGATATGAGATGGTGTCATACTGAGTTATTAGCATTGGCTTGGGAATAGTGAGGTTAGAAACATTCCAGGAACAATAGAAATTGGTTTCCAAAGCAAAATAAATTGTTGGAGAAGTGATATGTGTACCAAAGCCTTTTATGAAGGACTGCCATTCTTGACCACAAATGCATGCCTTCAGTGGTATTAATGAACATACCTAGAGCTTGACACCTTATAATTTAAAGGGAGAATATGGTTGGTCGTATCATTCAATAATTGCTTTTGTAAGATTGTACTTTTTTCAGGTGCTTGAATAATGAAACATTGTTGATTTTCTTTCTGAATATAGAGACATTAATGACAAAATTATATGAGAACCATTTTACTATACCTTAACTCTAATTAAGAAAAAAACTGTCATGACATTTGTTAACTTGATCTTTGAAGATAATCTCATCTACATAGTTAAAAAAGGCACACAAAAGAAAATTAGATGACTGCCAAAGTACATCAGAAGTAAATTACTTTCATCAAAGCTTACTATAAAAGAATACACATCGTGTGGTTAAGTATTTAATTCTTTTTGTATCTTGAGATGTCAGAGATTTTCATTTTATTTGGCCATAAAACATAATAATTTCACTTGGTTCTTGTCATAAAAAGTACACAGACACTCGTTGATCTTTGTAACTATAATTTAAACCATATTAGTACTCTAAAGCATTCTGGTAATTGTCTAGCTTTAATAAAGTTGTTTTCATTCTCTTTGTAGTGGAAGACAAACACTGTATTATATTATTTGTTTAAAGGAAAGAAAAATAGGGTCAGAAACAATTTTTATATTCATGGCACAATGTTACTTAAGCACTGAAGTTTAAATTCAACTTTTCAGATTTTCTGTACTCCAAAAGCAGTTAGAAATGGGATTAAGTGAAGAAAAAAAATATTTATAGTTTGGCCACAGAAAAGTTTGTTGTTTTAAATTTTAGTATAACAAAATGGACTTTTAAATTTCCCCTGGCTTTCTGGAAAGTAGTATTCTTACTGGTTTAGGTATGGTAGAGAAGAACTTAGCACTGTTCTTATAATTAATGAAGAATTTCCGTCCTTTCCATGGAGGTCAGCTTCAATTTTTCTGACTCCTAATTTCATGATAAATATATTAATATTTCAAAGGAACAACAACAAACTGATGCTGATAGCCAAAACATGGGCATGTACACTTGTTTTGACTATTACCTCTCTCACCATGGCTTCCATAGAGGCTCTGGTTATAGTAGCAGTTTTAGCCAGTTTATGAGCTCAATTAGTATGCTAAAATGAAATCTGAAATTGCCATTATTTTCATCTAGAATATGATAAATCTGTCATTCTAGGTTAATTACACCATAGTAATTTAAGAACAAATAACACTACCACAAGATATACAGCATCAGACCATTTAGCAATTCTTTTATTAAAAAATGAATTTGCACATGTTCTCATATTAAATTTTGAAGAAAATACAGGGGAAAATACTTTCTTTTGGGGAGAAAAAATCTATTTATCTTCTTCAGGAAGAATTATTTGAGCATTTTCTAAAATGTCTATGACAATTTGCTGCCTTAGTGGCCATTGTGTATGGGTCTTTCTCCTATAATTGTCTTTTTACTTTACCTCTGTGTGTCTTGTATGATTTGTGCCACTCAATACGCTTTAAAGTATTGAAGTGAAAGGTTGAGAAATAATGTCCCTTTTGAGTCCTGGTCAAAAGAATGGACTATCTCTGTCCATGGGTGGAGATATGGTAGTCTGATCTGCACCAAGGAGGGGGGCATTACATACTTACTATTCCTTCTTCCTTCAGGAATTAATTCATATGGCCTATCAATCACCTACCTAAGATTCCACCCTGCAAAGAAGATATTGGAGCTGATCACAAGCTAAGAGGAAGGGTGGAATTTTTAACCCCTTAATGATATAAGATACAAACCCTTCTTTGGGGGCAGCTGCTTACACGGGCCTTTGCTATGTAGCTTGCCTGCTTTTCTATCTTGGAAAATTATAACTTGCTTTTTTTCATTATTTCTATAGGTTTTCCCTTTTCAGATACTAGCCGAAAGTCTACACATGCTTTCTATGATATTTTGTGTATTCTTGGTCTTTCTTTAAGTCTCTGCTACCTATCCATGCAGCCAATTTGCTAACCTTCAATACTAAGATATGTATCCTAACGCAGCAAGGCACATCTCTTTCCCACTTTTCAATTGCTTTTCTCCTGTAAGATATTGAAATTTACAACTTGCCTATTTTGTTGAGGTTTTCCTATACTCTAATTAAAATTGTACTTGAGTTTTTTTTGCAAGTCCACTTCTAATTTTTTTTAAGGAAGGTATGAACCTAAAATGTAATGACAATTTTCCCAAATAGATCTGCAGAAACAACAATAAATTCCATTTGTAGTCTAACACTTTATCCATGAACAAACTGAAAAGGATCCTGCTATTTAAAACACTAAAATACATCATTTCTTGCTGATAAAACCCAAAAGCATAGTTGTTCCTATTTGGTTTGTGCATATTCATCTACCTTTTATTCCCTTTGAGGTGAAAGCCTGACTTTGCATCATTTCTTTAGTATTGTGTTACAATTATTTGTGTTCTTAGCCTCCTCTCTTGGATTTGTGTTTATCCTTAAATACCACGGTCTTTATTTTTAGGGGTTTGTTCTTGATATTGTTCTGGATATTGAATGCAGGACATAACACTTGATAGACAAGTATTTTTCAACCACCAAACTACATCCTCAGTAGTCGTATTAGATTTTATCTTTTGGCGTGAGGGTGGGGGGTGCCAAGTTATTGTTAATTTACCCAGACTGCCCTCTGTAACCCAAATACACATTGAAATAATAACAATCTACCAGTTTCAGCTTCCCAAGTAACTGACATTATAAGTTTTCCTTACAAATATCATGTTAGCATGGTCTTGATTAATATATCTGTTTTGTAAGTGCTACTATATATGATAAGCCATTTAATCATATTTTCTTCTTTTAATATATTTTGATAATTCTGAATCCTTTGCCTTTCCATCTATGTACTGATAGAAACCACAAATTAAGTGACTGTTATTTTTTTCATTGATAAGCTTTTAGATTTTTGTTTTCTTAGATTTTTATATCCTTTATCATCTCACACTCCAATCAACAAGAACATGAATGATAGACTAAAGTAGGAATTCATTAGAGAAAACACATTAACCTTTGAAGCATATTTGAATGTTAATATATATCTTTGTCCTCTGCTGTTGAAAATATATAGCAGAAGTAATCAAATATCATATATTATTTATTTATTTAATTAGTTAGTTAATTTTATGGTTATTTTGTTAGATATTTTCTTAATTTACATTTGAAATACTATCCCGAAACTTCCCTTACCTTCCCCCTGCCCTGCTCCACTACCCACCCACTCCCACTTCTTGGCCCTGGCGTTCCACTGTATTGGGGCATACCAATGATGGCCGACTAGGCCATGTTCTGCTACATATGCAACTAGAGACACGAGCTCTGGGGCTTCTGGTACTTCATATTGTTGTTCCTCTTATAGGGTTGCAGACCCCTTCAGCTCCTGGGGTACTTTCTCTAGCTTCTCCACTGGGGGCCCTGTGTTCTATCATATAGATGACTGTGAGCATCTACTTCTGTATTTGCCAGGCACTGGCATAGCCTCATACGAGACAGTTATATCAGGGTCCCTTCAGGAAGCTCTTGCTGCCCTATGCAATAGTGTCTAGGTTTGGTGACTGATTATGGGATGGATCCCTGGGTGGGGTAGTCTTGGATGGTCCATCCTTTCATCTTAGCTCCAAACTTTGTCTCTGTAACTCCTTTCCTGGGTATTTTATTCCCTATTCTAAGGAGGAATGAAGTATCCACATGCTGGTCTTCATTCTTCTTAATTTTCTTTGGTTTTTCAAATTGTATCTTGGGTATTCTAAGATTCTATGCTAATATCCGCTTATCAGTGAGTGCATATCTAGTATATTTAAAATGTTATCCCCTTTCCTGTTTTCCCCTCTGAAAACACCCAGTCCCCTCCTCCTCCCCCACTTACCTACCTACCCACTCCCACTTCCTGGCCCTAGCATTCCCCTACACTGGGACACTGAACCTTCACAAGACCAAGGGCCTCTCCTCCCACTGATAACTGACAAGGTCACCCTCTGCTACATATGCAGCTAGAGCCATGATTCTCACCATGTGATTTCTTTGATTCATGGTTTAGTCCTGGGGAGCTCTGGGGGTACTGGTTAGATCACATTGTTGTTTCTCCTATGAGGCTGCACACTCCTTCAACTCCTTGAGTACTTTCTCTAGCTCCTTCATTGCGGACCCCGTGCTCAGTCCAATGGTTAACTGAGATCATCTACCTCTGTATTTTTCAGGCACTGGCAGATACAGTAATGCATCATATTTCTACAATGAATATATTTAGAATGCATTAGAAAAACTGATAGCAAAAAATGGGTCTTAAACCTGTATCCTGCTTTACCTTAATGAATGGATAGTTGTTTTTAAATACTTGAAATTGAGCTCTGCATTTCTACTCCTGTCTTCAGAGACTGACCATTGATTTAATATGGTATTTGCAGACACCAAAATAATGACAAAACATGTTCATAGTTTTTAGGTGAAAATGCAGTGTGAAAAATTATGAATCACTTAATTATATAATAACAAATTGGTATAGCATGACATATTTAAGGCTCCTCAATTTTCATTATGAGTTTTGTGTATCAGGCTAGCATCACTGAAATTTGAGTAGCTATCTCCTTATAAGACTTAGGCAGACTTAATATATCACAGCTTAATATATCTAGAATTCAGACCTTGTAAGTTTGCCCTCTTCCTCATAAGCACATCTATTGGTGTTGAAATGTTTAGGTCATGTTTAGGCAGCCATGAAGGTAAGACATCAAACTTGTAGTTTCTTTGATGTTACAGAAAGACACAATAATCTCAAAATAAACTTTCTGTTTCTCTGGCTATTGCAGTTGTTCTAAGCCCTCTTCCTGATCCATAGGTACAGAAGCTGCATGATAGGTATACCACTTTGGATTTGGCTACAAAACTCGGTATTTTTGTCCATGGTAATTTTCTGTAATTGTCTACATCTGTTGCAAAAAGAAGTTTCCTTGATTAATGGAGAGTAGTACATTTATATTTGCATACAAGTACAAATATTTAGAATGTACTTCTTGATTATTTTGGTTTAGTAAAGTGGTGGTTGTACATTCTCCACCAAAATTGGCAGTATTACTAGCCCTATGTTGACTATTTTTCCAGTAATGGAAATGAATTACTTCTTATTAATTGGGTTTAAAATTTTATTAGAAAAATGGTTACTGTCAAACTATACATGGCACTAATACAAGCTTAGAGTTATCATGGCATACTGGTTGTAGATCATTCATATTATCAAGTATTATAATTACTTTTCATGTAAACATATAAAAAGCAATTTTTTTCTTAGTACTTATTGATGTAATAACTTTCAAAACACCTTAGTAGATTAAATTCTCTCTCAGTATATTGAAGGGATTACAGCTAAAACATGGAATGCAAACAATTGAAATATTTTTGAGTTTTTGAGTTTTCTAAAATTTGTGGCATAGTCCTAACATGCCCCCCCCCCCCCGTGGTATACTATTTTATTTATATTCCCTCCTTTCTATTGATTTTCTTGATTAAAAATTTTACTGCTAGTCACTCAAGACTCAGTAAATTTCTACCCTATGAAAGACATGCCACTGCTTGAAAATTACATTATCCAAAGTGGGTACTGATTTCTTCTTCTTCTTCTTCTTCTTCTTCTTCTTCTTCTTCTTCTTCTTCTTCTTCTTCTTCTTCTTCTTCTTCTTCTTCTTCTTCTCCTTCTCCTTCTCCCTCTCCCTCTCCCTCTCCCTCTTCTTTTTTATTAGATATTTTCTACATTTACATATCAAATTCTATCCCGAAAGTCCCCTATACCCTTCCTCCATCGTGCTCCCCAACCCACCCATTCTGATTCCTGGCCCTGGCATTCCCCTGTACTAAGGCAAATGATGTCCGCAAGAACAAGGGCCTCTCCTCCCATTGATAGAAAACTAGGACATCCTCTTCTACATATGCAACAAGATACATAATTCTGGGGGGGTACTGGTTAGTTCATATTGTTGATCCTCCAGTAGAGTTGCAGACCCCTTTAGCTCCTTGGGTACTTTCTCTAATTACTTCATTAGGGGCCCTGTGTTTCATCCAACAGATAACTATGAGCATCCACTTCTGTATTTTCATGGCAGTGGTATAGCCTCACAAGAAACAGCTATAGCAGGGGCCTTTCAACAAAATCTTGCTGATATATGCAATAGTGTCTGGTTGTATATGGGATGGATTCCTGGGTGGGCCAGTCTATAGATGGTCCTTTCGTCCATCTCAGCTCCAAATTTTGTCTCTGTAATTCCTTCCATGGGTATTTTGTTCCCCATTCTAAGGATAAATTAAGTATCCACACTTTGGTCTTCTTTCTTCTTGGGTTTCATGTGTTTTGCAAATTGTATCTTGGATAGTCTAAGTTTCTGGGATAATATCTGCTTATCTGTGAGTGCATTTCCTGTGTGTTCTTTTGTGATTGGGTTACCTCACTCAGGATGATAAACTCCAGAACAATCCATTTGCCTATGAATTTCATAAATTCATTGTTTTTTAAATACTGAGAATTACTCACTTGTGTAAATGTACCATATTCTCTGAATCCATTCCTCTGTTGAGTGACATCTTGGTTCTTTCCAGCTTCTGGCTATTATAGATAAGGCTGCTATGAACATAGTGGAGCAAGTGTCCTTATTACAAGTTGGAACATCTTCTGGGTATATGCCCAAGAGAGGTATTACTGGAAATTCTGGTAGTACTATGTCCACATTTCTGAGGAAGCACCAAACTGATTTCTAGAGTGGTTGTACTAGCTTATAATCCCACCAGCAATATAGGAGTGATCCACTTTCTCCACAACCTCTCCAGCATCTGCTGTCACCTGAATTTTTGATCTTAGTCATTCTGACATGTGTGAAGTAGAATCTCAGGGTTGTTTTGATTTGCATTTCCCTGATGATTAAGGATGTTGAACATTTTTTATGGCCTTCTCAGCAAGGTATTGCTCGGTTGAGAATTCTTTGTTCAATTCTGTATTCCATTTTTTCATAGGGTTATTTGATTTTCTGGAGTCCATCTTCTTGAATTCTTTATATATATTAGATATATGCTTTCCTAATCTGTTGGTGGCCTTTTAGTCTTATTGGAAGTGTCTTTTGCCTTATAAAAGCTTAGCAATTTTATGAAGTCCCAAATGTTGTTTCTTGATTTCACAGCACAAGCCATGTTTGTTCTGTTCAGGAATTTTTTCCCTGTGCCCATATCTTCGAGGCTTTTCCCGACTTTCTCCTCTATAAGTTTCAGTGTCTCTGGTTTTATGTGGAGGTCTTTGATACACTTAGACTTGGGTTTGTAGAAGGAAATAAGAATGGAACAATTCACCTTCTTCTACCTGATAACCAGCAGTTGTACCAGCAACATTTCTTGAAAATGCTGTCTTTTTTCCAAAGCATGGTTTTAGTTCCCTTGTCAAAGATCAAGTGACAATAGGTGTGTGGGTTGATTAATGGGTCTTAAATTCTACTCTTTTGATCTACCTGTCTGTTGCTATAGCAATACCATGCAGTTTTTATCACAATTGCTCTGTAGTGCAGCTTGAAGTCAGGGATGGTGATTCCACCAGAGGTTCTTTTATTGTTGAGAATAGTTTTTTGCTATACTCAGTATTTTGTTTTTGCAGATGAATTTGCAAACTGCCCTTTCTAACTCAGTGAAAAATTGAGTTGGAATTTTGATGGGGATTGTAGATTGTTTTGGTAAGATAGCCATTTTGACTATATTAATCCTGCCAATCCATGAGCATGGGAGATCTTTCCATCTTCTGAGATGGAAAGATGACTTGAAGTTCTTTTTTTTTTTTTCTTTTTCAAATTTTATTATTTTCTTCATTTACATTTCAAATGTTATCCCGAAAGTTCCCTATACCCTCCCCCACCCCCACCCTGCTCCCCTACCCACCCACTTGCACATCTTGGCCCTGGCATTCCCCTGTACTGGGGCATATAAAGTTTATAAAACCAAGGAGCCTCTCGTCCCAATGATGGCCGACTAGGCAATCTTCTGCTACATATGCATCTAGAGACATGAGCTTTTCGGGTACTGGCTAATTCATATTGTTGATCCACCTAAAGGGTTGTAGACCCCTTCAGCTCCTTGGGTACTTTCTCTAGCTCCTCCATTAGGAACCCTGTGTTCCATCTTATAGGTGACCATGAGCATTCCCTTGTGCATTTGCCAGGCGTTGGCATAGCCTCACTGGAGATAGTTATATCAGGGTACTTTCAGCAAAATCTTGCTGGCATATGAAATAGTGTCTGGGTTTGGTGGCTGAATATGGGATGGATCCCTGGGTGGAGTTGTCTCTGGATAGTCCATCCTTTCATTTTAGCTCCAATCTTTGTCTATGTAATTACTTTCATGGGTGTTTTGTTCTCTATTTTAAGATGGAATGAAGTATCCATACATTGGTCTTCATTCTTATTGATTTTCTTGTGTTTTATAAAATTTTATCTTGGGTTTTCTAAGTTTCTGAGCTAATATTCACTTATCAGTGAGTACATATCAAGTGACTTCTTTTGTGATTGGTTTACCTCACTAAGGATGATAGTCTCCACATATATCCATTCGCCCAAGAATTTCATAAATTCATTGTTTTTAATAGCTGAGTAGTAATCCATGTGTAAGTATACCACATTTTCGGTATCCATTGCACTGTTGAGGGACATCTGGGTTCTTTGTAGCTTCTGGCTCTTATAAATAAGGCTGCTATGAACATAGTGGAGCATGTGTTCTTGTTACTTGTTGGAACATCTTCATACAGATCTTTCACTTCCTTAGTTAGAGTCACATCAAGGTATTTTATATTTTTGTGACTATTGTGAGGGGTGTTGTTTCCTTAATTTCTTTCTTAGCTTGTTTATTCTCTGTGTAGAGAAATGCCACTGATTTGTTTGAGTTAATTTTATTTCCAGCTACTCTACTGGAGCTATTTATCAGGTATAGGAGATATCTCATGCAATTTTTAGGGTCACTTTTATATACAATATTATCATCTGCAAATGGTTATACTTTTACTTCTTCCTTTCCAATTTGTATACACTTGATCTCCTTTTGTTGTCTAACTGCTCTGGCTAGGACTTTGAGTACTATATTTATTAGGGAGAGAGAAAGTGGGCAGCCATGTCTAGTCTCTGATTTTAGTGGGATTGCTTCAATTTTCTCCCCATTTACTTTGATTTTGAATACTGGTTTGCTGTATATTGCCTTTATTATATTTTGGTATGGGCCTTGGATTCCTGATCTTTCCAAGAATTTTTTTTCATGTAATGAGATGATCATGTGGTTTTTGACTTTGAGTTTTTTTTTTTTTTTTTATATATATATAGTAGATTACTTTGATGAATTTCCATATATTAAGCTATCCCTGCATCCCTGGAATGAAGCCTACTTGGTAATGATGGATGAATATGTTGATATATTTTTGGATTTGGTTAGCAATAATTTTATTGAGTATTTTTGCATTGATATTAATAAGGGAAATTGGTCCAAAATTGTCTTTCTTTGTTGGGTCTTTATATGGTTTAGGTATCAGAGTAATTTTGGTTTCACAGAATGAATTGGGTAGAGTACCTCTGTTTCAATTTTGTGGAATATTTTATGGAGAATTGGAATTAGATCTTCTTTGAAGGTCTGATAGAACACTAAACCCATCTGGTCATGGCCTTTTTTTGGTTGGGAGGCTATTAGTGACTACTTCTATTTATTTAGGGATTATAGGACTGTTTAGGTTGTTAATCTGATCCTGATGTAACTTTGGTACCTGGTACCTGTCTAGGAAATTGTCAATTTCATCCAGGTTTTCCACTTTTGTTGAGTATAGGCCTTTGTAGTGGGATCTGATGATGTTTTGCATTTCCTCAGGTTCTGGTGTTATGTCTCCCTTTATATTTCTGATTTTGTTAATTAGGATACTGTCCTTTTACCCTCTAGTTATTCAGGCTAAGGGTTTATCTATCTTGTTTATTTTCTCAAAGAACCTAATTTGGTTGATTTTTTGAATAGTTATTTTTGTTTCCACTTGGCTGATTTTGCCCCTGAGTTTGATTATTTCCTGCAGGCTTCCTTTCTTGGGTGTATTTGCTTCCTTTTGTTCTAATGCTTGTACTTGTGCTTTCAAGCTGCTGGTGTATGCTCTCTCTAGTATCTTTTTGGAGGTGCTTATTGCTATCAGTTTTCCTCTTTGACTGTTTACATTGTTTCGCTTAAGTATGGGTATGTTGTGGCTTCATTTTCATTGAACTCTAAAAAGTCTTTAATTTCTTTCTTTATTTCTTCCTTGACCTAGGTATCATTGAGTAGAGTGTTGTTCAGCATCCATGTGAATATTGACTTTCTGTTATTAATGTTATTGAATACCACCCAGAGTCAGTGGTGATCTGATAGGATGCGTTGTATACTTTCAATATTTTTGTATCTGTTGAGGGCAGTTTTGTTACCAAATATATTGTCAATTTTGGAGAAGGTACAATGAGGTACTGAGAAGAAAGTATATCCTTTTGTTTTAGGATTAAATGTTCTATAGATATCTGTGAAATTTATTTGTTTTATAACTTCTGTCAGTTTCAATGTGTCTCTGTTTAGTTTCTGTTTCTAGGATCTGTCCATTGATAAGAATTGGCTGTTGAAGTCTCCCATTATTATTGTGTGAGTTGTAATGTGTGCTTTGAGCTTTACTAAAGTTTCTTTAACGAATGTGGCTACCCTTACATTTGGAGCATAGATATTCAGAATTAGTGTTCATCTTGGAAGATTTTACCTTTGATGAGTATGAAGTGCCCCTCCTTGTCTTTTTTGTAAACTTTCGGTTGGAAGTCAAATTTATTCGATATTATAATGGCTTCTCCAGCTTGTTTCTTCGAACCATTTGTTTGAAAAATTGTTTTCCAGCCTTTTCCTCTGAGGTAGTATCTGTCTTTGTTCCTGAGGTAGTTTTCCTGTAAGGAGCAAAATGTTGGGTCCTGTTTGTGTTGCCAATGTATTTATTAGAAATGTCTTTTTGGCGGGGAGGGGAATTGAGTCCATTGATGTTAAGAGAAATTAATGAAAAGTAATTTTGCTTCCTATTATTTTAGTTATGATTCTATTCTTGTGGCTGTATTCTTTTAGATTGTTGAAAGATTATTTTCTTGCTTTTTCTAGGGTGTAGTTTCTGTCCTGTGTTGCTCTTTTCTCTTTATTATCCTTTGAAGGGTTTGATTTTTGTAAAGATACTGTATGAATTTGGCTTTGTCATAGAATACTTTGGTTTCTCCATTTATGGTAATTGAAAGTTTTGCTGGCTATAGTAGCCTGGGCTGTCTTTTGTGTTCTCTTAGGGTTAGTATAACATATGTCCAGGATCTTCTGGCTTTCATTTTCTCTGGTGAGAAGTCTGGTGTAATTCTACTAGGTTTGCCTTTATATGTTATTTGACATTTTTCCCTTAATGCTTTTAATATTCTCTCTTTATTTGTGCATTTGTTGTTCTGATTATTATGTGTTAGAAGGAATTTCTTTTCTGGTCCAGTCTATTTGTAGTTCTGTAGGCTTCTTGTATATTGATGGAAATCTCTTTCTCTAGGTTCGGGAAGTTTTCTTCTATAATTTTGTTGAAGATATTTGCTGGCCCTTTAAGTTGAAAATCTTCATTCTCCTCTACTCCTATTATCCGTAGGTTTGATCTTCTCATTGTTTCCTGGATTTCCTGGATGGTTTGAGTTAGGATCTTTTTGCATTTTGCATTTTCTTTGATTATTGTGTTCACTTTCTCTATGAAATCTTCTGTACTTGAGATTCTCTCTTCCATCTTTTATTTTGTTGCTGAGGCTCACATCTATGATTCCTGATTTCTTTTTTAGGGTTTCTATCTCCAGAATTGTCTCCCTTTGGGTTTTCTTTATTGTTTCTACATCCAATTTTAGATCTTGGATTGTTTTGTTGTATTTGGTTGTGTTTTCCTATAATTCTTTAAAGGATTTTTGTGTTTCTTCTTTAAGGACTTCTACCCATTTAATGTTTTTTTTTTTTTTTTTTTTTTTTTTTTTTTTTTTTTTTTTTTTTTTTTTTTTTTTTTTTTTTTTTTTTTTTTTTTTTTTTTTTTTTTTTTTTTTTTTTTTTTTTTCCCTGTTATTCTTTATGGTATTTTCGTGCTTCCTCTTTAAGGCCTTCTACCTGTTTAGCTGTGTTCTCCTGTATTTCTTTAAGTGAGTTATTTATGTCCTTCTTAAAATCCTATATGAGTTTTTCAGGTGTGTTGGGGTATCCAGGACTCATTGTGGTGGGAGTGCTGGGTTCTGATGATGTCCAGTGGTTTTGGTTTCTGTTAGTAAGATTGTTAAGTTTTTTGTTTTGCCATCTGGTAATCTCTGGCATTAGTTGTTATTGCTGTCTCTGACCGGAGCTTGTTCCACCTGTTATTCTGTTAGCATCTGCCAGCATTCCTGGGAGTCCATCTCTCTCCTGAGTCTCAGTTGTCAGAGTACTCTCTGCAGGCAAGTGTGCAGAATTCTGGAGCTCAGCTCTGCCTCCTGGCTGAAGATGAAGGCCTGAAATGGACCCTGATCCAGAAGCTGTGTTGCTTCTTCCATCCACACACTCTCCTGAGCAGACTGCTCTCTTTGGAACCTGGGATACAAGATGGCATTCCCACCTGGTCCTGTGGACAGAGTTCTCCCTGAAGGCCACCTCTCCTCTGGCAGGGAAAGTGAGCAGAGGTCTGGGTCTCAGCTCTACCCTCTGGACAAAGATGAAGGTCCTAAAGGAACCCTGTCCCAGAAACTATGTTGTTTCTGCCACCTGAGTGCTCTCCTGTACAGAATGGCCTCTTTGGGACCTTGGATACAAGATGGTGTTCTCACATTGTCCTGTGGACAGAGCTCTTTCTGGAGGCCATCTCTCCTCTCATTTTCTTTTGTTTTAATATCTTACTTATTATCTCTGAATCTAGATATCAAAATTATCTTTGTTTCTCCTAGTCACTTGTCATAGATGTTTACCTGCAAATCACTCAACAGTAACTTAGTTGCTGTTCTAGGTAAGGTACTGGGAATTGGGTGAACAAATAGTGTATAGCTATTTTATATAATATTTATTATTTTGTATTAATTACCTTTGCATTATATTCCCTATTTTATATTTTAGTTGTAATGGCTTATTGTGTGGTTTACATATTAATAATGTTTTGTTGTGATAATTGAGAATAATGTTATAACTAATATTTATTTGATTTGAATAAAGATGGTGACTTAGTTTCTTAAGTATTACATTCCTTGTGCTAGAGAATTTCTGTGTCTATGATTGTCTTCATTTATTCACTGTTAACTCTTACTAACAACTTAATACATAACTGTTGTATACTGCCAGTTGCAAAAGCACATTTTATTTGTTTTTTAATATGAATCTCTGCTATAAGGAATAAAAGGTAAGGAGCAGGTAAATTTGATTCAACATCATATTCAGTGTAGCCCAGTTTGAGTTCTGTTCTTACTATGGATACTTCAATGCATAATAAATTTCCATTTCACCAAACGGTACTTGTGGAAATAAAATTCAGCTAATGTGAAAGTTACTCTATTTTTGGCTAGTGACAAGAGTTGGCATTTTATTGTATTTCACAGAACTAAAGCAGAGGATGTTGCACCTAGACATGACATTGTACTTAATGTTATATATTGAGGCTTAAGTACTTCACAATGAACAGAGAAAGTGTTGGACCCTTTTCATACATGGAGTAAAGTTACATTGTAAGGCTTGTTGCTATCTTTACTCAAGGTGACTTTATGTCATTAGTTTTGTATTATTTATAATCATGGAATCTTCCTTTAGAAGAAAACAATGGCTGGGCAGTGGTGGTGCATGCCTTTAATCCCAGCACTTGGGAGGCAGAGACTGGCATGTTTCTCAGTTCAACGCCAGCCTGGTCTACAGAGTGATTTCCAGGACAACCAGGGCTATACAGTGAAATCCAGCCTTGAAAAAAATAAAGAAAGAAAAAAAAAGAAGAAGAAGAAAACAATGTGTTGTAGACTAATGTCAAGAACAAGATAAGAGGTCTCTCAAATTTTTAGCAAGGTGCATAAGATTTTCAAATTATTTAGTGCTTTGAATACAAATATTCTTTTAGCCTATTCTTTTATGTAAAGATAAAGACAAAAATAATGTTTTACATAATTAATTCAGATGAATTTATGTTTTCTCAAGTGGAATTTTCATGCCTATACTTTTTGTCTTTCTATTGCCAATTTGAAAGAAAATAGTATTGGAACCTTTATTCTTAACCAGTTTATTTTATACATTATCTGCCATAAAAGAGTGAATTCCCTCAAGCACTCTTAAGGTTAGGTCCCATGTAATCAATCTCTTGTTCATGACATATATTTAAGCAGTTCTGTAAAATAAGGTTTTGTTTGTGCTCAAAATGTCAATTTAAACTTTAGCAAGGCATTCAAATTCTATCAAACAACTTCTTTTGTGTCTATTTAACTCTAAGTGTTAAGTTTAACAGATGTGTTTACACAGTTACACTTATTTTAGTAACATTTTATGCAAGCCAATATTTACTTTGATAACTTGTTTGTTTAAGCTTTAGCTAAAACTCCTTGAACATACAGAAAGAATATTCTCCTGTCCTAGATAGCCCAGATCACTCCAGATTTCTTTGAGTATGCCTTAACTTGGATGTTTCTTAGAGTAGAACACACACTAACAGCTATCCATCTGGAATCCCCCCATACAATTCACTGATTTATAAAATCATGGAACTAGGTTTTGTTAGACAAAATTAATTTCCCATGATGTTATTGAAATGCTTATGCAGAAATAACTAAATGCAGAAAAAACAGTTTTATTGTGTATCAATCTCTGCATAACAATGCACTCTAATCATTATCCATAGCTCAGATTATAACAATGTTGTTCAACAAATGGTATTTTCTATATTTCTATTGACATAATTAAGCATAAATAATGAAATATGGGACGCATGGGTTTTCATTATACATTAGTTTCCCAACACACCCTACACCAGGTAACAATGTACTGCACTTATATGTAACTCAAAACAATATCCATAGATGACTGTTTGGCTGAGTGGTAGAGCACATACCAAAAAGTTAAGCCATGTGTAAAAGGAACTCTTGTTCCCAAGATGTAATTGTCCTCTCACAGGCTAACTGGTAAATAAGCTCACCTATTTCTAGTTTTTCGTTTGTTTGTTTTTTGTTGTTGCTGTTGTTTTGTTTTGTTTTGTTTCTTCTAAATTCTGGCTGGATAGTTCAACTCAGGTGCCCCAGCTCAAAACTCCTCTCCAAGCTGACTGATTCCAACAGGCTTGTCTCAGCTCTCACTGAATTTCTCTGCTTGGAAAAACTGCTTCTGAATGCCACAGATGGAACTGTCCTGACTGAATTGACTGCATGAACTCAACTGAAATCAACTGCATTCAACTGAACTGCATTGAACTACTCTGAACTCCACAGCATCGACTGAATTAAACTGACTGGACTCACTAAACTGCCCTCCTTCCTGTCTCACTCTGCACTGCTCTTAAGTAGCCTATTTTTTTCTGTCTATTCTCATAAGGGTTAGGTGTATCCTATTTCTGTCTCATTGTGTCAGTTCTTTATCTTATTAGTCACTTTCTCTGGCCCTCAATTAGAAGTCACTTTCAAATATACCTTCTTCCTTCTACAAACTAAATGTACTTTCATTGTTTCTGATTAAAGGTGTGTAATAAAAGTGTGTCTATATTCCAGCCATAGGGATTAAAGGTGTATCATTCCAGATGGATCGCATAGGCCTAGAATCATTTTAGATATGATCACTTGCCATAGCAGTCATGGTTCTAGATGAAAATTTCTACATCGCCATTTGATCCAGTGAATATAACCAAAAATATAAACAACACAATTAGCGTTTGGAGTATAACACAATGTTAGCCTATTCCCCTAACGTGTATGATACTCTATATTTAGACTTGAGTACTATCACCCTAAACTAGTAAAAAACAAATTTAACTCAGTGTATCATTTGACAGTTGGGGTTTATGAATGCATTTTGCTGCTAGTTTGGTAAAATGAGATTATAGAAGAAATGTTGAATTATGTTCACAGTCTTAGCCAAAGAATAGCCAGAATACAGGTTCAGATGTAAAAGAAAGAAATGAGAGGAGCTACTTAGTAATATTGCAGAAAAGATGAATAAAGTAAACAGTGAAAGATACAGAATATTTCAGCCCCCATGAAAACAGTGTGTTAGCACAATATTCTAACTATCATAAGCCACAGATAAACCACTTAGATAAATAAGTTTATAGCAAAATTTGATCTATAGCTAGTATTCATAAGTCAAGGCTAAGTAAATATAGAAATGCTAGTTTAATGCACATTTCATATTTAAGTCTAATTTTCTGAATTCACAATACTATATTGCCATTATAATGAATAAGATGAGTAATTCCTTCACAGAAATCAATATAAAAATCAACAGAATTTTTAAATGTGAGAAAATTTTGTAACCTAGAGCAGTAATTAAAACTGATTTGAAGACAGGTATTCCTGTCATTAATACTGGAAGACAAGAGGGCTATTATATTAACTTCAGTTTCCTGGGGGAATATTTTTTCTTGATTTAAAAGAAAAATCATTCTGGCTTTTATATGAGTAACTGTAATCTTGACCTTTAGGTCTATAAAAATCAACACTAGACATTTTCTTCTTTATTAAAAGATTGATTTCCAGAAGGTTGGGACTATAGAGGGAAAAATGAAGTTCAGTGAGAAAAATATCCATGTCTCTGACAAACATTTATTGTCAGACAATGCATGACATTTTGCCTTGGTATTGAAAAGTAAGCAGGTCAGGACTGTTTCCATGCTGTAAACAAAAACTTAAATGATAACATATACTCCTAGGGTATCTTGATGGACCTCTGCTACCAGGGTCTAAGGCGAAACACTCTAGAACACCACAAACTCGTTCCGTCTCGAAATTGAGTGGTTCCATTTGCTTCCTCAGTATTCAACAAAGAGAAACCTATTGTTTTTTCCCCCATAAATCTTTTATAGAAAATCATGTATTTGTGGAATTGACACTCTAAAACACTGACCAGCAGTACTATTTTCAGTCAAGTCTCTGCAGCTCAGAATTTATTTGTAGATAAACTGACTTTTCAAAGTCACCAGAATATTTTGTTTTCCTAAAGACACGTTTGTCAATGAAAGGAGTAAATGCATGTTTTGCAACGAAAAAATATATAAAAAGAGAATGTATTTTTTAGAGAAATATAAAAACCTGACACAGGTACTACAAAGTATGATATATAAATGCAAAGATATAGATTTCACTTTCATGATGTGAATTTAAGTTCTGAGTATTATATCTGACATCAACCCTTAAATTCTTTCTAAAAACTGAAGTATCAGAAAACACTTCTTCATTTATTTAAGATGGTTAGATTTTTGTCAACTTGACACCAGCTAGAATCTTCTGGGAAGAAGGACCTTCAATAGAAAAAAATTAAATGCTACCATCAGATTGGCCTGTAGCCAAGACTGTGACCTATTATCTTGATGAAGGAAGGCCTAACCCACTATGAGCAATTCATCTTCATCTGTGCAGAAAATATAGCTGAGCAAGCTTGTAAACAGTATTCATATTTCTTCCATGGTCTCTAGCTGATTTTTTCCTCCAAGTTTCTGCTTAAAATCCTTGATCTGATTTATCTCAATGATGGACTGGGAAGTATAAATGTAAGCCCAAGAATCATTAATTCCCTTACATTAATTTTTTATTGGTCATTTTATTTATTTACATTTTAAATGTTACCGCTTTCCCTGTTTTCCTCCATAAATCCCCAATCCTCTCCCCTGACCCCCTGTTTCTATGAGGATGCTCACCTTAGTTGACTTTAATTGGTATTATATCACAATAGAAAACAAACTAGGATAGTACTATAGCCAATAATATGTATGAATTTTCAGTAGTTATAATCATCATGTGTGTGTTTTCATTGTAGTTCATATTCTATCAAAATGTTCATATTGAAAGTTGAGCTTTCCTTAAGTAGTTGTATGGGAAAGAAAAGTGAGTAAACAATAGAAAACAAGCAAGAAGTAGCATTTTCTGCATGTTTTTGCTTCAATACTTCCCTCCACTTTCTTGACTTAAGTTCCTACCTTGGCTTTCTTCACTGATAAACTGAGGAAAAGCAAAAAGTCAAATAAACCAATTCCTTCCCATGATGCTTTTAGTCACCATATTTATGACAGCAACAGATTGCAATAAGGAACAATGTCCTAAAACTTTATGCTTTTGGATGAAGTGTGAGGATTTATCTACACTTGATTTTTCATAATTGATGTTTTTTTTCTTTTTTGAATCTATTAATATAAACATTTTAATATAATAAAATTAGACTCATATATTAAGCATCTTTCCTTTAGTTATTTTGCATAGTACCATATTTTTCATGTTCATCCATATTAGCAGGTATTGAGAGCTTTCATATTTATTAGTGTTGAAATTGTCTCATTCTATGTATTATTTAATTATTTTTATTTTTGTCTATTCATGCTTCAACTACACTGAATTGTTCAGCAGTAAACATGGGTGTACTCTTTAAGGATACATGTAAATCTGCTGAGGGCAACGAAAGAGTAATGACAAATTGCATTAGAACTCATGGAATTGGGCCCATCAGTTACCACAGCAACATGAGTGAGCCTCGGTGTGGCACATCCAGGACCACATGTCCTGAGGACTTCATGCTGTTAGAGAGTTCTGTTCTGCTTGCTGCCTTCACACTCCTCTCAATTCAAAAATTGTATGAACAGTGTAAGTGGGCTTCAACTCCCTCAGCAGTATTTCTGTCACTCACAATACTAATGCTTGATCTCTTTCAGGCATTGCTACTGTAGCTGATCAATGATTCAGTCACCACCCTAGGGAAGAACTTAGAGACAAGTTGTCAGCAATGACCACCACCCTTCAAAAAACATTTGAAAAAGTAAATTGTTAGTAAAGCTATGTTGAAATGTGTTTACTATTGGCTCTTATCTATACATATATAATTTTATCCAGGACATGTGGTCCTGGATGTGCCACACCAAAGCTCACTCATTGCTGTGGTAACTGATGGGCCCAATTCTATGAGTTCTAATGCAATTTGTCATTACTCTTTCATTGCCCTCAGCAGATATACATAATTATATATATATATATATATATATATATATATATATATATATATATATATATATATATATATATATATATATATATATATATATATATATATATATATATATATATATATATATATATAAATTTTATTATATAAATTATATGTGTGTATATAATTATATGTGTATGTATATAATTTATATAGTATACATTTTATTTTATTTTTTATTTATTTTTTTACACTCCATATTCCATTCCACACCCCCCATCCACCCTCTATCTGCTCCACATCCCACACCTCCTCCCTACCCCACCTTGTCTCCATGTTCTTACCCCACCCTCCACCCCAACTGATCTCTAAACTCCCTGGGCCCTCCAATCTCTTGAGGGTTAGGTACATAATTTCTAAATGAACACAGTCCTGGAAGTCTTCTACTGTATGTGTGTTGGGGACTCCATATCAGCTGGTGTATACTGTCTGTTTGGTGGTCTGGTGTTTGAAAGATCTCGGGGATCCAGATTAATTGACACTGCTGGTCCTCTTACAGGATTGCTCCTATGCACAGCTTCTTTCACCTTTCCCTAATTCAGCAACAGGGGTCAGTAACTTCTTTCCTTTGGTTGGATGCAAATATCTGCTTCTGACTCTTTCAGCTGCTTGTTGGGTCTTTCAGAGGGCAGTCATGATAGATGCATGTTTGTGAGCTCTCCATAGCCACAGAAATGTATGTAGCACTGACTGACATGACTCTCAGTGAGGCTGGAGTGATATATATATATATATATATATATATATATAAAACTATCACTCTCCGTTTCCTGATATGATTAATGAACAATTGCTAGTGAGTAGATATGTATTTTGAGGGTGTAAGATAGATATTACTGATTTTTAGATGTAAGTTTAGATTTGGATTCTCTTAAGGTGCTCATAAGATTGTTTTTAAAGATAAATAACAAAATACTCCTTTCTTTGGAACCATACATTGGTGCCTGCCTGTAAGAGAAACAGACTGAGAAAACCACCTTGCTTGCTTACACTTTATTAATCTATAACAAATAGCTTAGTTATGAATGTACATGAGTTTTTGGGAATAATTTTTTTTTCCTTTACCTGTACTATATGCTATTATTTCTTATGAATGTATTGGGGAACACACTATTACTTCATAATCTTTTACTAGAAGAAAATTATAACGTAAAAATAAAGTTGTAATTTTATACTGTTTGAAAGATTTTGCTGAAATATATATACACTGTGGAAGAAAGAATAAAATGTAGGTACTGGGAACATTGGTGCTTGTGTGTGTGTGTGCATGTGTGTGTGTGTGTGTGTGTGTGTGTGTGTGTGTAAAGTTTCTGTGAGCAGAGTTCTGGAACATCATTTCTTCCATCCATCAACTATTTGTATGTATGTATATATGTAAGATTTTTGTGAGAGTGTAGTGCAACATTCTTTTAACCATCAGCTATGTGTATGTATATATGTAAGTTTGTTGTCAGTGAGGCTTGACAACTCATTCCTTCCACTCCTTAGCTATGTGTGTGAGTGTGTGTGTGTGTGTGTGTGTGTGTGTGTGTGTGTGTGTGTATAAAGCTTTTTTTGGGTGTGAGAACTTGCTCCATCCACTAGTTATGTATATTTATATATGTTTGTTGTGAAATATTAGGAGTGTGTTTGCTGGAACTTTGCTCTAACCATTCTATGTGTGAATGTGTATATGTCCATCTGTAGTTCTGAATGAATGTACATACACACATACACACACATGACTGTATTTATATATTTGTGTGTATGAAATTATTAGACTCTATCTTTTCTTTCATCCACTCAGTGTGTGTTTGTGTGTGGAAAATATATTATTTCATTTTACAGGAAGCAGTATATCACAGAAGAAAACTAAGGTAGGAAACTGGAGCAAAAGATGAACCATGGATGATGTATAAGCATGAAATTTTGAGTATGAATCCTAGACACTTACGTTAAAAGAGCTGGGTGTGTGGTCACACAACTGTAACTTCTTTGCTGTGGAAGTCAGAGACAGAAGCATCATTTGTCTTAATGTCCTGCTCAGCTATCTTTCGTACATAGGCTAGACCCATGATCTAAAACCTGGTACCACCAATATTTGTCTAGGCAATGCTGTACCCATTAGCAATTAACAAGGTATCTTCTACATATGACTGCAGGCCAGTTTACATTCTGTTTTCCTCTTCTTTTGTTACTATACCTTGTATCAAGTTGACAGAAACTAACCAGCACAGCATGTTAAATAAAATTCATAATTTTGTTCAATAACTTTTCCATCTGTGTTGTGAGATGTGTTAGCCTGTAGTTTTCTTTGTCTCAATGTCTTTCTGTGGTTTTGCTGTCAGGGTTTTTGGAGTACTCATGCTATTTCTTTTTGGTTTTGTTTGATTGATTTTCACTTAATGATTGATATCACTGATTTTAATGTTTGATTGAATTCATGGTGAAACAGTCTGGTCCTGGGCTTTTCTTCTTTCTTTCTTTCTTTCTTTCTTTCTTTCTTTCTTTCTTTCTTTCTTTCTTTCTTTCTTTCTCTCTCTCTTTCTCTCTTTCTCTCTTTCTTTCTTTCTTTCT
This sequence comes from Mus minutoides, assembly GCA_902729485.2. Taxonomy (NCBI): domain Eukaryota; kingdom Metazoa; phylum Chordata; class Mammalia; order Rodentia; family Muridae; genus Mus; species Mus minutoides. Next base: position 3,974,046 of record LR753306.1, on the reverse strand, counting down.
TTCAGAAAAAAAAATGGTAACTCAATCTCTGGACAAAACAAATAAAAACCAAATCTTGTAAGCCTTATTAAAATCTGATTCCTCTGGTGGCAAATCCTTGTGGATCCACCATGATACCAGGAAACTCTAGAAGTTACATCTTAAGTCTCTTCTGTCCTGTTCCAAATAGCTGAGCTTTTCTTAATAGGTAGTATTTTAATTGGAACTTCAGTCTCATTGTTAAGTTTCTGTTCAAGCTTTTTCTTTCTACCAGGTTAATCTTAGTGGTTTATGCTTTTCTGGAATTTTATTTACTTCTTCTAGATCATTCAATTGATTTCTTTTTTATTCTTATGGTATCTTGTAATAGTTTTATTTGCATTTTTGGTTTCATTAATTTGACACCTTTCTTGTTTTCTTAGTTAATGAAGCTAAAGTTTCTTCAGCTATATTCAACTGAAACAATGTTTAGTTGATTTAGTTTATATTGTTTGTCTAGTCTCCATTTAATTTATTTTAAAATTTGATTATCACATTCCATGGATGAGTGCGGTGAATTTATATTTTCCATTTACCTAGCATATTGAAGTAGGACACTTGCTTTCTTTTTTCTAAAAGTATAAAATGGTAAAATCATAAATTTCCATTTATTATTGTTTTTACTTCAACAGGATTTTCTAAAAAAAAATTCTAATTGTTATAAAGCTGTTGGTACATTTTGTGTTTAGCCTGTTTCTTATTTTAAAATGTATATATATATATATATATATATATATATATATATATATATATATATATTTAATTTAAACTCCAGATTTTATTCCCTTCACAGTTCACCCTCTGACTGTTCCACATTCCATACCCCATCCCATCAGACCTCTAAACTCTTGAGGGTTAGGTATATCTTCTCTGACTGAACCCAGACCCAGTAATCCTCAGCTATATATGTTTTGGGGGCCTCTTATCAGCTGGAGTATGCTGCCTGATTGGTGGTTCAATGTCTGAGAGATCTCAGGAGCCCAGATTAATTGAGAATGCTGGTCCTACTACAAGGTAGTCCTCCTCCTCAGCTTTTTCCAGTTAATCCCTAGTTCAACCATAGGGGTCAGCATCTTCTGTCCATTGACTGGGTGCAAATATCTGCAAAGGATTTTTTCAGGTGCTGGTTGTGTCTTCCAGAGTGCAATTATACTAGGTCCCTTTTTGTGAGCGCTCCAAAACCACAGTAAGTGTCAGGCCTTGGGGCCTCCCCTTGAGCTGGATCTCACTTTGGGCCTGTCCCTGCACCTTCTTTTCCTCAGGCTCCTCTCCATTTTCATCCCTGCAGTTCTTTCAGACTGGAAGAATTATAGGTCAGAGTTTTGACAGGGAATGGTAACCCTGTCCCTCATTTGATGCCCTGTCTTCTTGCTGGAGGTGGCCTCTATAAGTTCCCTCTCCCACTGTAGGGCATTTCATTTAGGGTCCCTCCATCTGAGTCCTGAGAGTCTCTCATCTCCCAGGTCTCTGGTACATTCTGGAGGGTGCCCCTAACCTCCTACCTCCAAAGGTTGCCTGTTTCCATTCTTTCTGCTGGTCCTCAGGGCTTCAGTTTTTGTTTTTTTTTTTTAACCCTACCCAATAGCACATCATCTTCCCCTCTCCTCTTCCAGCCCTCTTTTCCTCCCAGGTCCCTCCCTCTAAACTTGTGACTGATTTCTTCTCCCATAAAAGTGGGACTGAGGCATTCTCACTTGTGTCCTTTTGCTTCTTGCCCTTTTTGAGTTCTGTGGACTGTATCTTGGGTATTCTTTACTTTTGTGGCTAATATCCAGTTATTAGTGAATACATACCATGCATGTCATTTTAAGTCTAAGTTACTTCACTTAGAATGATATTTTCTAGTTCCATCCATTTGCCTGCAAAATTCAGGATGTCCCCATTCCTAATAGCTGATTAGTATCCCATTGTGTAAATGGACCACATTTTCTGTATCCATTCTTCTGGCCTGGGACATCTGGGTTTTTTTCTACTTTATGGCTGTCACAAACCAGGCCTCTATGAACATACTAGAACATGTGTCCCTGTGGCATGGTGGGACGTCTTTTGGGTATATTCCTAAGAGTGATGAAAAGGGAGACATAACAGAAATGGAGGAAATTTTTAAAAAATCATCAAATCCTACTGCAAAAGTCTCTACTCAATAAAACTGGAAAATCTAGATGAAATGGATGGTTTTCTATACAGATACCACATAACAAAGTTAAATCAAGAGCGGGTATACTATCCAAACCGGCCCATATCAGGTTATTATATATATCATAGAAGAAGTCATTAAAAACCTTCCAACCAAAAAAGAGCCAGGGGTAGCCATGCAAACCAGATGGATTTAGTGCAGCATTCTACCAGACCTTCAAAGAACACCTCATACCAATATCCCTCATACTATTCCATAAAATAGAAACAGAAGGAATACTACACATTTCATTCTAGGAAGCCACAGTTATTCTGATACCGAAACCACACAAAGACCCAACCTAAAAAGAGACCTTCAAACCAATCTTGCTTATGAATATTGATGCAAAAATACGCAATAAAATTCTTGCAAATTGAATCCAAGAACATATTAAAAACACCATTCACTACAATCAAGTAGTCTTCATCCCAGGGATGCAAGCTTAGTTCAGTATACAAAAATCCCTTAATGTAATCCACTATATAAACACACTCAAAGAAAAATATCACATGATCATCTCTTTAGATGCCAAGAAAACAATTGACAAAATACAATTCCTCCTCATATTAAGAGTTTTGGAGAGATCAGGAATTCAAGACCCATACTTATACATACTAAAAGCAATATACAGCAAACCAATAGCCAATATCAAATGAAATGGAGAGATACTTGAAACAATCCCACTAAAATCAGAGACAAGTTAAGGATGCCCACTCTCCCCATATCTATTCCATATAGTACTCAAAGTGCTATCTGGAACAATAAAACAACAAAGATAGATCAAGAGCATACAAGTTGGAAAAATAGAAATAGAGGTATCACTATTTGCAGATGATATGCTAGTATAATTAAGTGACTCCAAAAAGACTATTAGAGAACTTCTCCAGCTGATAAACAACTTCAAAAAAGTGTCCAGATATAAAATTAACTGAAATAAATCAGTAGCATTCTTTTGCACAAACGATAAACAGGCTGAGAAAGAAATTAGGGAAATAACTCCCTTCACAATAGCCAAAATAATATAAAATATCTTGCAGTAACTCTAACAAAACAAGTGAAAGATCTGTACAATAATAACTTCAAATCTCTCAAGAAAAGAATCGAAGAAGGTGTCAGAAAACAGAGAGATCTCCTATGCTAATGGCTTGGCAGAATTAACATAGTAAAAATGGCCATCCTACCAAAGGCAATCTACAGATTCAATGTAATCCCTATCATATCCCAACACAATTCTTCAAACACATGGAAAGAGCAGTTCTCAAATTCATCTGGAAAGGCAAAAACCACAGAATAGCAACAATTCTTAATAAAAGAATGGCTGGGGAAATCACCATTTCTAACTTCAATTTTTACTACAGTGATAAAAACTGCAAGGTATTGGTATAGAGACAGACACATTGATAAATGGGAATAGAATTGAAGACCCAGAAATAAAACCACATACTTATGGGCACATAATCTTTGAAAACAGAGCCAAACATATACAGTGGTAAAAAGAAAGCATCTTCAATTAATGGTCTCATTGGCTGTTGGTATGTAGAAAAATGAAAATACACACATATTTGTCAACTTGCACAAAGCTCAAGTCCAAGTGGATCAAGAACCTCAACATAAAAGCAGATAACCTGAATCTAATAGAAGAGAAAATGGGAAAGAGCCTTGAACTTATTGGAATAGGGATGAATTTTTTAAACAGAACTCCAGTGGCATATGCTGTAACATCAATAATTGATAATTGGGACCTCATGAAACTGGAATGCTTCTGTAATGCAAAAGAAATAGTAAGACAAATTGGCAACCTGCAGATGGTGAAAATAACTCTTCAATAACCCCATATCTGATAGAAGGCTAATATCCAAAATATATGAAGAACTCAAAAGCTAACCACAAAAAAAAGAAAGAAAGGAGAGAAAAAAAGAAAAGAAAAGAAAAGAAAAGAAAAGGAAAAAAATGCAGTATAGAACTAAACCAAGAATTCACAACATATAAATCCTGAATGTCTGAGAAAAAACTAAAAATATGTTCAAAGTCCTTAAAGATCAAAAAAATGCAAATCAAAATGACCCTGTGATTGCACCTTATACCAATCAGAATGGCTAAGATTAAAACTTCAGGCAACAGCACATGCTGGTGAGGATGTGAAGAAAGAGCTAAACTCCTACATTGCTGGTGGGATTACAAACTAGTACAACCACTCTGGAAATCAATTTCGAGGTTCCTCAGAATATTGGAAATAGAACTACCTGAAAACCCAGCATACCACTCTTGGAACTATGCCTCTTTTCTTTTCTTTTCTTTTCTTTTCTTTTCTTTTCTTTTCTTTTCTTTTCTTTTCTTTTCTTTCTTTCTCTCTCTTTCTTTTTTCTTTCTTTCTTGGATATTTTCTTTATTTACATTTCAAATGTTAGCACCTTTTTATGTTTTCCCCTTCACCAGGAAACCCCCTATACCATATCCCATTCCCCTGCTTCTATGTGGGTATTCATCCACCCATCCACCCACTCCTACCCTCCCATCCTCAATTCCCCTACACTGGGGCTTCTATCAAGCCTACATAGGACCAAGGATCTCTCCTGCTAATGATGCCTGACAAGGCCATCCTCTGGTACATATGCAGCTAGAGCCATTTGTACTCCTTGGTTGGTGGCTTAGTCCCTGGGAGCTATGGAGGCAGGGTCTGGTTGGTTGATATTGTTGTTCTTCCTATGGGGTTGCAAACTGCTCCTTCAGTCCTTTCTCTAACTCCTCCATTGGGGACCCCATGCTTAGTCCAATGGTTTGATGCTTGCATCTGCCTCTGTAAGTCTCTGGCAGGACCTCTAAGGGGGAAACTATATCAGGCTTCTTTCAGCAAGCATTTCTTGACATCCACAATAGTGTTGGTTTTGGAGACTGTATATGGGATGAATCCCCAAGTAGGACAATCTCTGTGTCTTAGTCAGGGTTTCTATTCCTAAACAAAACATCATGACAAAGAAGCAGTTGGGGAGGAAAGGGTTTATTCAGCTTACATTTCCACATTGCTGTTCACAACTGAAAGAATTTAGGACTGGAACTCAAGCAGGTCAGGGAGCAGGAGTTGATGCAGAGTCCATGGAGGGATGTTGTTTACTGGCTTGCTTGCTTCCCCTGGCTTGCTCAGCCTGCTCTCCTATAGAACTAAAGACTACCATTCCAGAGTTGGCACCACCCACAAGGGGATCCCCCCCCCTTGATTACTAATTGAGAAAATGCATTACAGCTAGATCTCATGGAGGTATTTCCCCAACTGAAGCTCCTTTCTCTGCAGTAACTCCAGCCTGTGTTAAGTTGACACACAAAACCAGCCAGTACACTCTCGATGGCCTTTCCTTTAGTCTTTGCTCTACATTTAGTATCCATACTTGCTTCAGTGGGTAATTTGTTCCCCTTTCTAAGAAGAACCATATACCCAAATGATTCTCCAACATATAACAAGGACACATGCTTCACTATGTTCATAACAGCCTTATTTATAATAGCCAGAAGCTGGAAAGAGCATACATGTCCCTCAACAGAGGAATGGATACAGAAAATGTGGTACATTTACACCATGGAGCTATTAAAAACAATGAATTCATGAAAGTCTTAGGCAAATGGATGGAACTAGAAAATGTCATCTTGAGTGAGGTAACCTAATCACAAAATAACACACATGTTATGCACTTACTAATAAGTGGATATTAGACCCAAAGCTCCAAATACTCATGATACAATTCACAGACCACATGAAGCTCAAGAAGAAGGAAGACCAAAGTGTGGGTGTTTATTCTTAATGGCTTATTTGGAATTAAGTTTTGGTAGATTATTGAGTCTTAATGTGGAACCTTAAGACGTAAAGTCCAGTTAAAGTTACTTCAGGCATATTGACTACATCCTAGGAAATCATTGATGGATTAATTTTTCCTTTGCAATCTATATAAAACATGTGACTCTTCCTTTACATCTATGTACCCTTTTTGGGTGATTTGAATAAGAAATATACTGCATAGCTGTATCTCTTTGAAACTAACCATAAACACTTACTTCCGTAAATTGCTTTGGTCATATTTTATCACATGAATACAAAAGTACTAATATAACTAACATCCTTTATTATTCATTGTGACTATTTAAAATAAAAGTCAGTAATAGTCTGTTTGTAATTCAACTGCTAAACCTGTAAGTGAAATAAGACACCCCTTTTCCATATTTAGTCCATGCTATGTATTTCACTTTATAGAAAATACTGTCATAGTACATTTTTCTAACTTCTCTCTTAACACTGTTAAAGAAACTTTTGCTTAAGCCCTCTATATCTTTTGATATAATTTCTACATTTAACAATAAGGAGGCATCCAAGGGCATAATAAGAGGCATCCTAAGGACCTGGCTGTCTTCAGCTACTTCAACAGGAACTCTCACTCCTCCATCTTTGATGCTGGGGCTTGTATTGCTTTCAAGGACAAATTTGTAAATCTCATTTTTCAGTATAACAGTGAATACAGCTACAGCAACAGGGGGTGAACCTCATGGCCTACATGGCCTCCAAGAGTAAGAAACCCTGGACCACCCATCCCAGCAAGGACACTGAGAGCAAGAGAGAGGTTCTCAGTTGCTGTCCCAACTCAGCCCCCAACACTGAGCACCCCCCCTCACCATTTCCATTCCAGACACCCATAATAACAGGAAGGGCCTAGAGAACCTTACCTCCTCTCTTGAATATCAACAATAAAGCTCGATGCACCCACAAAAAATACAAAACCCATATTAATAACCCATATTAAAAACTATATTAAAAATACAAACCCCTTAAAAATATTACACCCATATTATCATGTTTTAAATTTACATATGTCTTAGAAGTTTATAGTTTTCCTTCTGTTATCATAATATTTCCTTCTATATTCACAACAATTAGTTTTGTTCTCAAAGATGAGAGAGTATTATATGTGTTTGAGAAAATGTATACTAAGCTGCTCTTGAGTAGAATATGCTCTTGCACATGTCCCTCATGTACATTTTTTGATAGAGTACATCATTAATATTCCTTTACTAATTTTTCTGTCTTTTTGATCAAGCATATTTTTAACATGGGGTTTTTAGTTCCTTTCTCCACCTATTTAACATATGTTATTCCATTCAGATCTCTTAGTATATAATTTACATGGTCAGTTTTCCTGATGCTAACTAACTAGTTAATATTTATGAGTTATATCTCTTTCAGCATAATATGACAATTTTTAAACATATATAACAGGTTTAGAATTAACATTTTCCCTTTTTATTTTAATAGATTTATGAATTTATTATAGATAATATATAGGAGATTCTTACTTTCCAATCCAGTATATTTTATTTTGACTGGAGAATGTAACAAATGTCTATGCTATATTATTGTTAATAGCTAAGCACTTTGTACCTCTTATAGGTAGCATGTGAATAAGTATATTAATACATACAAATTGTTTGATAGTAATTTTCTAGGCACTTTTTCCTTTAATTTTTTCTACCCTTTCTGTAGTGAAATATTTTGATATTGTTTCATTGGTTTGTTGTTATTGTTGTTGCTATTATTGTTGGTATCTTAACTGTTGTTGTTGGCAGGGATAGTGCTGTTTGTATGTGTGTGTGTGTGTGTGTGTGTGTGTGTGTGTGTGTGTGTGTTATGTGTGTGTTATGTATGTGTGTGTGAGTGTGTGTGTAGTGTGTGTGTGTGTGTGTGTGTGTGTGTGTGTGTGTGTGTGTGTGTGTGTAGCTATTTGGGACTTTTCTCTTTGATTAAAATACAACTTATATAAAATTATATACCATGGTGACTCACCTTTGAGAAGTCCATGTTAGTGATCTCAGTGTGCCTTTCTTTATTCTGAGTATCTCTTTTTTTCTCCTAATCCATACTTTTAAGCACATACTAAAATAGTTTTAATAAAATATCTTCAATAATAACTCCAAGTCTGTTTTATAAAAATTAGTAACATGTGTTTAAAGTTCCTTTCAAAAAATGTCACTTTTTCATATTAGAGTTGTAAGTAATTTACTCTTATGATGTTAGAATATTTGAGTTTGATTGCATATTAATGTTTGTCAGTCTTTGATTATATATTAATTTTTATTAGTACATTTTTTAGTCACTTAAGTTTTCATGAAATTGAAATCAATTTAAACTACATTTGATGACTGATATCTTTCTTTGTTCTCTCCACCCTCTCCACTATAAACTCTGGACAGATATTGATATTTTTAGTCATTATGGTATTGACTTTCTTATAGTCAAAATTGGAATCAAAATATACATGTGAATTCTTTCAAATATTTTCTTTTGTGTATTGTAATCCACTTACATTATATCCATGGTGTTAAGTAATATGCTCTTTTATTAAATATATTGAGTAGTATTTCATTTTATGAATATAACTTATTGATTCATAGAGCATATAGTTGTCACTACATGGGTGAACAAAAGCTTGAGAGTTGATTTTTCAGAGACCTAGGAAAAAACAAATACCACCGCTCTAAAATGAAAACAAAACAACGATAAGAGAAAGCATAGCAGTAACAAGACTCCTAATGAAATTATGATATACTCATACATTAATGACTTGCCCAGCCATTTTAGAAGCTTCCTTCTATGGAAGTTTGGGGAAAATACAGAGATAGCAAGGCAATACATAGAGAATGGGAGACCTTGGAATATTCAGCCATAAACATACGGCTTCATCAAATTCCTCCCAACAGGGATCATATACAAAAGGAGGTGGAAAGAGTGTAAAAGCCAGAAGGGATGGAGAATACCAAGGAAATAGAACCCTCTAAAGAAAAACAATTTTTACATATATGAATTCACAGAGACTAAGGCAGTGTTCACAGGACCTGAATGGAATCTTTCAGTATGTTCTATGGCTGCAAGTTTAGTATTTCATAGGATTTCCATGTTTGTGGAGAAGTGGATGTCAGTGTGTGTGTGTATATATATATATATATATATATATATATATATATATATACTGTCACCTATGAATCATCATTCTTCAAGTTTATATTAAATATCAATAGATTGTTTCTTAATTTTAAAATTTTGTCAGGCAACGGGTGTGGGGGAATAAAGGGGGTCGGAGAGAACCCATGTCCCTCCAGAGTTTTGGTATGTATATATATATATATATATATATATATATATATATATATATATATACAGATGAACAATAGAAATATATATATACTGTGCTTTCTCTTAGACTGTTTTATTTCTTGTTTCTTTTGTTCTATTCTGATGTGTTAGTTTTTGTTTTCTATATTATATTATATTATATTATAATATATTTTAAAAACATTGATTTATTAACACACCAGGTGAAGTTAAATGGTAACTAGTCATTTGGTAAGCACATTTTTTTTAACTTATAAAATTCAATAATATAATTTTATAAAGTAACCTCTTCAGACAGCATTTGTTTTATAGCTATTCTGCCTACTTAACAGTTAGTGATTGATACATTAAGATTATCTACTTATCCCCCACTAAAATGTATGAAATAGTATCAAACTGTGATTTTATTTTTCCATTTCTATAATGATTAATAAGACAAAGTTTCATTTCTATTGTTCATCTGTCACCTATGAATCATCATTCTTTAAGTTTATATTACATATCAATAGATTGATTCTTAATTTTAAAATTTTGTCAGGCAGCGGGTGTGGGGGAATAAAGGGGGTCGGAGAGAACCCATGTCCCTCCAGAGTTTTGGTACTCTGAGTGGCCAGAATCAGAGGACTGCCATGTTCTCCATGTGACCCTTGGTGAGTATCAGGCTTTGTGAAGCCACCGACCCCAAGTCCAGAAAGGGTAGACAGGGAGCAGTCTGAGGTCTCTGTGCATTACAGAGGACAGAGATAACAGGTTCTCACTCTCAGATATCCCAGAAGCCACTGTATGTCACAGAAGAGCTGAGAACAAAGTGGGGGCCCTAGGGATGGCTCAGTCATCCCCAGGGATGAAGAGAGGAGAGAGCAGAGGAAGAGGGAGGGCTGGGTGGTTCCCACATGGGCAAGGAGGGTCTTTGGATAGAGTTCAGGAAGGCTTTTTGGCAGGAGGTTAGACACTAGGGGAAAGCCTATTCCATCTTTCAAGTCTTGATGAACAGAGACAGTCTATGGTTTTGGGGTTTTATTGTAGAAAGGCAGAGAGAAAGAGAGAAGGTGGAAAGAGGGAGAGGGCCTGCCATGGAGAGAAGAGGGGGGAGGGGGAAAAGGAGAGCTAGAGATAAGAATGAGAGAAGTGAGAGCTTAAGAGAGAGAGGAGGAGTCATGCAGCCCCTTTTATAGTGGGCTGGGCTATCTTGCCATTGCAGAGTAGCTGTGGGCAGGAGCATACCTGGCTATTGTCAGGTAACTCTGAGAGTGGAGTCTAGCTAGAATGCCAGGAGCTTGGGGCTTTGTCTGCCTGACTGATAGTCACAGAATTATGGAGTTGTAGGCTCTGTGGTGTCAGGCACCTGTCACTGGGAACATGGTTCACTGTTCTGTCCCTTGTAGAGTTTTCTACTGGGTTTCCAGAGCAAGCCTCACTCAATGAAAACAACTGCCTTTTACGGTCCCACAAGTTTTTTTGTTTTTTGGTAGACAGATAAAATGATCAGTCTGCAAAGATATTCTCCAATGTTTCCTTTCAGAACTTTTATATATTTTCTTAAAGATTCAGAGATGTGACCACTTTTAGGTTATGTACTTTATGAAGTATAACATGTGGATTTGTACTTTAAAGAATTTCAGTTAAATACCATTTATTGAAAACTTTATTTTAAATTTATTAAAGTATCCTTGTGACTTTGGTAAAAATACTTTACTGTATTTTATAAGTCCTTTTCTGGATTTAAGTTTCATGGTTTAATCCATCATATAGTAGCATAATTATTGTGGCTTTATAAGCCATAGGTATCATGCGGTCTTCAATTATTTTCTTGTCTTAAAATGGCCTTTATGGATTCTCTCTTTTCAATAAAGATTTAAGATGAACTTTACAACTTTTATGAAAATATTATGATGAAATTTTGATTGAAATTCTCTTTAATCTATATATCAATTTATGTAGAAATGACATTTTAATATTACAGTTTTCTAACTCACAGAAATGATTATTGGTATATGTATCTTCACTAAGATTATTTATAATATTTTTACTAATGATGTATGGTTTTATCATAAAAAATTTATGCATGATTTTATAAAATTACACACAAAAGTTTAATAATATTTTAAGAGACTGTAAAGTATTCTATATTTTGTTCACATAGATTTTTGTTTCTTATTTTTTACACTTATATTTAGATACCTGCATGAACTCCTTTATTAGTTCTAAGGGATTCTCTGTGAACATGTTGACATTTTTATGTTTACAATTATAACACTAGTGAATAGGAAAAATTTTATTTCTTGCTTTCTAAATTATGACTTTAACATCACCTTGTTGTTTCATTGAACTGACCAGAACTTCTAATACATGAGGAATTCTAGTGGGAGCGGCCATCCTTGTCTTATTTGGACTTTTATTCTTTTTTAAATGTTAAATACAATGTTAGTTTTATGAGAATTATATATGAACTTTGTCAAGTTGTGTATGTTTCTATTTACCGCTGTTGTTTTGAAAGATTGGAAAATCATAAGTAAGCATTGAAATTGATCTAAGGGTATTCATTAACTAATATACTATAATTTCTCTTGTTCAGACTACTAACTGATTATTTTTCAAATTTTATTTCGCTGATATACTTTGATAAATTTTATATTATTAGAGTAGATAATGGGAGTGGGTGGGCAGGAGAGCAGGGAGGGGGGAGGGGAAAGGGGATTTTTGGGATAGCAGTTGAAATGTAAATTAAGAAAATATCAAAAAAATTTAGAATTTCTTACTCTATTTATTACTTTCAAGTAGATTTTTTTCTTACAGCTATGAAAAACACTTTCCCATACATTTAGCTTTATAAACTATAATTTGTTGTGTTATTGATTAATAATTATTTCATAAATATAGAAATTCCTGGCCTCTCCACTTATAGAAAAGATTGCAGAGGATTGATCCTGATTTTCTCTGGTCATTTGATAGAATTCTGTAATAAAAATAGCTGCTTCTGGAAGTTCTAAAAATAATTTGGCAGTCTCTTTTTAAGCACTGGTCTGTTTCATCTAAGCTATCAAATGTATATATATATATATATATGCAGTTTTTCATAGTGTTACTAATATATTATTGTTTTTTTCAGACTATGTAATGATACTGTCTTTTTCCAAATATTTTTGTTTCTTTTAATTTTTCAAAGTGAAATACAATTTTTTTCATCAAATGTCAAAAGATTAACTTAATAATTATAGAAATGTATCTCAATGGTGTTGATTCTAGAGCAACATGGGTGCTCTAGCAAGGAACCACAAACCTTCAGTCCCCCTGGCAGGAATACAGAGGTGCCCTAAGTATACATCTTCAAGGTAAAATTAGTTTGTAGAAGCAAGCAGCCATGTTTAAAAGTTAATTTTAATTGAATTGCACACAAAGTGATGAATCAGAAAAAGATTGACAGAATGCATCAAAGATAGAATATACCCAAGTCTCACAAGCACAAGAAAGGGTCTATTTAAGAGTAAGGCAGCAAGATAGTTCAGTTCAATTGAGAAGAATTGAGTTCCACTCAGTCAGATTAATTCAGTGCAGTTGAACTGGTGGTCTGTTAGTTGAGAATTGAGTCAGTTTAGTTGTGTCAGTGAGTTGAGAGGATATGCATTGGAATGGAGCTGTGACAGTTCAGTTTGTTATGTTCAAAGGCAGTTGTATAGGGACAGTTTCACATAGAGAGGCAGAGAAAGCAAGCTAAACACAGGTGAGGATAGAATGACTCAGAGAATGAGAAGGAGCAAGATATTAGAATAAATTACTAGAGTTAATTTGAGGCCAAAAAGAGCCATTCAGTAAAAAGTTGAGAGGAGTCAGATTGAAAAAATCAGCTTGGAGAGGAGTTTGGGCCAAATCATCTGAGCTGAACCTGCCAGCTAGAGTTCAGAAATAATTAGAAAGGGTGAATTTATACAGCAATCTTAGAAAGGATGAGTTTATTCAGCAGTAAGCCTCAAAGAAGACTATTACATCTGGCAAATAAAATCTACTTTTACATGATTAGATCAGGTTTGATTAGTGGTGAGGCTATTAATAATTAACATGCAAGACATTACCTTGGCAATAGTCTGGATATTTTGGGAATTCCCATGTGAACACTTTAGCCAAATACTCAATTTGATATAAACCAATTCTAGTTTTGAGTGTTCATTTCATGACAAGAAACTGCTGGTTCAGTTTCTGTCTTCTCCCACTGCCATTATTTGGTGATATTATTTAGATTTCCTATATAGATGTAGATGTTGAGATCAATAGATGATAGATAGATAGATAGATAGATAGATAGATAGATAGATAGATAGATGATAGATAGATAGATAATAGATAGATGTTGGGAAGAATCTACTATTAGGTTTTTATACTATACCTCAAATGCCCCTTAATTTTATAGGTCTCTCCCCATTTTCCCTTGCCACGCCCTTAGGGATCATCCCATTATGGATCCTTGTCCATTCATGCATATCTATTTTATTTTCATTTTCTAAGATCTATCTGCTTCCCTTCATCCATTTCTGTTACTCTATACCTAAGTTCTGTGGTTTTATGGATTGTAGCTAGGCTATCATTGATTTTATAGCTAATGTCCACTTATATGCAAATGCATATCCTATTTGTCTTTCAAGATCTGATATTCCTCACTATGGGTGATTTTTTAGTAGTTCTATCAATTTGCCTATAACTTACATAATATCATAATTTCAATTGTGTTAATATACCACATTTTCTTTATGTGGTCTTCTAGTGAGGGACATTTAAATGTTTTCTAATTTCTGACTATTATGAATAGCAGCAATGAACAGAGATGAATAAGTGTTTCTTTAGTAGGATAAGGCATTGTTTGGTGATATGTTCAAGAGTGCTCTAACTGGAAATTTAGGTAGATTTTTACCTACATCTTCATGAGGAAACACCACATTGATTTTCATAGTAGCTGTACAAGATTGTAGCCACATTAAAATGGATGAGTATCCCCCTTACTCGACATCCTCATTCTTGCCAGCCTGAGCTGTCATTTATTTTATTGTTCTTGGCCATACTGAAAAATGAAATCTCTAAGTAGTTTTGATTTGCATTGTTGTTCCTCATATACGGATGCAGACTCCTTTAGCTCCTTGGGTACTTTCTCTATCTTGTTCAGTAGGGACCCTGTGTTCCATCTAATAGATGACTATGAGCGTCCACTTCTGTATTTGCCAGGCACTGGCATAGCCTCACAAGAGGTAGCTATATCAGGATCCTGTCAGCAAAATCTTGCTGACATATGCAATAGTGTCTAGGTTTGGTGGTTATATATGGGATGGATCCACTGGTGGGGCAGTCTCTGGATGGTCCTTTATCTGTCTCAGCTCCGAACATTGTCTCTGTAACTCCTTCCATCCTTCCATGGATATTTTGTTCTACATTCAAAAAGGAATGATGTATCCACCCTTTCGTCTTCCTTCTTCTTGAGTTTCATGTGTTTTGCAAATTGTATCTTGGGTAGTCTAAGTTTCTGGTCTAATATCCACTTATCAGTGAGTGCATATCATGTGTGCTCTTTTGTGATTGGGTTACCTCACTCAGGATGATATTCTCCAGATCCATCCATTTGCCTAAGAATTTCATAAATTCATTGTTGTTAATTGCTGGGTAGCACTCCATTGTGTAAATGCACCACATTTTCTTTATCCATTCTTTTGTTGAGGGACATCTGGGTTCTTTCAGCTTCTGGCTAAGAAGCTTAACAAGAAGGAAAGGTCCAAGTTTGGATACTTCAATAGCTTTTAGAAGCAGAAACAATATAATCATGGAAGGCAGAAGGATAAAGGGACCTGGGTGGGACTATAAATGGAAAAGGAAAAGGGATAAAGGATCAGATACGGGCAGAGACAGGAGAGAAGCCCAGAGAATGAGGAAATGAATAGAACTATGCATCAGTGTGGGATGTGGGGTTGAAGGAACCTCTAGATATTCCCAGATACAAGAGGTGTGAGACGCTCCTAGGACCTATTGAGAATGGCCATAGCTGAAATGCCCAACAGTGGGAAGATGGAACCTAAAGAGACCACATCCAGTAGATAGACATGGCCTCCATTTGAGGCATTGTGCCACACACCTAGTTTCAATATTTTTGACCAAGAATTATTCCTGTATAAAAGAAATGCAAGGACAAAATGGAACAGAGACTGAAAAAAAAAAAAAAAAAAAGCCATCCAAAGACTGGCCCAAAGATCCATTCCATGGGCAGGCACTAAACCCTAATACTATTATTGATGCTATGCTATGCTTGCAGACAGAAGCCTATCATGGCTGTCCTCTGAAAGCCTATACCAGCAGCTGACTGAGAGGATGCAGATACTTCCAGTCATCCATTTCACTAAGGGCAGGGACCCCTAAGAATAAGTTAGAGGAAGCACTGAAGGAGCTGAAAGGGAAGAGAGACAGTATCAACTAACTTGGTACCCTCAGAGCTTCCAGAGACTAAGCCACCAACCAAAGAGCATACATAGGCTGATTAGTGGCATCCACTACATATATCACAGATCTCAGAGAAGACCTGTTTGACCTCAGTGGGAAATGATGTACTTAATTCTGTAGAAACTTGATACCCCAGGTAAGAGGGATGCTAAGGGTTAGGTGGGGAAGCACCCTTTCAGAAGCAAAGGCGAAGGGGGATGTTGTGAAGAAGTGGTAGAGGGGGAACTAGGAAGGGGATTAGGTAATATTTAGAATATAAATAAAATAATTAAAAAATAAGCCAAAACCAAATTTATGATAATAAATAAATAAATAAATAAATAAATAAAGAAGAAGAATCAAATCATAAATGAAATTGAAGGTATAAATATTTTTTAAAAGATCAGTGTAAAAGAGTTCAAAAGCTTATTTGGGTGAAGTGGTATACAGGGGAGTTTATCATGTCACTTTCTAGACCAAGGTATCTTTCTAAAATAAACTGATTTCAAATTCATGACAGTCTTCTCATTTTAACATCTATAGTGCTGCAAAGATGAGCCTATATTAGAAATACTTGAAGGCATTGTAGACAACACGATTTTATATAGAACTTTAAAGGTATAAATAACAAAAGCAAAAGGTAGATAAATGGAATCATGTCAAAGTAAGAAGCTTTTACACATCAAAGGAACAACCAGGAATGAAAAAAAAAATGTGAGAATATTTCTAAATGGTAAATGAGAATGAATTGATTGTGTGGGATGAATAAAGTATCCAAAAAGTAATTGTTGAATAGATCTCATCCACAGGAAAAGAAAGATGTCAGATGTTTCAGTAACATGGGTCTGTAACCCTAGCACTCAAGACATTATGCAACATAGTAAGTTCTTGCTTTCAAACAAAACCAGAATCAACACAGAGCAATACTGGTAAAGATTCAAAGGAAAGGAAAGAAAACTCTTCTATACGTGTTATAAGAATTTAAATAAGACTAATCATTATAGAAAACAACATTTTTGTTTCTTGAAAAACGACATTGTATACTCCCACATCATCTAGAAATTCTACTACTGTGGAATTAACTTACCACAGCAAGGGGAAAAATAAGTTTATTTCTTGGAATCCCCTATCATGTGTTGTAGCACTGTGCACAATAGCTAAAACATGGAATTATTTAAGATGTCCTTCAGTGCCTGAAAGGGTAAAAATAAAAATCAAATCTAAACAAACAAACAAAAATATCATGGTATATTTTCCCAATGGAATACTATAAAATTATTTAAGCTATAAATATAAGTGCATCCTGTCATCTCTAAGCTCTCGAATAGAAATAGGGACTATTATGTTAAGAGAAACAAGTCAGAAATCATAGCACATGTGTTCTTATTCCATAATTGCTATGTTTTTTTATTCATTTGTGGAAACAAGTATGTCACCCTGCAGAAGCATGTCAACTCAAAAGGACATTTTAAAAGGTAAAGGGAGGAGTGATGAGAAGGCCTTCAGTAAGGAATACCAAAAACTCACTTTGAATGGAGAACTTACACCCATTTTTTTCTTTGAAACAGTTGGGTGGCAATTCAACATGAAGTCCCATAAGTGATATATTTAAAATGCAAGAAATAAAAAATAAAAAATAATGTCTAACACAATAAATTATGAGTAATTAAAACATAGTTTTATATTGGATTGTGTTAATGCACATTGTTTAGGGAATTTGAAGTACTATTATCTCTCAATAAAGACATGGATTCTAAAACATTTATCTGATATATGTATATATATCTCATATATATATATATATATATATATATATATATATATATATATATATATAAACATATATAGAAAACATAAAACATAAAATATAAATGCTATATATCTTAATTTGTATCAGGCAGGTATTAGTTTGTTTTGATATTAAAAGATTTTTGATTTCTAATTTATGAATTTGGTATGTCCTGCTATTTTCAAAGTAAATAAATAATAATGGGCAGAGATTACCTAGCATCTCCTATCAACTTGATGCTGCTTGACAGAAAGCCAGAGAAAGGCTGAGAATGGTGAGTTTAATAGCTACATATCGGGTGTGGAAATTGATCTCAGTTGATGAGTAATGTTCTTGGAAGTGGCGATTAAAATGTTTTCTAGTCATCACAATGTTAAAGACCTAGTGCTAGGAAACATGACTTTCTGAATTTTAAGATCAATACCAAGTAATTTTATACAATGTATACATGTAATGGGCACTGCCTTAGTAGAGCAATATGAAAATACAAAGCATAGAATTTATGGTTCCAGCAAAACTATGTTTATTGACTTTTAAATTAAGGTTTATGTGAATATTTAAAGCTTTCCCATGCCTCAAAGTACTGGGATATCAATAATACTAAGTAATGCTTTTATTGAAAGTCAGTTGTATAAATTTGCTATCAGTCAGATACAAAAATAAATAAATAAATAAGAAAAGGGTCATTTTAAGTATGGTATTAGTGGCTAAGTAGATTTAATGTAATAACTCAGACTATTATTTTTCCTCTTCTCCTCTCCCACATGGTTGTTCACATCTCCTATTCTGACCTCTGTAGCACCGACAAATTTGTTTCCAGAGCGGTTTTACCAGTTTGTATCCCACTGGCAATGGAGCAGTGTTCCTCTTTCTCCACATCTTCCTCAGCATATACTATTGCTTGAGTTTTGATCTGTTTGATGTAATGTGGAATCTTTTGGCCCAAATTGCTCCTGTCTAAAAGAAATTCAGGAACAAAAGTGGATCAGAGAATAAAGAAATGAACAACCATTGACCAGACCAACTTAGGATCCATCTCATGGATGGATATCAATCCCTGACATTATTTTTAGTGATGTTATGTTGTGCTTACAGACAGGAGACTACCATGGCTGTATTCTGAGAGGCTCTGTCTTCAGCTGGCTGAGACAAATGCAGATACACACACAACCAAGAAATGGGTGGAGGTCTAAAGCCCCTATGGAACAGTTAGGGGAAGAAATGAAGGAACTGAAGGGAAAGGCAACCTCATAGGAAATCCAAATATGTCAACTAACATGGGCCTCTGGGAGCTCCAGGATAGTGAGCCACCAACCAAAAAGGGCATAAATGGGTTGGTCTGTTCTGAGGCCCACAGCACATATGTAGCAGCAGATTTCCTTGTCTGGCCTCAGGGGAGAGGATGTGCCTAATACTGTAGAGACTTGATACCCCAGGTTAGGAGAATGTTAGGGCAGGTACACTCTTAGAAATGAAAGGGAGAAGAAAGAGGGAAAAGCTCTTTTAAGGGAAACCATAAAGGGGGCAACATTTGGGATGTAAACAAATAAAAAATTATTCAGTGAGAAATTAAAATGAGAAAGAAAAATTAATAAATGTCATATGAAACACCCCACACTAAGTTTGAGATGCCTGGGACACCTGATGTCAAGGAAGAAAAACCTTTCTGGGGGACTGTGTTTCAAAGTGTGATGGTATGGCTTCTTGTGGGCCCTAGTGGAGGACCCAACGCCTGCTTCTTTAGCTCAAGCACCTAGTGATATCATTTCTGCAATTATTCTTAGTACTTATTCTCTTTATCTATTTACTGTCCCTTTTCTTTCTTCCTTTCATGATTAAACAGGTATTTGGTGACCTGGAAAGACCTAGTAGGAGCCCACTGGGATATCCAGAAACTAGACGTTACAGGTAATATTAAAGTGAAGGCTGTTCATGAATTCAAAGAAAATGTATGTTAGTCACTCGCTCTAGGTGGAAATGAAACTAACCTAGAGGGGCAGGCAGAGATGAGAAATTCTGCAGTTGATCCTCCAGTCTTACTCTATTCTGTATAATAAAAATAGGATATTTTTATCATAAAATTGAGGATGGCAAAATAGACAGATAATTTTCCAGAAAGTTAACAATGGGTTTCTTGGATTTAGGGACCATGGTGGCAGTCTCCTAGGAATTCGCCATACAGCTTAAGTGAGGATGATTTTGTAGACAGACAGATGGAGTCCAAAAATTATAAAGACTGCAAGGACAGTAGTATGACCTCATGTTTGACCTTTTATGAAACCGTATTGTTTCACATTTGTCTGAAAAAAATCCTGATTTTGTAACTGCAGTACTGCTGCTCTGGACCTCACCAGAGACTAGTGGTCAGGATATATATATAAAGTGAGCTTTAGTGTGGACCTTAGAAAAGCAAAAAAATGGAGGAGTGTTCCCCTTTCTCCACATCCACGCCAGCAACTGTTTTCACCTGAATTTTTGATCTTAGCCATTCTTACTGGTGTGAGGTGGAATCTCAGGGTTGTTTTGATCTGCATTTCCCTGATGATTAAGGATGTTGAACATTTTTTCAAGTGCTTCTCAGCCATTCGGTATTCCTCAGTTGAGAATTCTTTGTTTAACTCTGTGCCCCACTTTTTAATGGGGATATTTGATTTACTGGTGTCCACCTTCTTGAGTTCTTTATATATATTGGATATCAGTCCCCTATCTGATTTAGGATTGGTAAAGATCCTTTCCCAGTCCATTGGTGGCCCTTTGGTCCTGTTGACAATATCTTTTGTCTAACAGAAGCTTTGCAAATTTATGAGGTCCCATTTGTCAATTCTTGATCTTACAGCACAAGCCTTTGCTGTTTTATTCAGGAATTTTTCCCCAGTGCCCATATCATTGAGGCATTTTCCCACTTTCTCCTCTATAAGTTTCAGTGTCTCTGGTTTTATGTGGAGGTCCTTCAACCACTTAGACTTGACCTTAGTACAAGGAGATAAGAATGGATCAATTCCCAGTCTTCTACATGATAGCTGCCAGTTGTGCCAGCACCATTTGTTGAAAACACTCCTCCATTGTTGGTGGGAATGCAAGCTGGTTCAACCACTCTGGAAATCAGTCTGGCGGTTCCTCAGAAAATTGGACGTAGTACTACCAGAAGATCCTGCAATACCTCTACTGGGCATATATCCAGAAGATATTCCATCTGGTAACAAGGACACATGTTCCACTATGTTCATAGCAGCCTTATTCATAATAGCCAGAAACTGGAAAGAACCCAGATGTCCCTCAACAGAGGAATGGATACAAAAAATTTGGTATATTTACACAATGGAGTACTACTCNGGCCTAGTTGGCCATCAGTGGGAAGAGAGGCCCCTTGGTTATGCAGACTTTATATGCCCCAATACAGGGGAACGCCGGGGCCAAGGGGTGGGAGCGGGTGGGTAGGGGAGCAGGGCCGGGAGTGGGGAGGATATAGGGAACTTTCTGGATAACACTTGAAATGTAAATGAAGAAAATATCTAATAAAAGTTGAAAAAAAGAAAGAAAAAAAAAAGAAAAGCAAAAAAAACCAAACCAAACCAAACCAAAAAAAAAAAAAAAAAAAAAAAAAAAAAAAAAAAAAAAAAAAAAAAAAAAAAAAAAAAAAAAAAAAAAAAAAAAAACCAAACCAAACCAAACCAAAAAAAAAAAAAAAAAAAACCCACAAATTAAGGAGCCTGAAGCTAACCAGGCACAGCCTCTGGTGAGACTCCATCATGGTGTCAGAAATAAAGAGCATATGCTAGATGGTGACACAGTGGAAAGAACAGGATCTCTACTCTGGCAGCGAATAGTACAAAGGAAGGTGACACTCTGGTGCACAAGAGGGGACCCCTATATATTTATAATCTTCTGGTTCAGGAAGATGGGTTACCACTAATTCTTAGCAGAAGCATGTCCCCTTGGATTGCTAAAACAGGTAATATGTTCCTACTAGTTCTAGATGCTAGTACCCCAGCTGTAAACTAAGTTTATGTGATAATGCTTTCAATATGTCCCATTCAGTGTTTTTCCTGTCATTTGTCATCACTCAGATATTCCCTTTTCCCACAGAACACTAGTTTTATTTGAATAAAGGTCTTCTTTACTCCAGTATGGCCTCAAATGTATTAACTGCATGGACAAAGATCCTCTGTTTCAAATACAATATGATGTGTGAATCAAAGAACTGTTAGGCTCTTACCATGTTTTAAACTCTAAATAAAGAATTTTCAAAGTCATACTACACCAAAATTAAATAAATTAAAAGAAAAAAGGCAGCAAACCTTTTTAAATTGTATTTGAGATAAATGAGGAAAAGGCAAAAATTTCAAAAGTTAAAGAAAATAAGTCTATCCTTAGTGATATAAAAGAATAATTGCATGGAACAAAACAAATTGGAATTGTTTTAAAGGACTAGCTCTACATCTTCACCAAAATCGATAGGGCTCATTGTAATTGGTTTTATGGAACTCAACTGAAATCATACAGTGACATATGAAAAAATATCATCATATATATAAGCAAACACAAGAAGATAAAAAAAAAAAAAAAACATCAGTAACTATGGAACTGAAGGAGCTCATAAGTTGCAGTTCCAAGATATGTTATATTACCATAAGAATTATTTTGACCTGAACTCAGTTGAGAAAAAAAAAAAAAAAACCAAAAACAAAACAAAGCAACAACATTAAAATCAGGATATACATTTATTGTGTGAAGTTGTCCCTGGTTTCCTTCACTGCAAGAAGAAAAGCAACTTTGGAGAGAATGCACAAAGATTGATCTGTTCTACATTTACTTGCATTATATATGTTAAAGACCACCAGCGACCAAAATCTGCTTCTACACTGAGTCATTTCTTATAATTTATTATCTTTTGTTAGAGAAGTAAATACACACCTAATTCTGTTTTACCTTTTCCTTTCTTTTCCTTTATTTTAGAAAACCATCATGTAAAATAATCCAAATAAAATTGATGTTCTTTTATTCTAGTAACCTAATTTTTATAAGACATTTAATTTTCAAAGTCCAGCTACTGAACCAAAGAGAGTAAAAAACTGTATTTTCTGTTTTATGAAGCAGTCATATCAATAACTTATTTATTAGAAAATTAATATCTATCTACATATTAAAATTTAGCCATAGTTAAATATGTAGCTTTAACTAATGAGGAATATTACATAATGATTGACAAAAATAATATCTATATTATATGACTAAAGTAGTCTAAATTGAGACTTTATATTTCTGAAAATTCTTAACATTCATTTGTCAAAGTAGGAATCCAACCGACCACTAAAACTATAGATATTTATAATCTGATTGATAGCTTCAAAATCATGAATTTTGTAAATGCTAATAGAAAGAGCTAATTTATCCAAAGGACTTGGTTCTGAAAATTTGATATAGTTGTTGCAGCAATAAGGAGAATTGGTGTATAAAATCTCTTGCCTTATTTTATCTAGATACCAGGCCACCCAAATCATAATTTTATTAAAGTTTATTCAGTAATATGGTTTCTGTGGCAACATTGAAGGGGGACAGGTGATAGAGTTCAAACTTTAAATGAGTTTTACGAATGTACTTCTCTCTTTCTCTTTAACTTGTTTTATCTATGTCAAATGTGACTCACGTCTCTTCGGCTTCTCATTTTGAGAATTTAGCTATTAAACTTGAACTTGGCACCCAGATTCTTTGGATTTACATATTAGTTTGACCTTGTAAAGATTACCTAATTTCTTTTTACTTTCCTTTCAACTTTACTATTTTTCTTCTGCAAAATGAAAAAAAAAAAAAATCTTAAGGATATTAGGCTTATTAAGGAAGTTTCGGTGAATTGACTCATGTTAAGTAATTTAAAACAAGCATAACCTGATAAACATTCCATACATATTAGCTGTAATTCATGTAGTCATCACAACATATTTGGCCATGCTCTTTTGATTTCATGTAATATAATTTTGCAATATTTTTTTTTGCTTGTATTCACTACTAGAGATTTTACTTGACTGGAGTTTTACTAGTTCAGTCCCTTTCCAAGATAATTCTCAAGATCCATGTCAGGTTAAAGTCAGCTAAAATTCAGATAAAATTATAAAAAGAAGACATAAAGAAAGACATAAAGATTTGTACTTTTAAAAATAACAACATTATTGATAATAGTTTTGGGTTGAAAGTTCTCTGATACCATCTAATCACTAAATTTTATGGATGGTTATCCAAAATGAATAGGAAATAATGGAGTAGTATTTACAGACAGAAAAATAAAGATGTCTCTTTTTTTTTTAACTTTTATGTTTTTACAGTCCAGTCTTTAACCCCCTCCTGTTCTGCCCTCTCAAAGTTCCTCATCTCATTCCTCCTCCCCCATGTCTCCAAGAGGATACTCACCACCCCAGTCTGCCAGGCCTCCCCACTCCCTGGAGCCTCAAGTTTCTCAAGGGTTAGGCACATCTTATGCCCAAGAGATCCGACCAGGAACTGCTCTCCTGTGTGTGTGTCTGGGGCCTCAAACCAATTCTTATATGCTGCCTTGTTGCTGTCTGAGAGATCACAGGAATCTAGATTAGTTGAGAATGCTTGTCTTTTTGAGGGGTCACCCTCCTCCTCAACTTCTTCCAGATATTCCCTAATTCAACCACAGGGGTCCCTGACTTCAGTCCAATGGTTGGGTATAAGTATCTGCATTTGTCTCAGTCAGATGTTTGTTGGGCCTGAGGATAGCTATACTAGGCTCCTGTTTGTTAGCACACCACAGTATGAGTAATAGTGTCAGGTCTTGGAGTCTTCCCTTGAGATGGATCCCAAGTTGGGACAGTTAGAGGATCACCTTTCCCTCAGTCTTTTCCCTATTTTTGTCCCGGCAGTTATTTTAGACAGGAACATTTTGGGCTATCAGAATGAATGGAAATATGCAACAAAGTGTTTTATATCACA
This sequence comes from Mus minutoides, assembly GCA_902729485.2. Lineage (NCBI taxonomy): Eukaryota > Metazoa > Chordata > Mammalia > Rodentia > Muridae > Mus > Mus minutoides. The sequence continues at coordinate 3,949,515 of LR753306.1, read as the reverse complement.
CATTGTGAAATGATTTGTTGTGATACCATATATTTTCAAAGTAATGATACATTAATATAAAATACTTCTGATTCTTTAAATCATTCAGCTATTTGAAAATATTAGTCCATATTTCTGATATTTATATGTAGTAGGTTTATAACATAGAGTGCATGAAATGAATGATAAATCAAAATGAAGAAAACTATGAAGCATTTAAAAGAAAACAATCAAGAGAATATAATTTTTGAGTTGTCCAAATAGATTATAATCCACCTAAAATTTCAATATCATAAACCCTTTTTACTTTCTTTTCTACAGTTAAAATTATGTCACTAAGAGACATAACATAAAGCCATTAAGATGGCTTAATGCATAAGGGTACTTACCACCAAGACTGAAAACCAAGTTCTAAACCTGGAACCCATATGATGGAAGGAAAGGACTAACTCCCATAAGCTTTGCTCTGACTACCACTAAGGAGCCCCCGGACAGACAGGCAGACACAGACACATAGACATGCACACAAATAAATAAAATGGTACACATGCTTATGAGTTTTAAACTTAAAGTATGCTTCAAGAATATCCAAGATCAAAATATACCCTAAAAGTCATAGCAAACTATATGCAAAAATCAATTTGCTAAAAGAGAAAAATCACAAAATATCCAAGATTACTATTGAAAATGGACTTGTTTAAGCCAGGCGTGGTAGCATACGCCTTTAATCCCAGCACTTGGCATGCAAAGGCAGGCAGATTTCTGAGTTTGAGGCCACCCTGGTCTATAGATTGAGTTCCAGGACAGACAGGGCTATACAGAGAAACACTGTCTCGAAAAAACCAAAAAACCAAAACAAAACAAAGCAAAAAGGACTTGTTTTATGAGCAAAACTCTAGAAAACTTTAATGGTAACTTAATTTTAGTATCTAGGTTCTTTCTTATAACATTGCTGATAATTTTTACATGGTTATTTCAAAAAAATTATGAATTGTAGTTATCAGATCTCAGTATGTATAAAAGTACACAAGTGTTAATTATTCATAGTTTATGAGTAGCCTGAGGCAATTTGATATATATTCTTTGTATATCCCCGTCTGTCCAACTGACCTTTGAGAAGAAAGCACACTGTTTTCTTTATTAAATCTACACTAAGTGCCAAGAACATCAGTGTATATACATATCACTAGTGCTCTTTGTATAAATTTAGTACAGTTAAATTAAAGCACAATGGGACAGCAAATTGAAAAAAAAAACATTACTTTTGAAGAAACAATGACTATTTCTGAATGTACTTGCTGGCATTCTTCAAAAATATATGTCATTTACTTGAAATATTAGCCTTAACATTTTGTAAACTAAACTCTATTTTCCCTGTGAACTTTTACTGTGCAATAGAAGGTACATTTCTCCAGGGGGAAAAATGCCTTTGAAGAGTCTTAAAATTACACTTAGATATAGAAAAAAAAAAAAAAAAAAAAAAAAAGCTTTTTATTTTTTTTAAACTGTACCTTAAAAATAATTGAGTATCTTTGGTTTTTTTTTTCTTTTTAAGTATTAATACTCTAATAATGTCACAGTAAAATATTCCTAATACTCTCAGGATTTGGGAACAGACTGATTCTGCAAGGACATGTGGAATGTCGTGTTTAAATAAGTTCATTTTCTTCTAAGCTTTATTTCCCTATGTCATTCTAATATTATTGTTGTATATAAGATGCTTGATTTTTGTTAAATTAACTTATTTCCAGACATATTTTGCTTAAGCAATATCTGGACATTTATAGAAGCCATAGAAATTAAAATAAAATAAATAATATTTATGTTCTTATTATCTGCAAACTATTCATATTCTGTTGTACTTTATTCAATTTTCACATATGAAATTGTTTCTATAATTTTTTAGTGAATAAGATTTGACATTTCATATTTCAGGGGAAATTTTTTTCAAAATAAATGATAAGGGAAAACCGCAACAAAAAACCCATGCATACCAAATTTCACAGTTGCTCAAACACCTTCTTGTGAAGGATTTTTAATTCAACCTCACAGCTGCTTTTGCTGGAATACAGAAAGATTTGATGGAATTAATCAGAGATAGGATGCTCCTAATTCTCATGAGAAGAGGCAGGAAAGGGAGGCTATTTAAGAGCAAGGCTCTGACAGAGCCTGACACATAAAAGGCAGATGCTCATAGCCCACCATTGAATGGTCACAGGGTCCCCAGTGGAGGAGTTAGGGAAAGAACTGAAGGATCTGAATGGGTTTGCAACCCCATAGGAATAACAACAATATCAACCAAGCAGAACCCCCAAGAGCTCTCAGGGTCTAAATCACCAACTAAGGAGTACACATGGACGGACTCATGGCTCCAACTGTTTATGTAGCAGAGGATGGCCTTGTTGGGCGTCAGGGGAAGAAAAGATCCTTGGTCCTGTGAAGGCTCAATGCCCCAATGTAGGGGAATGGGATGGCAGGAAGGTAGGAGTGGGTGAGTGGCTGGATTGGGGCACACCCTCATAGAAGCAGGAGAAGAGGGGATGGGATAGGGTGTTTCTGGGGGAAAAATCAGGAAAGGGGATAACATTTAAAAAATAAATAAATAAAATATCCAATAAAAATGCACGCTAAGAACAGTAAAGGCAGAGAGTTGAGTTTAGTGCAACTTGGAGCAGTTCAATTCAGAGTTGGCAGGGAGTTGGAAGTCTGTTCTATTTAGCAAGTTGAGTTCAGTCTGTTGGAAGTCAGTGCAGTGAATGCATAACAGTGTTGTTGAGTTTGTTCATAAGTTCATGCAGCTCAATGTAGATCATTAGAGGCGGTTTTGTCAACTTCTAGTGCATTGGGGCCCCAAGGTAGAGCCACATTAACCAGGACAAAGGAGATGCACAGTGGAATTAGAAAACTCATAGTTTATTATGATTCAATTTCTTTTAAAGGCAAAGCAAAACAAAGATTTCTAAGAAAATGTATCTATACTTATTCATACAGGTAGAAGTTTTCTGAGAGTTTTAATTTCCTTAATTGACTATAGATATGTTTAACTGACAGGAAGATCCATTTTCATATCTTAGGAGAAAAAACTAGAAAATATTTCCAAGTAGCACACTGACATTATTTTTCCTCTTATTTTATTTATTCTCATGTTATATATTATATACCACCTGCAGTTTCCCCTCCCTTCTCTCCTCCTAGTTCCTCCCTTCTTCTTCCTTTTTCCCAAGATCCACTCCTCCCCATTCATTTTTATTCAGAATAGATCAGGCCTCCCCAAAATATCAACCAAACAGCATAGCAAGGTACACGATAAGCAGACACTTACCCTCATATAAATGTTAGATGACTGCCATTATTTCTTATTACCTGAAATGTAATTTCAAAGAATTTAAGATTTTGAAGTAAAGTTTTATTTCAATTTGAAGATGTTATAATAAATATAGTATTTTATCTGAAAGTTAACATTATTGAACAACATAAATGTTGTAGAATATTTTATTATATTTTGAACCCCAAGACTGTGAAGTGGAAAATCCTTGTTGTGGAACGGCTAAGCCCTAGCACCCTCAGAGAGGCAAGGGGGAGGGAAAATGTGATGGGTGAGTCAGAGGTAAAAATTGAAATGCAAATTAAATAAAATAGCCAATAAAAATGTGGGAAAAAAGGCAGTTTGGAGAAGGAGAAAAAGATGTTTCCTTATTGAACATAGGAGTAGGAGGTCATCTAATTGGTTCTTCTGCCTTTCAGGAGCTTTGGCTTCTGAGTCTTCATTGGTAAAATTGAACGGTTGAGATTTTGTTTTAAACAACAACATTTTTGCACCCAAGTGTAGAAAATTATCCTGATTCATTCCTTCCAGCCCCTTGCTCACACAAATAAGTCTCAGACTCAAAATATATTTACAAATGACTTGAACATATAACTAGCCTCCTCTCTGACTAGATAATAACTTAAAATATCTCAGGTATTTTAACCTATCTTCTGCCACATAGCTTGTTACCTGTGCTCAGGTACTATCTATCTGTCCTATGATATCTCCTTGGTGAATCTCATGAGCCTGGCTCTATACCAGACCCTTCCTATCTTCTGAATATCAGACCTTCTATTTTCTGTCTAAGCTATAGGCTATCAGACTTATTATTGATAGGTACCATATCTATGTAGACATAGATATAAGTTATTCTCTATATGCCGAATGTGGTTCATAAATCTATGACACTGAGTTTAAAAGTCTCATGCTCTACCAACTGATGTACCTGGGCAATTGTTTTGATTGCAATAGGAAAAAAATCTATAATGAAAAAGCAAGAAAAAAATGGAACAGACTCACTGAGATTAAATAATACACGACTGACAAAGATGAGCCATTGATTAATACAAGCAGGAAAAAAGAACATTCCTAGAATTGAATAAAATTAAAAATAAGAAAACCACAATTCATCACAACCTATGAGATACAATGAAAACATTTTTAAGAGGAAAATGTATAGATTTAAGTAACCATATTAAAAAATGAGAGAGATCTAAAATAATTAACTCAATAATATATTTCAAATTCTAGAAGAAGATTAACAAACCAAACACTAGGGCAGGAGATTGAAAACTATCAATAAAACAAAGAGTTGATCCATTTATAAGCCAAGGCGAGCATACTCTTAGCTAAACAAACTAAAAATAAGAGATGAAAATACGAATTAGTAAAATAAGAGATGAAAATGTACCCATCAAAGCAGATACCAATGAAATCCAAAATATTATCAGGCTTTATCTTGAACAAATTGGAGAATAAAAAATTATGAAGGAATTTCTAGCTGCATGTGAATTACCAAAATTAAAATAGGCATATAAAATATAAACAAGTAAAAAAAAATCAATAATGAACAGTTATATTAAAAGAAAATCTTCCAGCCAAAATTCTATAAGGCTCTTTAAATGTTGCTTGTAGTGCCTCAGATAATAGAATAAGATACCCAAGCTTTGTGAATATATGGCTTAGGCTAAGCCCAGAGCATTTCTATCTAACTATCCTTAGATGTAAGTCAGGAAGCTTCTATCTTCCATAATATCTAATCTAATGCAAACCTGAAGCGTGCAGCTTCCAGCCTCCATCTGCTAACCTATGCCCAGAATGTTTCAGCTTCTGAGACTTACTAGTGAATAAACTCAATGTTTCTCCATGTTTCTGAACTTTGGCTGACTGACTCTACTCGACTGTTCTGGCTCAAATGCCTCTCCAAGCTGACTGATTAAATCTGTCTTCTCTCAGCTTTAGACTGAAATGTTCTGCTTGGAAAACCTGTCTCTGTGCTCCATGAACTGAACTGAGTGAATTCAATTGCATCCAACTGAACTGCACAGAACTCAACTGACTCTAATGAACTAAACTGTCTGTGATGGTTTGTATATTCTTGGGTCAGGGAGTGGCACCATTTGGAGGTATGTCCTTGTTGGAATAGGTGTGACCTGGTTAGAGTATCACTGTTGGTGTGGGCATAAGATCCTCACCCTAGTTGCCTGGAAGTCAGTCTTCCACTAGCAGCATTTGTATAAAGATGTGAAACTCTCAGCTCTGCTTGTGCCATGCCTGCCTAGATGGTGCCATGCTCCCACCTTGATGATAATGGACTGAACCTCTGATCCTGTAAGCCAGACCCAATTAAATGTTGTTTTTATAAGAATTGCCTTGGTCATGGAGTCTGTTCACAGCAGTAAAACCCTAACTAAGACACTGTCTCTCTCTCCATGCACTGATCTTAAATAGCCTCTCTTTCCTGTGTGTTCTCAAGAGAGTTAGGCATATCTTATCTCAGGCATATTCTATAAAATCAAACTCTGATTCATCATTTTGTCTGTCCCTCAATTAGACTTCTTCATTTGGGATTAAAGGTTTGGACTAATTGTTTGTCTATATTCTAGCCAGAAGGATTAAAGTTGTCATTCCATTAGGATCACATAGTCTCAGAAGCTCTTTGGATGTGATTCATTGCTAGAGAAGCCATATTCCAGGATTAAAATTCCTCTACAAGGCCAAGATAGATTCAATGTATAATTTCCGAGAACAAGAACAAATTCTATGACTCATGTTTCTCATACTATTTAATAAGATAGAAGAGGGAGGAACACAAATATTTTTTTTTCCTATAAACCTGTGTATTACCCTGAAACCTAAAAAGGATGAATAGTCAACACTAAAAATAAAAATTTAAGATCAAATTTCCCAATGAACTTAAATTCAACCATTCTTTTTTTCCAGTTCATGTGTTTGTGATTTTGTGTGACTTTTATTATAATTGAATGTAAATTGTTCTGTCATGCAATACATCCTGACAACAATTTCCTTTCCATCATCTCCTCCCAGATTTTTCCTTCCTCCCCTCTTTCCCAGGTCTACCCCTTCTTCCTTACATTTCAGAAAAGAACAGGTCTCTAAGAGAAAACAACCAAGCAAAACGAAAGAGAATACAATAAGACAGGGCAAAAGCCTTCTTATTGAGGCTGGACAAGGAAACACAACAGGAGAAAAAGAATCCCAAGAGCAGGGAAGAGTCAGAGACATCCTTACTCTCAAGTTTAGGAGTCCAATAAACACTAAGGTACAAAACTGTAACATGTAGAGGATCTGGTACAGACCCATGCAGGCCTCATGCTTGCTACTTCAGTTTCTATGAGCCCTGCTTAGTTGAGTCAGTGGGCCAGATTCTATTGGTGTCCTCCATCTGCTTTGACTCCTCCAATGTTTCCACTTCCTCTTCTGTGGGATTTTCAAAGGCCCAAGAGGAGGGGCCTGATGAAGATCTCCAGTTTATAACCTCTCTAGATAATCTCTTGCTGACAATTTCTGTACCTAATCCCACTTTATTTTTTTTGTTGTTGTTGTTTGTTCCAGAGGAACCGCTCTGATGATGACTAATTAATTCACAAGTCTATAATTATGACATTAGGAATCAGTATATGAAGCAATATGACATTAGCAAGCAGTCTAACAGTCTGTATCATTTCCCTAATGATTTTTTTCTCTTTCTTTCTTTCTTTCTTTCTTTCTTTCTTTCTTTCTTTCTTTCTTTCTTTCTTTCTCTCTTTCTCTCTCTCTCTCTCTCTCTCTCTCTCTCTCTCTCTCTCTCTCTCTCTCTCTCTCTCTCTCTCTCTCTCTCTCTCTCTCTCTCTCTCTCTCTCTTTCTTTCTTTTTTGCCAGTCCTATTTGCTTCTTCTCTAGATCTCTGGGCTCTTCAGTCACATGTTCCTAGCCTCCTAGGCTGTATAGGTCATCAAATTCCTCTCATGGCATGGGTCTCAACTTAAACTAAACATTGGTTTAAGTCATATTCTATGCAACCATTTCCCCAGCACATCTTTCAGGCAAGACAGAGCAAGTAGGTGCAGTGTTTTGTTTCTGGGTTTTTGAGCATGTTTCACTTTTAGTAGGTGTGGTGTCCTTCCCCACCAACATAGTTGGTGCAAATGGCCAGAGCCGTGCCGCACCCAATGGCATCCATTGTGTTGTTAACTAGGCTAAGAGAGCCCGGTACCCCTGCATCAGGTTCTGCACGTCTCCTAGGTCACCCGGCTCCGCCCAGCTTACCAGAGGCCCACCTACGACCAGCCCCCCTGCGCAACCTGACTCTACAGTGCTCTGAAGTCCCAAGGGCGGTTTGAGGTCTTGCGGACGTGTCTTCTGACCCCCGCCCCAAAGGGAAGGAAATAGGGGTTTACGAACAGGTGGTAATTTCTCAGCAAGATTCGTCTTCGTTGGTACATCGGAGCCTCTGGAAGAAAGAAGGGGGTGAGGGAATCAAAGTAAAGTCGAAGCCCGGTTAGGACCAGGAACCCAGTCCACTGCGGGCAGTGAACCCCAACAAGTAGGCTGCAGAGTACATTTTCTGCCAAAGTGATTAGACATAGGGGTAAAATATTCATCCAGGTCCTAGCTTATCCTCAATATGTTCAATGATCTGAGTGAATGCTGTCTTCTGAAATGGGGCTCGTGCAGTCAGTTGTTATAAAGCAATCATCTATTCTACAATCAACCTGTTTGTTTATGTGTTTCCACAGGCTCCTTTCAGCTAACAGCTTGACCTAATGCAATGTGACCAACTACTAGAAGCCTAGCCTGGCTATAAAAGATAGCCTGTTCTGAGTCACTATTGTCATCTTTTCAGATTCCAGGAAATTTCCACTTTACAAATTTCTATACTCTCCCCCCCCAAAAAAAATTCCAGTTCTCTTCCTACATACTCTTCCTCCAGTCCTTCCATCTAATACCTCTCACTCCCACTGCTACCCTTCCCAAGTCCACCTGCCAAATCTATTCTATTTCCCCTTCCCAGGGAGATCCATTTGTCCCAGAAAAACTCCACTCTTTCCCTAATCTGTGAGTCTTTAGACTGTTGCTTGATTATCATTTAGTTAATAGCTAATATCCACTTTAAGTAAATATTACTGCATTTGTATTTCTGGATCTAGGTTAACTCCCCCAGTATACTTTTTTTTTCTACTTGCATCTACTAGATGTAAACATTATGATGTCATTTTCTTAAACAACTAAGCAATACTCTATTGTGTAAATATACCACATATTCTTTATTCATTTTCTGGTTAAAAGGTATCTAGGTTTTTTTTTTTTTTCTCTTAGTGTTATGAATAAGGCTACAAAGAACATAGTTGGGGACATTGTTTGGGCATATGCTCAAGGGTGGTTCTCTTGGGTTGAGGAAGATTGATTCCAAATTTTCTGAGGAACTGTTTTATTAATTTTCACAATGGCTATACATGTTTTCAATCCTTCCAGTAGTGGAGTGGTATTCTCTTTCTCCACATCCTTGCCTGCCACGGACTGGGCCTAGTCAGCCCCCATCAATCAGTGGGAATCAGGGGTTCGGACAGATGGGCATGGAGCCAGTGGAAGTGGGGTGACAAACAGACTAGACACAAGGGAGTGTGGATCTGAATGTAATTTGTCAAATTAAGCATCAGACTTTTTATGCCGAGGAAAATAAGGAAGTTAGGTGACACACCAGCAAGATACAAAGGTTACTAGATTCTTACACAAAACAGAGGAATGCAAACATGGAAGGACTGACAGGAACCAACTGGGATAAAATTCAATGTTAACAACTGGGATCAAAACCAACTCCACCGAAGATCAGTTTAAACTTAGAAGTCAGGGGCAAGGGCTTCTTGTCCTTGCCATAGTCCACCTTCCCCTTAGGGAATAATGTAAATACTTGTATATGGGTGTAACTCAGCTAGCTATAGTTCTAAGTATCTACTCTAGTTCCTTCTCAGGTCACAAACTTCCTTCTTCCTAGATAATGGTGAATTCCTGTGTAGGGCAGTGACTTAGCTATTATTCTGGGTGATAGTAGGGGGGGGTGGACTTTCTACTAACAAATAATGTAGTCAGCCATACCTGGCTATAGAATAATCTAAGTATATACTTTGCTAAGCTTACCCTGAGATTTCTAACTCTTATGTAGTAAAATACTGTAAGAAAGCATGTAAGACTCTCCACAATATTGCAGGGACAAATCTTGGGCTTTCTAGCTACGGGAATGCCAAGGTTCTTGGAGGATGGGTTTCCTTTGAAACTCTTTGCCTCAGGACTGCTTCCAGGTTTTCAGGCCTGCCAAGCGAGTCACTACTGGAGTAGATGTAGCCCTTGCCAGCCTGAGCTGGCACTTATAGTTTTGATCTTAACCATGCTGACAGGTGCAACATAGAATTTCAAAGTATTTTTGCCTTGCATTTACTTGATGGCTAAGGATATTAAACACTCAACATTAAGTATTTCATAGCCATTTGAGATTGTTCGATTGAGAATTCTCTCTTTAGATATATATTCTCTTATTTAATTGAAAATTTTAGATGTTTGAGGTCTGGTTTCTTGAGTTCTTTATAGATGTTGGTTATTAGTCCTATATCAGATATGGAGTTTGTGAAAATATTTTTTTTCCCATTTTGTAGGCTATCATTTTGTCCTATTGATAGTGTCCTTCACTTTACAGAAGTTTTTCAGTTTTCAGTTTCAGAAGTCCTTTTTATTGATTGTTGTCCTTCATGCCTGTGGTATCAGTGTTCTTTTCAGGAGATTATCTCCTTTGCCAAAGAAGTTAAGTCTACTCCTCACTTTCTATTCTGTCATGTTAATGTATCTGGTTTTATGTTAAGGTCTTTGATCTACTTTCAAATAAGTTTTGTGAAGGGTGATAGATATGGATCACTTTGCATTCTTCAACATGCTCGTTTCCAGTTAGATCAGTACTATTTGAAGAAGATGCTTTTTATTCCCATTGTGTATTTCTGATTTCATTATCAAATATCAGGATTCTCAAGATGCATGGAATTATGTCTGGGTCTTAAATTTGATTCTATCTATCAACCTGTCTGTTGGAAGAAGAGGAACAGAAAGTATGAGAGCTGAGTGAAGTTTAGTTTTATGGAGGATTACCATTAGGAATGACAAAACAATTGTGCTCATAAACTCACTGACACTATAATCACCTCCATTAGACTAAGACAAAAAGATGAGTATATATTCCAACAGGCAGCACTAATTACAGTAAGTTGGTTATTAAAATGGAAGAGATATGAAAAGAAAAGACAGACATGATGGCAGTTTCTATAAGAGTTACAGGTTCTTATGAAGGTGCAAATGATTAAAACACATTGCATGCACTTATGAAGTTGTTAAAGGATAAAAAAAATTCTTTTAAAAATATTCAGCTAAAATATTATCCATGGTGTCTTAGGGTTTTACTGCTGCAAAGACACACCATGACCAAGGCAATTCTTATAAGGACAACATTTAATTGGGCCTAGCTTACAGGTTCAGAGGTCCATCCATTGTCATGAAGGTAGAACATGGCAGCATCCAGACAGGCATGGTGGAGAGGATCTAAGAAGTCTTCTTAAGAATTCTGAAGGCTTCAAGCAGAATACTGGCCTCCAGGAAGTTAGGTTAAAAGTATTTAAGTCCATCCCACAGTGACATACCTACTCCAAAAGGGCAAACCTATTACAAAAAAAGGCACACTTTCTAATAGTGCCACTTCCTTGGACAAGCATATTCAAACCATCACACATGATTTATTCTTGTTAACTATGAATAAACATACTGGTGATATTTTCTATGTACTTGGTACAAATCACACTGTGACTAATGGAATTCAATTTCTTTCTTTCCAGAAGTGTTGCCAATATATTTAAAAAATATTGAAAGTGTTATTTTCTTTAGCTTATATTTAGTACACAATCATAAAGTTAACATAAGGCTTTTTACATATTACAAATATTTTGAAATTTAATTGTAATTTTCTTTAATGTTGACTTATTTTTATATTAGTAGACATTATATGTTTTAAGAGTTTTATAGTTTATCAACTCAGTTTGTTAAAAAAAAATCTATTTTCATGACATGACATTTTGGCAACAAGAAAGTTTTTTGAACATGAAAAAAGCAATGCTGGGCGTGGTGGCACACGCCTTGAATCCCAGCACTTGGGAGGCAGAGGCAGGCAGATTTCTGAGTTCGAGTAAGTTGGTTATTAAACCAGCCTGGTCTACAAAGTGAGTTCCAGGACAGCCAGGGCTATACAGAGAAACCTTGTCTCGAAAAAACAAAACAAAACAAAACAAAAAAATAGTAAAAGAAAAAAGCACTTAGGATTTTTTGCTCTAACATCAGAATCTGAGCCATTTAATCTTTCAATGAAATTACCATTCTATCAGATAACATTGACCTTTATTTTTAATAGTTTCTTATTAATAATTTTGACCTTTTAAAATGCTTTCTACTGATACAGTATTTCTCTGATACATTGGGAATGTCTTCTATTAAGTCTTTAATTCTCCTAATATAGGATATTCACTATAATTTTTGGTTTGGTGCTGGGGATGGAAAACAGATCTTGGTCGATGTTAAACATGCATTCTACCAATAAACCAAACTCTAGATTTATCATACAAACTCAAGTTTAATAGTACTTGTGGCAAGTCTATACTTCATTGAGAAAAAACTTTAACATATATTAACTCATATTTTTCTATGCTGACACAAGGTGAGGGAGAACCATTTTTTTCATCTATTAATTAATTAATTTATTTTACACTCCAGATTTTATTCCCTGCCCCCACCCCTTCCATCCTCTGACTGTTCCACATCCTATACCTCCTCCTCACTCCACTGTCTCAATGAGGATATCCCCACCCACACACACTACCCAACCAGATCTCGAAACTCCCTGCAGACACTAGGCTCTTCAGGATTAGCTGCATCTTCTCTGACTGAACCCAGACCAAGATGTACAGTATTGGCAGACTCATATCTGCTGGTGTATGCTGCCTGGTTGGTGGTTTAGTGTTTGAGAGATCTCAGCGATCCAGGTTAATTGAGACTGCTGGTTGTCCTCCTCAGCTTCTTCTAGCCTTTCCCTAATTCAACCAAAGGGGTAAGGGGTTTTTGTCCATTTGTTGGGTACAAATATCTATATCTGATTCTTTCAGCTACTTGTTGATTCTTCAGAAGGGCAGTCATGATAGGTCCTTTTCTGTGAGTGTTCCATAGCCTCAGTAATAGTGTCAGGAACTGAAGACCTCTCCTTGAACTGGATCTCAATTTGGGTCTATCTCAGGACCTTCTTTTCCTCAGGATCCTATCCGTTTCCAAGCCTGAAGTTCTTTCAGACAGGAACCGAGTTGTGACTGTGAGATGGCAACCCCCTCTGTCTCTTGATACCCTGTCTAGCTGCTGGAGGTGGGCTCTATAATTTCCCTCTCTCTACTGTCCAGGATTTCATCTAATGTCTCTCCATTTAGGTCCTGAGAGTCTCTCACCTTGCAGGTCTCTCATGCAATCTGGACAATCCCCTCAACCTCCTAATTCCTGAGGTTGGATGCTTCCATTCCTTCTGCTGGCCCTCAGTGTTTCAGCCCTTTTCCTGCACCCAATACCAGATCAGGTTCCCCTCTCCACACCACCACATATTTACTTTCCCTCACAGGTACCCCTCCTTCACCTCTTTTGGTTGCTTTCACCAGTCAGAATGGCTAAGATTATAAATTCAGGTGACAACAGATGCTGGTAAGGATTTGGAGAAAGAGAAACACTCCTCCAATGTTGATAGCATTGCAAGCTGGTACAACCACTCTGGAGATCAGTCTGGTGGTTCCTCAGAAAATTGGACATAGTACTACAGAAGACCCAGAAATTCCTCTCCTGGGCATATACCCAGAAGATGTTCCAACTTGTAATAAGGACACATGCTCCTCTATGTTCACAGTAACCTTATTTATAATAGCCAGAAGCTGGAAATAAACCAGCTGTCCCTCAGAAAAAGAATGGATTCAGAAAATGTGGTACATTTACACAATGAAGTACTACTCAGCAATTAAAAACAATTAATTAATGAAATTCTTAGGCAAATGGATGCATCTTGAAGATATTATCCTGAGTGAGGTAACCCAATCACAAAAGAATACACATGATATGCAGTCACTGATAAGTGAATATTAACCTAGAAATGTAGACTACTCAAGTTACATCTTGTAAAACACATGAAACAAAAGAAGGAAGAACAAAGGGTGGATACATCATTCTTTTCTAGAATAGGGAACAAAATACCCATGGAAGGAGTTACAAAGACAAAGTTCGGTGCTGAGATGGAAGAAAGGACCATCCAGAGACTACCCCACTTGGGAATCCATCCCATATACAACCACCAATCCCAGACACTATTGCATATGCCAGCAAGATTTTGCTGACAGGACCCTGATATAGTTATCTCTTGTGAGGCTATGCCAGTGCCTGGCAAATACAAAAGTGGATACTCACAGTCATCTATTGGATGGAACACAGCCCCCTAAAGAAGGAACTAGATAAGGTACCCAAGGAGCTAATGGGATCTGCAACCATATAGGAGAATCAACAATATGAACTAACCAGTAGCCCTCCAGAACTGTTTCTCTAGTTGCATATGTAGCAGAGAATGGTCTAGTAGGGCATGAATGGGAGGAGAGGCCCTTGGTCTTGCTAAGATCATATTCCTCAGTACAGGGGAATGCCAGGACCAGGTAGTGGGAGTGGGTGCTTTGGGGAGCAGGGCAGAAGGAGGGTATAGGGGATTGTGGGTATAGCATTTGAAATGTAAATGAAGAAATTATCTTATAAAAATATCTTTACAAAAGGGCGGAATATCACGTTCATTTTGATTTGCATTTCTCTGATCACTGAAAACTTTGAACATTTCTTTAAGTGTTTCTCTGATATTCAAGAGCCCTCTGTGGTGAATTCTTGGTTTAGTTCTTTGATTTAGTTCTTTGGATTTTGTGGTTAGCTTCATGTGTTATTTATATATTTTGGATATTAGCCCTCTATTGGATGTGGGATTAAGGAAGTTTTTTCTCTATTGGTAGATTGCCCATTTGTCTTATTGACTATGTCCTTTGCCATACAGAAGGTTTCCAGTTTCATAAGGTCTCATTTATCAATTCTTGATCTTAGAGCATGAGCCACTGGAATTTTGTTTAGGAAATTCCCACACTGTTCCTCTGAGTTCATAGATCTTTCCTACTTTCTCTTCTAATATATTTAGTGTATTTGGTATTATGTTGAGGTCCTTGAACCACATGGACTTTAGCTTTGTGCAAAATGACCAATAAGGGTTTATTTTTCATTTTTCTTCATGCAGACAGCCAGTTAGAACAGCACCATTTATTGAAGATGCTTTCTTTTTTCCATTGTATATTAGTCTTTTTCAAAGACCATGTGCCCATAAGTATGTAGTTTTATTTCTGGGTCTTCAATTCTACTCCATCGATCAACATATCTGTCCCTATACCAATACCATGCAGTTTTTATCACTATTGCTCTGTAGTAAAACTTGAGGTCAGGGATGGTGATTCCATCAGCCGTTCTTTTATTGTTAAGGATTGTTTTTGCTATTTTGTGTTTTTTGCTTTTCCAGATGAATTTGAAAATTGCTCTTTCCATGTCTTTAAATAATTGTGTTGGGTTTTTGATGGGGATTACACTGAATCTGTAGATTGTCTTCAGTAGGATGACCATTTTTACTATATTAAATTCTGCCAATCCATGAGAATGGCAGACCTCTCTATTTTCTGAGATCGTCTTCAATTTCTTTCTTGAGAGACTTGAAATTATTGTCATACAGTTCCTTTTCTCATTTGGTTAAAGTAACCCCAAGATGTTTTATATTATTTGTGGCTATTGTGAAGGGAGTTGTTTCCCAAATTTCTTTCTAAACCTGTTTATTGTTTGTATAGAGGAAGGCTACTGATTTATTTTAGTTAATTTTATATTTGGCCACTTTGCTTAAGTTGGTTATCAGCTGAAGAAGTTCTCTGGAAGAATTTTTGGGTTTGCTTATGTATATTATCATATCATCTTCAAATAGTGATACTCTTATTTCTTCTTTTTCAATTTGTATTCCTTTGAAATATCAACCCAATAAGAGAACTTCAAACTAATATCGCTTATGAATATTAATGCAAAAATACTCAATAAAATACAAGAACACATCAAAGCCATCATTCACCACAATCAAGTAGATTTTATCTCAGTGATGCAGGGTTTGTTCAATATATGAAAATTCACAAACGTATTACACAACATAAACAAACTCAAAGAAAAAAAAATCCCAAGGTAATTTCCTTAGATACAGAAAGAAAATTGACAAAATACAACACCCCTTCATATGAAAAGCACTGGAGAGATCATGAATTCAAGGCACATACATGAACATAATAAAAGCAATTTATGGCAAAGCAATAGCTGCCAATATCAAAGTAAATGGAGAGATACTTGAAGCAATCCTACTAAAATTGGGGACAAGACAAGGATGCCCACTCTCCCCATATTTATTCAATATAATAGTGGAAGTGCTAGCTAGAAGGAGAATCTTGTAAATAAAAAAATTATTTTTGCTAAAAGAATGCTATCTACTAGCTGCTTTTCTAAAGTGGCAGAAGATTGTAAAATCTTTTTAACACTAAATGGATATAGTGTGACTACATACTGACATCAGGAAGTATTACTAGTCTTTACCAAAATGTGTTTCTACATGTCTATGGGTTGACCTCCAGACTCTCCTCTGCCCTGAATGATCTCCTGCCCCAACTCTTTAGGGTATTCAACTGCTTACCACCAAGTGGAACAAAAAATGGTCTGAATTTTGTTCCTCGGATGAAAATCATTAGGATTCTTTTCATATGATGTACATGTTGTAAGAACTGAGCAAATATATATGTATATGTGTCTCCACCTCCGTATAACATGATCTTCTAAAAGTGTGTAATTCAGAAGTGCTTGGTCCATGGTCCAGGGCCAAACCTTAGCAGAGTATCAAGGATGCCATGCATTATATTTTGCTAAGCAATAATACTACTACATATCATGGATCCAGAAATGCTCCTGTATGTTTCTTTTGGAAATCTTGGCAATCTTTCTACTGTCCTTAGTGAGCTAGAAATGAAACCCAGATGTTTCGTAACTCTGCTCCTCTTTCCATTCTATGCTCATCATTTCCATGTATTGTTCACTGGCAAAAGGGGCCTTTTATTCTCTTCACTGGCTCTACTGGCTGTAGCTCTGAGCTATGTCTTTCTGATTGAGTCCTGTTCCTAATTCTATGTTCCGTGATCCTCAGTTTAGAAGAACTTGAGCCACCTCCCTGCACTTCCACTGTCCCTACCATTCCCTAGCCCCTGGATTTTCAATATTTTGTCCTTCACCCTAATGCACCCACTTTAACATTGACTTAAATTGCACAGAGGATACCAGTAGTGAGAATAGTGATTGCATAGAAATTGTAGTAGATGTGATATATAATTTTTACGTAATTCAAAAATTACAAGTTCTTGGTGGTTCCTGTTTATCTGGTTCAATACAAGCTAATGTATAAACTAGGTCTAGTGCCTTTCACAGAATTCTGACAGTGACAACTTATTAAATCTTCTTTTTATGTTATATTGAAACCAGATCTCATTCTGTAGGTGTGGCTTGCCTTGAATCCATAGGAATATGCCTGTTTGTCTTTCGTGAGTGCTAAGATTAAAGGCATGTGCCACAATGCCTTGCTTAATTAAATATATTTATTCTGGAAAATAAGTCAAAATATATTAATCAAAGGCAAAATATGATTGTCGCAGAGCCTTATGTTAATTTTGTGATGGATGAGAATAGATTTAAAAAGCAATATACTCTTCTAAAATATATATTAACTTATATCTGTGTGGCACAATTTGAATAGGCTATAATGCTCAAGACTGTAATAAAACTTGGTTGTTTAATTTGGATATAATGTTTGATGTAACTAATTCAATGATTTTATGCATGTTTATTTAATATATATATATATATATATATATATATATATTCCTATAAATTTTATATTTCTAAAATATTAAGAGCATGGCAATGATTTAATTCATATCAGGGAAGCTTGCCAAGAGATTAATTTCTCTAGTCTTTCTGAGCAATCTACATTCCAAGATAGGTTGGATACAGCAATTGACATTGAAATTATATTCAAAATGAGGAGAAATATTTTATTTTATGCCTCCTTAAACAAAATATCAACTAATTGGTGAACTATAAGGTTTTTGAAGAGTCTTATCATGGTATGACAATGACCATACTATACGTTCTTTTTTCCACTAATATAAGTTTAGGTTAGAATAGTATAAATATATTTCCTTCTATTTAGGTTTTGTAGTAGGCAAGAATGACTTTGAACATTTAATCCTCTTTTTTCCCACATCCCAAATCCTTGGATTCCATGGTTGCATCGCCATACCTCATGGACTCATGCATGCTAAGCAAGCACTATACTAGCTGAGCTATGCCTTCAGGCTTCTACTTAATTTTTAGTATTAAGGATACTTCTCCATTGAAGTTTCTTCTGACAGAATATCTTTTGGGTAAATCATAAAGCTAGTGGAGTAACACAGGGATCAAGCGAATAATATTCCCTGTCTTTAAGAGTTGTCTGTGTTGTTAAAAACTTATCTTTTCTCCCCATCTGTATATAAAATATTTCAAGAGACAAACAAATACATCAAAAAAGTCTAAAGTAGTCTAGAAAACTATTTCATACCTCAATAATTACATATTATTATGTTTTTGATTTAAAACTTTAGAATGGAATCTAAAAACTTAGGGGGGAGGATATAGGGAACTAGCTGGATAACACTTGAAATGTAAATGAAGAAAATATCTAATAAAAGTAGTAAAAAAAAATACATCTAAATAAAATTTCATTTAGTTTTTACATTATTTTGTGTGTATGTCTTCATGCCACGCTGCATATACTCTACTTTAATGGAACTTATATTCCAGTGAGTAGCATAAACCTTTGCCAAATAATTACACAATTATTAAATTTTATTTCTTATAATTACTTTAAGGGTTATTCTCTAATAGTTATGAACAATGCAGTGTAAAAATCTTACATATAGCCTAGTATGGCAGACTTCCATTGAGAATTTGTAACTAAATGATCTTATGAGCTCTTTTAATTATGTTTTCTATTTATTTTATGATTCTAGTAGAAATAAAATAATTAAATACACTAGCATAATGGTGATTACACAATGATTTATGACAGGTTTTCTTATGATTATTTTATAGTTCCACTGGGGAAAATGGAATGCATTTTTATTTCATTATCCTAATAACGCTATACATAGATAGCAGACAACAGCTATAACCAGTTTTTACACTTATGTTTGATAATCGTTATACATGTCCATATATATATAAACTTGGTTAGCTTTTCCTGTCAGACTTTCCTAGCCTAGAATTATCCTAGAGTATAAGGTATCTAGTTAAGCATAGCCTGGTCAGTGAGCATGTTAGAAAGGAGCATTGTGTATGGCTCTTACTATATTTCTTTGATTGTGAAATCAGTTTCTTGTCAAAAATAACGCTGTGTAGAATAACAAGCAAGGCCTGACTTCAAGTGCTTGTCATGAGTTTCTGCCTTGACTTCCCTCAGTAATAGATGATAATCCATAATTGTAAACTTAAATTAACCTCTTTCTCTCTTTAGTTACATTTGGGCAGATTATCAGGCAACAGAAATGAAACTAGAAAAATAATGGACTGCTTGCAATGGACTGCTTACCTTAAAACAAAATCATGTTACCCTTTGTTATTCAATATAGCAGAATAAATGGATTATTTATTGAAAAGAAAATGAGATCTGAACATTAACATAAGTCTTCACTTCTGTGACTGCATTACTTTAACACTGAGTGGGAACACTATATTGATTAACAAGAATGATACTGAGTACAAGAAGAATGCCAGAAATAAAAAAATAGCATCTAATAGTTTTAAGTTTGCATTTCATATGAAAATGTTGGCATAATCACTTATACAAATGAACCATCAAATTTACATCCCCACATCTATAAGTCCAGCACAACAATATATTGATAATAAAGACATTCAATTCTAAGTAATAAATGTCAATGTGTAATGATTCGGCATTAGGATATATCTCTATTCTGTAGATAAGTAGTGAATCATGATTGCTTTTAATCCATGAAAACATTTAATATATTTAGCAATTATATTCATTTTCTTCACATTTTGAGCAGTATGGGAAAATTGAAGTGATAGAAATTATGACTGACAGAGGCAGTGGAAAAAAGAGGGGCTTTGCTTTTGTTACCTTTGATGACCATGACTCTGTGGATAAGACTGTTATTCAGAACTCAGACACTATTGCATATGCCAGCAAGATTTTGCTGAAAGGACCCTGATATAGCTGTCTCTTGTGAGGCTATGCCAGTGCCTGGCAAATGCAGAAGTAGATGTTCACAGTCACCTTTTGGATGAAACACAGGGCCCCCAATGGAGGAGCTAGAGAAAGTACCCAAGGAGCTGAAGGGGTCTGCAGCCCTATAGGTGGAACAACAATATGAACTAACCAGTATCCCCAAAACTATGTCTCTAGTTGCATATGTAGCACAGGATGGGTGGGTTGGGGAGCAGGAAGGGGCGAGGGTATAGGGGACTTTTGAAGAGGAAACTAGGAAAAGGGATAGCATTTGAAATATAAATGAAGAAAATATCTAATTAAAAAATTAAAAGAAAAAAGAAAGAAATACAAAAAATAAAATAAAATAAAATAAAATAAAATAAAATAAAATAAAATAAAATAAAATAAAACACTGAGGCACACAAATGCCCAGGTCTTTGTCAGCTCAAACTGGTCAATACCTTAGGCAGCTCAGCACTTGGCATTTGACAAATAAACTGTCACTATTGTCTCTAAACAGATAAGCAAAACAAGGTAAAAGGCATGGGAGGGTATTTTTTCCTCCTTGAGCTATAAACAGACTAGCAGACTAGACTAGACTAAACAAATAAATTTCTCTTGATGAAAACAAAACAAAACAAAACAAAACAAAACAAGCTCCATTTGGTATTTATTTATGGTTTCTCTGGTGGAGAAGCTATTATCTTCAAAAACCTTGGTAATATTAAACTGCCAGTTACTGTTGTAACTTTTAATGAGCTACACAATTGAATGGGTTATCCAAGCAAGGTCACAATTTGGTTATCAAATGGTTGTTGGCACACTCTATGCAATATAAAAATTAAGTAATACTATCAGATAAAATAACATATGGGAATGAAGCTTCTATATGCTCCATTATCATGTGTACTCAATAAACAATTTAATTTTCTTGAAAAAAGTAATTGGTACACATTCACATATCAAATTCAATATTTATGGATTTTCTACATTATGAATTTTCATTTCTTGAAGAGACAAGGAGAGACTAGAGACAAATCAATAGAATTATTAAAATGGCATAATGAATTGGTTGTTTCCTGAAAAATATATTTATAGCCATTATTTTTTTCCTTATCACTGTCTTTAATAGTTTGATGTAAATTACACTTTACAGTTTATAATATTAAGGACTATAACCCACTAGTGGACGAAGGGGTTTCTTTCATCTTGCAAGTTATATTTGATCATGTTTGGAAGCAGGAACTCAAGGCTAAAACTTGGATGCAGACATCATGGAAAATGTTTCTTACTAGTTTGTTCAAACTTCCTTTGTTTATATAGCCCAAGCTCATAAGCCTAGGGACAACACTGCCCACTGTGAGTAGTAACCTCCTCTATCAAATCAAAATAAGAAAAAAAAAAAAAAAAAAAAAAAAAAAAAAAAAAAAAAAAAAAAAAAAAAAAAAAAAAAAAAAAAAAAAAAAAAAAAAAAAAAAAAAAAAAAAAAAAAAAAAAAAAAAAAAAAAAAAAAAAAAAAAAAAAAAAAAAAAAACTCACAGACATGCCCACAGGCATATCTGATGATGATAATTTCTCAATTAAGATGAAAACTGAAGCTATCTATGACAGGCATTTTATTGCAATCCTTACAAGGATTTGGTTTTACTGAACATGAGCCTCAGGTACAAGTGTTCTCATTTAACCCTTTACTATTTGACAAAGTTTAACTTCTTCAATTTAACTATGAGAAAATATCTTATTATGACATGGCTCTCTTACAGCTATCTTAAACAAATCCAGATTTTACTATTATGAATGTTATCCAAAAATATTTCAAATGTATTGTCTGTAAAGTTAGAAACAGTAAGGCTTTATTTTTCTGGAATTCATGCCACCATGTTTGTAATATCTATACAGAATGAATATAAGATAACTTTATAGGGATAAATTATAGAAATATTAATGAGAAAGAGATATTATATTTAAAATAATACACATCAGTGTTTAAGTCATAGAAAAACAGAAACAAGATAAAAGTCAAGTTTGTTTTGGGAAAGCAGGATAGCGGAGGGTGTAAGAAAAGTCTTGGAAAGGACAACGAGAGTGACTTTCTGAAATATTGATTCTATTCTGTATTCTAAGATTTATTTATGTGGTTGTTTACTGTTTAGCTACTCAAATAAGATTTTTAGATTAGTCAATATGTTAGTTTTGCTTTAAAAAAAAAACAACTGAAATTTTAAAACTTTAGTTTTAAAACTTTGGGCTTTAAGTGTGAGTCTTTTAAAGACTTCTTTCTTTTGATAATCTCCATTTTTATTATAAAAAAAATAGTACCTTATAAATGGACCCAGAATAGAAAGGTTTCAAATTAAAGAAAGTGCTTCTTCATATGGACTTCATATTCATTGCCCATGTTAAAAAAAAATCTGATTTTATACATGATATGTTAGGGATATTTTATGCTTTCTATGTCTTAATATCACATAGAACCTGCTGGAGTAAATTATTTATTCAATAAATATATTAATGAATATAGTATCTTTATTCATTCACTTGCCTCAAGAGAAGGCTTCTCCTATAAAACAGTATTCCTACAAGGATTCCAAAGATTTTATTCAGTTATCCTAGAAATAAATATATCTTGGGACAATCTGTCTTACCTTGAACAAACAACTTCAGTAAGGAAGGGCTGTAGGACAAAAATATGGGTGATTTGCTATAGCAATGTCCTGATTTCTAAGACTAGGCCACCCCACCCAAAAACTTGCAACCATGTGTTTTTCCTCTGTCAGACTCCTTAACTTACTGCAATTGAAAGACTGTGTTTGGTTTGTATGCTAATAAACCATTCAGATGCTGAATGTCAAGGTTCTATCTTTTTTTTTTTTTTCTGCCTCCTGTCATTTTTTTCTTTTTCTTTCTTTCTTTCTTTTTTTTTCTTCTTTTTTCTTTCTTTTTTTTTTCTTCTTTTAAATTTCAAATGCTATCCCAAAAGTCCCCTATACTCTCCCCGCTCCCCAACCCACCCACTTCTGCTTCCTGGCCCTAGCATTCCCCTGTACTGGGGCTTACTAACCAGTACCATCAGAGCTCATGTCTCTAGCTGCATATGTTGCAAAAGATGGCTTAGTTGGCCATCATTGGGAGGAGAGACCTTTGGTCTTGTGAAGATTATATGCCTCCTGTCCTTTTAAGATGCCTCAGAATTTTAACACAAACAAGATATTGTCTTTGACTTGAACACATACTTTTATATTTTACCTGTCTATAGGCAATCAGGTTAGTAACAATGCATCATTAATCACATTAGTGTATGTGAACAGGAATCAGATCATCAATATGGACGGCATTGATTGTGGGCTTTGACTCCAACAATAAGAAATTAAGCATTTCCTTTTTCTTTTTTATATAAATATTTCATCAGAAAGACTTCAATATTAGGACTAATTATTCCATACTAGTTATAATACTATAAGAAAATGTAGAGAATGGAGAGATAGGGGAAAAAGAGAGAAGATGAAGAATATGAATGAACATAGAAACATCTATCAGAGTGAAAGCCTATCAGTTAGACCAAGTCCCTCATAGGCAGACATAGGAAAAAGAACATGATGAGATAATAAAAATGATAAACGTCCAATACAGCTGACTTCTTGATCACCTTCATGATCCGAAACCAAATATCTGGCACCTTTAAGTAAAGGCCATGATGAGTTTGTATACAGCCAGTAGACCAGTCTGACAAGTGAAATGCAAGTCCAAGATACTTTAACTGCAAACTTGTGAACCCATCGGTCTCTGAAATTGACCAGCCCTGAATTGGGGGTAAAAGATCACAATCAAAGACTCTCAACACACTTACCACATCTAAAGGATGGTGTGGGCAGCTTTCTGTGTCCTCTTTTTTCTCTCCAGGGCTTCTTTTTCTCTCAGTGTCTCATTATTTGTATGCATTTTATTGCTCCAAATTATAGCCTTCATTACAATCTGATTCTGTCTCCTGCTGTCTACTGTATCTGAGCAATCCGTCCCATGTCCAGTCAGCAACCAATTCTGCCAAACTATACTACTCAAGATTTTTTTTTTCTACTTTTTTAATTCTTTTACTGACAGAGCAAAGGAACCAAATCAAGAACCGTAGTTTGGCAAGAGGACAGTATGGAATATGTCAAGGTAAAACTACCAAGCACATAGGTTTCTTACCTAAGCCCCTAGTGCTGAGACTATAGGTATGACAAGAGACATAGCTGTAAGAAAATACTTTGAGAGAAGAGACACAGCTTCGGGGACAGGCAGAAGTCACACAGCTTCTGGGACAGACCCCTATTTGGGACTGCAGAGATCTGGGCACCTTCTCCACAGGAGGACAGGTGGCCACCCAGGAGGGCTGTGACCCCCAGAGCAGGTAAGGGAGCCATCTTGTCTCCGGGGTCCCTCTAAGACCAGTCTGCACAGATCAGCTTGCTGACTGAGGAGGGTGAGTGAGCAGACTGCAGAAGCAACACAGCATCCAGGACAGGCAGAAGCCACACAGCTTCTGGGACATATCCCCTTTCAGGCTACAGACATCCAGACATGTAACCCAGCAGAGGAGATATGGCCACCTGGGAGGGCTGCAATCCCCAGAGCCGTCTGTGCAGGCGAGCATGCAGACAGCAGAGGCAACCCATCTTCTGTGACAGGCCCTGTTTCAGGCCTTCATCCTCAACCAAGAGGCAAATCTGAATGCCAGACCTCTGTGCACCTTCCCTGCAAGAGGAGAGATTGACGAAAGAGAGTACTCTGACCCCTGAGACTCAGAAGAGAGCTGGACACCCAGGACAGCTAACAGAGGCTAACAGAATCACAGGAGGAACAGGCTCCAGTCAGAGACAACTATAACAACTAAATAGAGAGATACCAAATGACGAAAGGCAAACATAAGAATCTTACCAACAGAAACCAAGACTGCTCACCATAATAAGAACCCAGCACTCCCACCTCAGCCAGTCCTGGATATCCCAAGACAACCGAAAAGCAAGATTCGGATTCAAAATCATATTTCATAATGCAGTTAGAGGAACTTAAGAAGGGCTTTAATAACTCACTTAAAGAAATACAAGAGGACAGTGTTGAAGAGGTAGATGTCCTTAAAGAATAACAGGAAAACACTGCCAACAGGTAAAAGTACTTAAAGAGGAAACACAAAAATCCCTTAAAGAATTAAAGGAAAAACTCAACCAAACAGGTGATGGAATTGAACAAAGCAATCCAAGACCTAAAAATAGATGTAGAAACAATAAAGAAAACCCAAAGTGAGACAACTCTGGAGATAGAAAACCTAGGAAAGAAATCAGGAACCATAAATGTGAGCATTAGCAACATAATACAAGAGATCTAAGAGAGAATCTCAGGTGCAGAATATTCCATAGAGAACATGGGCACAACAATCAAAGAAAATGCAAAATGCAAAAATATTCGAACTCAAAACAGGAAATCAAGGACATCATAAGAAGACCAAAACTACAGATAATAAAGATAGATGAGAATGAAGATTTTCAACTTAAAGGGCCAGCAAATATCTTCAACAAAATTATAGAAGTGAATTAGCTATATATAAAATTAACTCAAACAAATCAGTGGCCTTTTTCTACACAAAGAATAAACGGGCTGAGAAAGAAATTAGGGAAACAACACCCTTATCAATAGTCACACACAACATAAAATACCTTGGTGTGAATCTAACTAAGGAAGTGAAAAATCTGTATGATAAGAACTTCAAGTCTCTAAAGAAAGAAATTGAAGAAGATTTCAGAAGATGGAAAGATCTCCCATGCTCATGGATTAGCTGGATTAATATAGTGAAAATTGTTATCCTGCCAAAAACAATTTACAGATTCAATGCAATCCCCAACAAAATTCCAACTCAATTCATCACTGAGTTAGAAACAGTAATTTGCAAATTCATCTGGAATAATAAAAAACCTAGAATAGCAAAAACTCTTCTCAACAATAAAAGAACCTCTGGTAGAATCACCATGCCTGACCTCAAGCTGTACTATAGAGCAATTGTGATAAAAACTGCATAGTACTGGTACAGCAACAGACAGGTAGATGAGTGGAATAGAATTGAAGACCCAGAAATGAACCCACACACCTATGGTCACTTGATCATTGACAAGGGAGCTAAAACCATCCAATGGAAAAAAAGACAGCATTTTCAACAAGTGGTATTGGTACAACTGGCAGTGACCATGTAGAAGAATGGGAATTGATCCATTCTTATCTCCTTGTACAAACCTCAAGTCTAAGTGGAACAAAGACCTCCAGATAAAACCAGAGACACTGAAATTTATAGAAGAGAATGTGGGGAAAAGCCTTGAAGATATGGGAACAGAGAAAAATTTGTAAACAGAACAGCAATGACTTGTGCTGTAAGATCAAGAATAGTCAAATTGGACCTTATAAAATTACAAAGCTTCTGTAAGGGAAAAGACACTGTCAATAAGGCAAAAAGTCCACCAACAGATTGGGAAAGGATTTTTACGAATCCTAAATCTGATAGGGGATTAATATCCAATATATACAAAGAGCTCAAGAAACCGGACACCAGAAATTCAAATAACCTCATTACAAAATGTGGTACAGAGCTAAAGAAAGTACCCCTGAGCTCATGTCTCTAGCTGCATATATAGAAGAGGGTGGCCTAGTTGGCCATCAGTGGGAAGAGAGGCCCCTTGGTTATGCAGACTTTATATGCCCCAATACAGGGGAACGCTGGGGCCAAGGGGTGGGAGCGGGTGGGTAGGGGAGCAGGGCCGGGAGGGGGGAGGATACAGGGAACTTTCTGGATAACANAAAAGAAAAAAAAAAAAAAAAAAAAAAAAAAAAAAAAAAAAAAGGTCAACATCCTTGGTCATCAGGGAAATGCAAATCAAAACAAACTTGAGATTCCACCTCACTCCAGTCAGAATGGCTAAGATCAAAAACTCAAATGACAGCAGATGTTGGCAAGAGGTGGAGAAAGAGGAACACTCCTCAATTGCTGGTGGGATTGCAAACTTGTAAAACCACTCTGGAAATCAGTCTGGAGGTTACTCAGAAAATTGGACATAGTACTACTGGAAGATCCAGCAATACCTGTCCTGGGTATATACACAGAAGATGTTCCAACTGGTAATAAGAACACATGCTCCACCATTTTCATAGCAGACTTACATATAATAGCCAGAAGCTGGAAAGAACCCAGATGTCCCTCAACAGAGAAATAGATAGAGAAAATGTGGTACATTCACACAATGGATTACTATTCAGGTATTAAAAACAATGAATTTATGAAATTCTTAGGCAAATGGATGCATCTGGAGGATATCATCCTGAGTGAGGTAACCCAATCACAAAAGCATGATATGCACTCACTGATAAGTCGATAGTAACCCAGAAACTTAGAATGCCCAAATTACAATTTTACAAAACACAAGAAAATCAAGAAGAATGAAGACCAAAATGTGGATACTTCTTTCTTCCTTAGAATAGAGAACAAATCACCCATGAAAGGAGTTACAGAGACAAAGATTGGAGCTAAGACAAAAGAATGGACCATACAGAGACTACCCCACCCGGGGAACCATCCCATAATCAGCTACCAAACCTAGACCCTATTGCATATGCCAACAACATTTTGCTGAAAGGACCCTGATATTGCTATCTCAAGTGAGGTTATGCCAGTGCATGGCAAATACAGAAGGAGATGCTCATAGTCATCTATAGGATGGAACATAGGGCGCGCAGTGTACGAGCTAGAGAAATTACCCAAGGAGCTGAAGGGGTCTACAACCCTTTAGGTGGAACAACAATAGGAACTAACCAGTACCCCCAGAGCTTGTGTCTCTAGATGCATATGTAGCAGAAGATAGCCTAGACGGCCATCATTGGGAAGAGAGGACCGTTGGACTTATAAAATTTATATGCCCCAGTACAGGGGAATGCCAGGGCCAAGAAGTGGGAGTGGGCAGGTAGGGGAGCAGGGCGGGGGGGGGGTGTTATAGGGCACTTTCAGGATAGCATTTGCAATGTAATTAAAGAAAATATATAATAAAAAAAGAATAAACTTTGATATTTTTGAACTTTTATTTTATTTCTTTTTTTCTAATTTTTATTAGATATTTTCTTTATTTACATTTCAAATGATATCCCAACAGTCCCCTATACCATCCCCCTACCCATTCACTCCCATTTCTTCGCCCTGGAGCTACACTGTTCTGGGGCATATAAAGTTTGGAAGACCAAGGGGGCCTCTCTTCCCAATTATGGCAGATTAGGCCCTCTTCTGCTACATATGCAGCTAGAGACATGAGCTTTGGGGGTACTGATTAGTTCATATTGTTGTTCCACCTATAGGGTTGCAGACCCCTTCAGCACCTTGGGTACTTTCTCTAGCTCCTCCATTGGGGGCCTTGTGTTCCATCCTATAGAGGACTGTGAACATCCACTTTTGTATTTGCCAGGCACTGGCATAGCCTCACTTGAGATAGCTATATCAGGATCCCTTCAGCAAACTCTTGCTGGCATATGCAATAGTATCTGCGTTTGGTGGCAAATTATGTGATGGATCCCCGGGTGGGGTAGTCTCTGTATGGTACATCCTTTTGTCTTACCTCCAATCTTTGTCCCTGTAACTCCTTTCATGTGTGTTTTCTTCTATATTCTAAGGAAAAAAGAAGTATCCACACTTTGGTCTTCATTCTTCTTGATATTCTTGCGTTTTGGAAATTGTATCTTGGGTAATCTAAGTTTCTGGGCTAATATCCACTTACCAGTGAGTACATGTTATATGAGTTCTTTTGTGATTGGTTTACCTCACTCAGGGTGATATCCTCTAGTTGCACCCATTTGCCCAAGAATTTAATAAATTTGTTGTTTTTAATAGCTGAGTAGTACTCCATTGTCTAAATGTGCCCCATTTTGTGTATCCATTCTTCTGTTGAGGGATATCTGTGTTCTTTCCAGCTTCTGGCTATTATATATAGGGCTGCTATGAACATAATTGAGTATGTGTCCTTATTACCAGTTGGAACATCTTCTGTGTATATGCCCAGGAGTGCTGTAGTTGGGTCCACAGGAAGTACTATGTGCAGCTTTCTGAGGAACCGCCAGACTGACTTCCAGAGTGGTTATACAAGCTTGCAATCCTACCAGCAATGGAGGTGTGTTCCTCTTTTTCACATCCTCACCAGCATCTGTTGTCACCTGAAATTTTTGTTCCTAGCCATTCTGACTGCTGTGAGGTGGAATCTCAGGGTTGTTTTGATTCGCATTTCCTTGATGATTAAAGATGTTGAACATTTTTCAAGTGCTTCTCAGCCCTTTGATATTCCTCGGTTGAGTATTCTTTGTTTAGCTCTGTACCCCATTTTTAATGGGGTTATTTGAATCTTTGAAATCCAGCTTCTTGTGTTTCAGCTAATTTGTATACTTTCACATTCTAATCTTAATACTTGTTCAGATATCTGAAATGTGTGCTTAAAAAATGTCTTTCTAGCTTCTGAAGCTGGAAAGAACCTAGATGTTCCTCAACAGAGGAATGGATACAGAAAATAAGGTACATTTACACAATGGAGTACTACTCAACTATTAAAAACAATGAATTTATGAAATTCCTAGGCAAATGGATGCATCTGGAGGGTATCATCCTGAGTGAGGTAAACCAATCGCAAAAGAACTCATATAACATGTACTCACTGGTAAATGGATATTAACCCAGAAACTTAGATTACCCAAGATACAATTTGCAAAACACATAAAACTCATGAAGAATGAAGACCAAGGTGTGGACACTTTGCCCCTTCTTAGAATTAGGGAACAAAGCACACATTGAAGGAGTTGCAGAGATCATGTGTGGAGCTGAGACAAAATGATGGTTCAACAAGTGACTGCTGCAGCCAGGGATCCATCCAATAATCAGCCACCAAACTCAGACACTATTGCATATGCCAGAAAGATATTGCTGAAAAGGCCCTGATATAGCTGTCTTGTGTGAGGCTATACAAGTGCCTGGGAAACACAGAAGTGGATGCTCACAGTCAGATATTAGATGGAACACGGGGTTCCCTATGGAGGAGCTAGAGAAAGTACCCAAGGACCTGAAGGGGTCTCCAATCCTTTAGGTTGAAGAACAATACAAACTAATCAGTACCCCGAGAGCTCATGTCTCTAGCTGCATATGTAGCAGAAGATGGCCTATTGGGCCATCATTTGGAAGAAAGGCCCCTTGGTCATGCAAACTTTATATGCCCCAGTACAGGGGAACACCAGGGCCAAGATGTGGGAGTGGGTGGGTAGGGGAACAGGGCGGGGGATGGGGGAGAGTATAGGGAACTTTCGGGATAGCATTTCAAATGTAAATGAAGAAAATATCTAATACAAATTGGAAAAAAAAAACATGTCTTTAAAAAAATTATACCTTTAAGCTAATAACAGAAGCCCCAAAATGTTTACTATATTAGGTAAATAGTTGCTTATATGTTCATATTGCTGTAGTTAAGTTTGTGTTACACATATGATAGTTCAGTTTCTAAGTGAAACAGATTTATGCTTTGTGGTCCAATCAGGTTAAGTGTATCGTTGTCATTTACTGAGAAGTAAAAGATAGCTGAAATGCTATTGAATTTGGGAAATATAACTTCTGTTACAACCTGGGTTTGGCCACTGGTCCTCCATAAATCAATGAAAAGAAGCAAATTAAAATTAGAAATAGGAAATATCAACAAATTGCACAGAGGGGCAAAAAGATCTAGCAAATACATAAGCTCCCTAAGTTAGATTATTGTTTAAAGAGAGATATATTCTATATTGTCCCAACGCTGGTAGCACTCTCTCCTTCTCCAAACATGAGTTTCCTAAGAAAATTCCTTTTTTTTTATTGTCCATTGCTTTAATAGTTTGCTAGTTAAATTGAGAAATGCTAGTGGACCTTTATACTATCTCATTTTTGACCTGATCTAAAATAATAACTTGACAATTTCCATGTTGTGTCTGTGATGACTGTTCATTGAATACTCTAGTACAGATGGAAGATATTCATACCATTTAGAAAACCTATTTGGTGAGTTCACAGAGAGCTTTGCCTCTGTACTTTTTAAGTGTACAGAGATATTTTTTACATTGTATGAGGCCAGAACAAACTGACAGTATTTGAATATCATATATTAATATAAAATTAGCAGGCTTGAACACAAACACATATGAGAAAAATTGAGTGCACTCAATGTGTATGTGCATGTGTGTGTGTGTACATATAAAAATAATAATTAAAGGATATGTCTTGCATTTAAAAAGATGGGACATGTTTTCTTTGGTCATAATGGAGAGACAGTGTCACAGTAAATTAGGGCAGAGTTTTCCATTAACATCTTCTAAGATGTACAATACTTGGAATGTTTTTTAACTCAACTTGGGCAAGAAATATTTTTAGGAAAATAATTTACTAAAAATTGGTTATTCAATTATATAACTGAATGCATCTGTGTCCCTGTCTTATGTCTAAATCATCATAAATACACATTTATTCATACATATAAGAATATTTACCTCTATTTAAAATATGTGAGAAATTATAATGAATAAAATATAAATAAATATTTTCATCAAAGCACAAAACAGAAAATATTTAGTTTCTGTGACTGCTACTGAACATAACTAATGAGTAGATAGTTTTTTGATGCTTAGTAAGATATCAAGCATTAAGAAAATGGGTATAATGGTGCATGCATGTGCTTCTAGCATATTACAAGTAGAGGCAGGAAAACCAGAATTTAAAAGGCATCCTTTTTAACAAAGCTAGTTCAAGGCCTGTCTATGCTAAAGAATAACTTAAAAAAAAATAACAGAAAGAAGAAAGAAAGAAAGAAAGAAAGAAAGAAAGAAAGAAAGAAAGAAAGAAAGAACAAAAGAAAGAAAGAAAGAAAGAAAGAAAGAAAGAAAGAAAGAAAGAAAGAAAGAAAGAAAGAAAGAAAGAAAGGGAAGGAAAGACAGAAAGGATGAAAGGAAGGTAGGAAGAAAGAAAGAAAGTGAAGAAAGAAAAGGGCACAAACACTAATGGTAATTGCTACAAAGATGTTTTCTATTGAATTCCATCCAACCTAAACATCAATTTTAATATTGATAATCCTGTATTGTTTCAGAAATGCAGGACATTATATTTCTAAAGATTTTTTGTAAAGTCTTCATCTGCCCAAGCATAATGTCAAAATTTCCATTCACATTTTAACACTGTAGTTACATCACGATTTGCTCTCAGTGTAATTACTTAGAAGAAAATTAGTACCATAAAGTTCTTCATTTATCATCCTATACAGTTCTCATTTTTTGATCTAGCTTTTATGAGCTTGCATTCAGTTAGAAGTTTATTATTATCCATTTATAAGTAGCCAACAAAATAGTAAATTATGCATTTGAAAGCCCTGCTGGCTGACATTTTTAAAGTTCATTGGACACTTTTTTTTTTTTTTTTTTTTTTTTTTTTTCTTGTAGCGGGAATGAGCTTCTAGCACTCATGGTCTGCAATCTGATCTCCATTTAGACTTTGTTAAGAGGTAACTGCAATGAGCTCTTATGAATATTTCATGGCTAAGTGGGCCATACTTTGACACTGCCATTTTGTAGTCATTTGTCCTACATCTAAAGAGCATCTTTTAATCCAACAAGTGTATTCTGATAGTTATATTAAGCAGGATTAGTTCTTAATTTATTCACAAAGATAACTGTGCTATTCATGTATCTTCAAGTCTGTCCTTTTGACACTGTATATATTGTGGTAGGCAGAATTGGATATATGACAATATGACAATAAGCCTAGACTTTCCTGTTACTTATAAAAAAAGAAAAACATACACAGATACTACACAGAGAGAGAGAGAGAGAGAGAGTGAGAGAGAGAGAGAGAGAGAGAGAGTCTCTTTCTCTTCCCCTGCACACAAACACATTGCACACAAACAGAAGTAGTATATTACACAAGGTTTCAATCAAACATGAACCAAAATGATATTTATGGTAAAGTCAAGTCTAAGGAAATGAGTAGGCATTTGACAAATGTGACTTAACACAGTACAATGAAATAATAGTAACTTAAAGAAACCTGGTCAAGGTCTGCTGACTTACATTCTTTTCTCTGTTTCTGAATGCCACGTTCTTGCTAGAAATGGGGCAGGAGCCCTCTGAAATGACAACATTAGCAAATCATTTATTAGGAGCTGGTTTTGGAGGTAGTATTTTCTGAGCACCACCAGAGTGATACATGATCAAGAGCAAATCAAACAACAATTTTGGAGATTTTTAAATAGAATTAGATATTGCTTAAGGCATGTGAAAATAACTGTTAAATATACAAGTTATATGAGTCATTAAACCATTTAAAAAGCAAGTCATATTACTTCAGTGATGGATTGGTTTTAAATATGTCAATATAAAAAGGCAAGCATTCATCTTAAAGAAAATAAGTCTTCATAGCAGCCATATTTCTAATAGCCAGAAGCTGGAAACAACCCAGATGTCCTTCAACAGAGGAATGGATACAGAAAATGTGGTACATTTACACACTGAAATACTACTCAGATATTAAAAACATTGACTTCATGGAATTCACAGGCAAATGGATGGAACGTGAAAATATCATCTTGAGTGAGGTAACTCAATCACAAAATCACACACACAATATGTACTCACTAATTAGTGGATATTAGCTCAAAAATCCAGAAAACCAAAGATCCAAATCCTATATAGACCATATGAAGCCCAAGAAGAAAGAAGACCTAAGTGTGGGTGCTTTAGTACTTCTTAGAAGGGGGAACAAAATACTCACAGGAATAAATATGGAGACAAAGTGTGGAGTAAAGAATGAAGGAAAAGTCATCCTGAGACTGCTCCATTTGGGGATCCTTACCATATACAATCACCAAACAGAGACTATATTGTGGATGCTGAGAAGTCCTTGCAGAAAGGAGCCTGATGTGTCTGTCTCCTGAGAGACTCTGCCAGAGCCTGACAAATACAGAGGCAGATACTCACAGCCAATCATCGGACTTAGTGCAGAGTCCCTGATGGAGGAGTTGTAGATGGGACTGAGGGAGCTAAGCTGGTTTTCTGCCCCACTATAAAATATATATATATATATATATATATATATATATATATATATATATATATATATATATATATATATATCACATGATCATCTCCTTAGATGCAGAAAAAGGATTTAACAAAATACAACTCCCCTTCATGTTAAAACTATTGGAGAGATTATGAATTCCAGGCCCAAACATAAATATCATAAAAACAATTTACTGCAAACCTATAGCCAAAATCTAATTAAATGGAAACATGCTTGAAGCAATTCCACTGAAACTGGGGACAAGACAAGGATCCACACTCCCCATATCTATTTAATATAGTACTCAAAGTGTTAGCTAGTATATTAAGACAACAAAAAGAGATCAAGGGAATATAAATTTGTAAAGAAGAAATGAGGTATCACTATTTGCAGATGATATGGTAGTATGCATAAGCGACTCCAAAAATTCTACTTCTCCAGCTGATAAATAATTTCAGCAAAGTAGCTAGATATAAAATTAACTCAAATAAATCAGTAACCTTCCTTTATACAAATGATAAACATGCTGATAAGGAAATTAGGGAAATAGCTCCCTTCACAATAGCCACAAATGATATAAAATATCTTGTGGTAACTCTAAACAAACAAATGAAAAATTTGTACCACAATAACTTCACATCTCTCCAGAAAGAAATCAAAGAAGATCTCAGAAAATGGAGAGATCTCCCATGATCAGGCATTGGCAGAATTAACATAGTATAATGACAATCCTACCAAAGGCAATCTAGAGATTCAATGCTAGCCCCATCACAATCCCAACACAATTTTTCAAAGACATGGAAATAGAAATTCTCAAATTTATCTGGAAAGGCACAAAACCCAGAAAAGTGAAAACAGGTCTTAACAATCAAAGAATGGCTGAGGAAATCATCTTCCCTGAACTCAAGCAGTACTATAGAACAATAGTGATAAAAAATGAATGCTATTGGTACTGAGACTGACAGGTTGATCAATCAAATACAATTGAAGATCCAGAAATAAAACCACACACTTAAGGGCACTTGATCTTTGACAAAGAAGCCAAAAAATATACAATGGAGAAAAAAAGCATCTTCAATAAATGGTGCTGGTTTAACTGGCAGTCTGTATGTAGAAAAATTAAAATAGACACATATTGGTCACCTTGCACAATAGTGATGTCCATGTCGTTCAAGGACCTCAACATAAAACCAGATACACTAAATCTAATAGAAGAGAAATTGAGAAAGAACCTTGAACTCATCAGCACAGGGGCAAATTTCCTAAATAGAACTCCAATGACTCATGCTCTAAGATTAAAAATTAATAAATACCTCATGAAACTGGAAAGATTCTGGACAGCAAAGGACATAGTCAATAAAACAAATCTGCAATATACACATTGAGAAAAATCTTCATTAATCCCACATTGGATAGAGGGCTAATATCCAAAATATATAAAAGAACACATGAAGCTAATCACCAAAAAAATCAAACAACCCTATCAAAAATGGGGTATTAGAACTATACCAAGATTTCACAACTGAGGAATATGGAATGGCTGAGAAGCAGCTAAAGAAATGTTAAAAGTTCTTAGTGATCAGAGAAATGCAATTCAAAATGACCATGAGATTCTACCTTACAGCAAAGAGAATGGCTAAGATCAAAACCACATGTGACAACACATGTTGGAGAAGATGTGATCAAAGAGGAATACTCCTCCATTGCTGGTGGGATTGCAGACTGGTAAAACCACTCTGGACATGCTACTGGAGGTTTCTCAGAAAATTGGAAATAGATCTACCTGAAGGACTAGCAATTCCACTCTTGGAAATATACCCAATAAATGCCCGACCATGGCACAGGGGCACATGTTCCACTATTTTCATAGCAGCCTTGTATGTGATAGCCAGAAGCTGGAAACAACCCAGATGTCCCAGGACAGAAGAATTGATGCAGAAAATGTGGTTCATTTACACAATGGAATGCTACTCAGCTATTAAGAATGAGGACATCACAAGTTTTGCAGGCAAGTGTAAAGAACAAGAAAATATCATCCATAGTGAGGTATCTGAAACCTAAAAGGACATGAATGGTATGTATTTGACAGATTGGGAAAAGATCTTTCCCAGTCCTAAATCTGATAAAGGGATAATATCCAATAAATTAATGCATTCAAGAAGTTAGCCTCCAAGAACCAAATAACCCTATTAAAAATTGGCATAGAGCTAAACAAAGAATTCTCAACTGAGGAATAGTGAGTGGCTGAGAAAATATTCAACATCATTAATCATCAGGGAAATGCGAATCAAAACAACCCTAATATTCCACCAAACACCAGTCAAAATGGCTAAGATCAAAAATTCATGTGCCAATGGAGAAGCTAGAGAAAGTACCCAAGGAGATGAAGGGGTCTGCAACCCTATAGGTGGAACAATAATATGAAATAACCAGTACTTCCCAGAGCTCATGTCTCTAGCTGCATATGTAGCAGAAGATGGCCTAGTTGGCCATCACTGGGATGAGAGGTGCTTTGGTCTTACAAACTTTATATGCCCCAGTACAGGGGAACACCGGGGCCAAGAAGTGGGAGTGAGTGGGTAGGGGAGCAGGGAGGGGTAGAGTATAGGGGACTTTCAGGGTAGCATTTGAAATGTAAATGTAAAAAAATATCTAATAAAAATTAAAAAAAAAACACAGGAAAAAAAAAAAAGAGTTAGGAGAAGGGCTGAGGGAGCAGAAGGGGATTGCAACCCCTTAGTAAGAACAATATCAACTTCTGGGACCCTCAGAGCTCCCAGGAATGAAACCAACAACAGAAGTGTAAACATGGACGGGCCCATGGTTTCTGCTGCATATGTAGCAGAAGACTGCCTCATCTGGCATCAGTGGGAGGCAAGAGTCTTGGTCATATGGAGGCCTCCCCAGCAAAGGGGGATGATAGAGTGAGGTGGGAGTAGGTGGGTGGGTGGTGGAGCACCCTCTTAGAGGCAAAACGGAGGTGCTCTGAGGAGGGGGTTTGCAGAGGGAAACCAGGAAGGGGAACAACATTTGAAATGTAAATAAATAAAATAATCAATTAAAATTTTAAAAAGAAAAAAATCAGGTGTCAGCAATTTCTGGCAAAGATGTGCAGAAAGAGGAACACACATCCATTGCTGGTGAGAGTCGAAGCAAGTACAACCACTCTGAAAATCAGTTCGGTGGTTCCTCAGAAAATTGTAAATAGTACTAACTGATGACCATGCAACTCAGGAGTGGTAACTCCTGAGCTTCCACCCAGAAGATATTTCCAACATGTAATAAGGACACATGCTCCCCTATTTTCATAGCAGCCTTATTTATAATAGCCATAAGCAAGAAAGAACCCAGATGTCCCTCAACAGAGGAATGGATACAGAAAATGTGGTACATTTACACAATGGAGTACTATGCAGGTATTAAAAGCAATGAATTTATGAAACTAATAGGCAAATGGATGGATCTGGAGGATATCATCCTGAGTGAGGTAACCCAATTACATAAGAACACACATGATATGCAATCACTGGTAAGTGGATATTAACCCAGAAGCTCAGAATACCCATGATACAATTTGCAAACAACATGAAACTCAAGAAGGAAGACTGAAGTGTGTATACTTTGATCCTTCTTAAAAGAGGGAAGAAAATAACCATGCAAGTAGTTACAGAGACTAAAGGGATGACCATCCAGAGAGTGCCCCACCTGGGAATCTATTCCATATACAATTACCAAACACAGACACTATTTTGGATGCCAACAAATACTTGCTGACAAGAGTCTAATATAGCTGGCTCCTGAGAGGCTCTGCCAGAATCTGACAAATATAGAGGTGAATGTTCATAGTCATCCATTTGACTGAGCACAGGGTCCCCAATGAAGGAGCTAGAGCAAGGTCCCAAGGAGTTTAACAATATGAAGTAACCAGTACCCTCCAGAGCTACCTGGGACTAAACCACCAATCAAAGAAAACACATGGTGGGACTCATGGCTATAGCTGCATATGTAGCTGAGAATGGCTCTAGCTGCATATGTAGCTGAGAATGGCCTAGCCAGTCATCAATGGGAGGAGAAACCCTTGGTCCTATGAAGGTTATATTCCCCAGTAAGGAGAATTCCAGGGCCAAGAAGCAGGAGTGGTTCGGATGAGTAGCAGGGGGATGGGGGAGGGGATGGGGATTTTCAGAGGGGAAACTAGGAAAGGTGATAACATTTGAAATATAAATAAAGTATCTAATAAAAAATCTTTGTGCCTTTCTTCTACTTTGGAGTCTCCTGTTTCACATTGAGGCACTAAATTATGAAATTCTCAAAGAAAAATTAAAAAAAAAAAACATTCAAAAAATCATTTGAAAACAACCTGGAGACTTCTTCCCTGCTGGCTGACATTAATGGTGCTATAAGCTGCTATGGAGGCCTATGTGCAAAAAATGATGTGAATGATCTTACCCAATACTTGACTTGACATGTTATGATAGTGAGTACCCAGGTAACATATATCTAATGCTGCAATAGTTGCATGACATTTATGGGTTAACTAGCTGCATTTACACCAGTTTTGAGGCTTTATCCACAGGAGGGAATTTTATGCTTGATACTATATTCCTGATCAAATTACATGATCTGTGAGGTCATAGGCCTTAATCTAAAACTTGGTATTGTCATTTTACTGAACGGTCAGTCACATTATAAACTGTGTTATAAATATTTATGTTTTTATTTGTAAAACTTAGCAATGTTCAGTATTGGTCAGAAAATCTTTTTGGAATAAACAGTAATCAATAGTTGCCTAACTCATCAAAATTCTGAAAATAAGAGAACATGTCATCAGCTTTAATTGGAAAATCTATATTTGCCAATAACCACCTCTAAGGCTTAGGGAACATGGAGGAAATGAAGAATACTTGAAATTTTACCTTCTGGATGCAGTGCGACTGTTAAATTTTTGTATTTATGCCAGCTATGGTAGCTTGCATATAAGTCATACAATATTAAGTGACCTAAATTCCTAGCATAGGTTCTATCTCATTTTGAGAATCAATTGGTACTTGCTGGGGAAAAAATAAATAATCTTCAGGATATGGAGAGTAGTTGGTCACCCATTCTCAAGTGGATGACTTACACAAATGAGTAGCACTAACTTGACTTAGTGAGTTAGGAACACAATTTTAAAAGATGTAAATTGGGTTGGAAGTGTATTGGGGTCATATGAAGGGATGAAATAGAAGAGGTGGATATGATCATATTTATTGTAGAAATTATGAAGTTCTCAAAAATAGAAAAAAATATTTTGTACATGAATCTCCATGTAGCTCCTTAGATTTAAAAAAATAAGAATTTTCATTTACTGAACTGTTTACCATTATCTTTAATTTATAACTGAGCTTCATTGTGCCTGCCCATGAATCTCTGTTGACAATATTCATGATTTCTTAAAATTTGAGGTTAAGAATGCTTAGTCTTGCAGGCCATGGTGGCGCACGCCTTTAATCCCAGCACATGGGAGGCAGAGGCAGGCA
Organism: Mus minutoides; assembly: GCA_902729485.2. NCBI lineage: Eukaryota > Metazoa > Chordata > Mammalia > Rodentia > Muridae > Mus > Mus minutoides. The sequence continues at coordinate 3,910,129 of LR753306.1, read as the reverse complement.
GATTTCTGAGTTCGAGACCAGCCTGGTCTACAGAGTGAGTTCCAGGACAGCCAGAGCTACACAGAGAAACCCTGTCTCAAAAAAACAAAACAAAACGAAACAAAACAAAACAAAACAAAACAAAACAAAAAAAGAATGCTTAGTTTTTCTTCATTGTTTCAGTCTAATAATTCACCACTCCTATCTTCACTCCATATTATTTTTTATTCTTGATCTTATACTTTAATAATGCATTCTACCATGGCCCTTTCCAGTTGTGGGCTTTTGCAAACTATTTTATTATTATTACTTTTTTTTTTCATTTTTCAAATTAGTTTGTGGTATGTTTGTTTTAGTTTTCCTGATTTGTTTCTCACATATATTTTTGATGACTTCATACTTAACCTCCATTTTATAAGATTCCTTATCTAATTCATTAATTATTTTTGACAGAAAATATTCAGACTCTTTGCCTAGTATTTTCAGCAATTCAGTATCTTTGTATTTATATACTGAGCAAGTATCAACATTTGGAAGTATCATATTTGTTATTTTATGCCTTTTATTTCTAAACTATGATGTGCACCTAAGTATACACACATACCAGGTTGTTGTTGTTGTTGTTGTTGTTGTTGTTGTTGTTGTTGTTGTTTCAGAGTATTTTTTTGTGAAAAGCTTTCCCTTGGGTCAATAACTCTCACTCGTACTCACAATAGGAGAATCAGATAGAGTAAATATAATTACCAGTTCAGGATGCTGGAAAATGGCTCTGATGGTAAGCCACTTGCTGCTCTTGCAAAAGACTTGGCTTAGTTTCATGTTCTTATTTGAACATTCACAACCAACTGTAGTACAGTCCTCAGGAATACAATGAGCTTTTTTGGTCTCCACAGGCACCAGATTTATGCATGATACAAGTACATACATGGAGGAAACATTTACATTCATAAATAAAAATAAATTCTTTTAAAATCAAATCAAATGCATACTACATAATTAACTCTATTTGTGATTTAAAATATTCTAGCCTCCATAGGTTCATAGATCTGAATGACTGGCCATCAGGAAGTGGCAATATATGGAATGATTTAGAACTGTGGCATCTTGTAGGAATTATGTCATTGGGGTAGAGCTTAGGGTTTCAAGATAGATAGATAGATAGATAGATAGATAGATAGATAGACAGACAGACAGAGAGACAGAGACACACACACACAGATTGCTGAATCTATTTTTTTTCCTTTTGTTTCTTCTTTGACTACAATAAGCAACCAACCTCCCTAACTGACCAACAACCACTCACAACCTCTTGGGTCTCTCATATTTATGTACACTTTGAAAATTTCCCAGAATTCCAAATGTCACACAATCTCAGAAACTATCTGCAGCTGGTAAAACCATGCTTCTGAGGCACAACATGGTCAGTTGCTGCAGACCATTCAGAGCAGATCCATATTCCTCCGTCTATGATTAAAGTGAGAGCACATTCTTAGAATCTTTCTGTGTTTTCACAAAAGAACCAAATTTCCAGAAATCTCAAAACTGTCACTACAGGAAGCTATCAAAATGGAAAGCTAGTAAAAATGTTTTTGAAAAAAGAAGCCAAGTTTTGGCACCAGGATTTGGCTTTTAGTCACATGATTCTGGTTTTAGAGTCAAGGATGTAGGAAACAGGTTGTGGAATCTCATTGATTAAAGCTACTGAGGCCAGGTGTGTATTAGGGCTGTCTCTGTATGGAAGCCCAGAAATGTAATTGCATAAATCTGTGAAGTGACACCTGGATATTACAGAAGACTCAAAATATTATAGATGACATACTAATCATGACATACTGGTCAAGAAGAACTGCTAACAGTGTGTGTGGCCAACCTAAGAAAGAGAAGTATGTTGAAGTCAACAAATCTAAAAGTAGTAGTATCTGAAGATCCCTTTGACCTCAGATATGAAGATGCCGAATTTGAAGTTTTCTCTGCTGGGTTTTAGTCATATATATATTTTTGTTTTGTTTTGTTTTGTTTTGTTTTGTTTTGTTTGATTGTTTGTTTGTTTTGTTTTGTTTTTTTGAGACAGGGTTTCTCTGTGTAGCCCTGGCTGTCCTGGAACTCACTTTGTAGACCAGGCTGCCCTCGAACTCAGAAATCCACCTGCCTCTGGCTCCCGAGTGCTTGGATTAAAGACGTGCGCCACCACGCCCGGCATCAGTCATATTTTTTCTAGTAATTCCTTCTTATGTTTCTCTTCTGGAACTGTAATGTATGTAATGTAGTACTGTAAGTTTGAAGTATATGCCATTCTTTTTATTTTGTTATGCAGGTGTTACAGTTAAGAGATTATCTTGAGTCTCAGAACAGACTTTGAACTTTGGATTTTTAAATAGTGCTGAAAATATAATTCACTATAAGGACTTCTGAAGTTTGACTAAATATATATTTCATTATTATATGGCTATAGGCCTATCGAGGATGTGAAATGTGGTAGTTTTGAAAAAAAGTGTCCCCGACAGGTACATAGATATGATTGCTTGGTCACCAGGGAATGACACTGTTAGGATTAAGAGTAAGAGATGTGGCCTTGGAGGAAGTGTTTCACTGTTACAATTAATTATTGAACCCTGTGGTCCAAATAATAAGTTAAGTGTTTTTCTCTTAGTTTTAAAGTCTAAAAGAAACCTTCACATAAGATGTTGAACTGATTATAGCTACTTGGAACAAGTTTTTCTTTCTGTGAAAAGTCAGATTGGGTAGGATAATACGTTCTAATTGGTAGATTATAACTTCTGGTGTCATTTTGATGGTGTTTACTTGGTTTACATGCTTAGTTTCTCTTGCTTTTAGGTCTTGCATATCACATAGATAAACAGATGATACCATTTCATTTTCAAAAATAGGTACAAAACTTAAATTGGTGAAATTAAAGACTGTCTATAGTGACATAAACACTCTACATAAACTATTTCAATACAATAATTCAAAAACACTTTAATAGAAGAATTAGTATTCCCCATAGTTGTGCTATTTCTTTTTCTCTGGGGATTGACTTTCATTATTAGCATTTTAGTCATTGAGTTTGAAAATTGAAAGTGTAATTGATAGGTAAAGAGTCATCCTTTTAAAACATTACAGTTCTTGTAGTGATTTCATCTAATTAATTCAATTATCACCATGTACCTGATTAAAAATATAATCATCTTAAAACATAAATACATTCAATACAAATAACTCATATGCAATTTACACATCATGTAAATATGAGATATGAGATATGTTTTAATGCAGTGTTAACCACAAACTAACGAGTACACATGGAGTTACCCATGGCTCCAGCCGCATATGTAGCAAAGGATGGCCTTGTGGGTCATGAATGAGAGAAGAGGCACTTGGTCCTGTCAAAGATCTGTGCCCCAATATAGGGGAATGCCAGGGCCAGGAAGCAGGAGTGGATGGGTTGGTGATCAGGGGGAAGGAGGAGGGTATAGGGGGGTTTTCAGAGTGGAAATGAGGAAAGAGGATAACTTTTGAAATGTAAATAAAGAAAATATCTAATTAAAAAAAAACATGATTTTTTAAAAGAGAAATGATTTCTTGAAGATCTTAGTTTAAATTTAATGTTCTAATTATATTAACATATTTATTTTATTGTAAAAAATGTTTTTTAAGTAGGATAATATAGTTTCCCCAAAATTGTATCTATACTTACATAACATTTTAAAAACTAAAATACAGTTTAGCATCTCACTATTATATATAAATGTTATTATTAGAAATGCTGATATTTGAGAAATCATAGCATATACTCATTTTATTGTTTTATATTATTAGTTGTAAAATCTTAGTATAATTAGTGAACAGAAATATATCTTACTGTGTTATTAGGTTTTAAGAAAGTATAATTTTAGACTTTCTGAAACAAAATTAAGTATTTGGTATTCTGCTGAATGAATGTCTCCTATTTAGCTTGTAATTGCCTTTAAAAGATTTGAACATGGCTATATACTAGTGGCATAACCAACAATGAGTTAAGGTTTTTTTCAGAGCCTATAATGTTAACTTTGAGGCAACTGTTAAATGAGTTTATAAAATAATTACCATATGTATTCTACTAACAAGAAAATAGACATTTGTTGGACATAATATAGTTTTAAGTCCATATTCAAGGAGATAATGTAAGGTTTAATAAGACTTACTAGTATAATAATTATAATGTATAAATGCAACTTACAATGATTTGGTAATTTGCTCAAGAAAAACAGTAATTAGTAAAATGTTTTTATTAATTTGATTATATACTAATGTTCAATTATATGTTTTCTAAATTTTTGGCAAATATTTCCTTAGGTCAATCTGGACACATGTTTAAGGAGTACATTAAAGCAAAGAGTGATGCTTTTTAAAAAGGCATTCTGCAGAAATACATTTAAAGCAATACTAATATCATCAATTTAAAAGAATGACTGACAGCAATTACATACTGTGAGTTTACTATATTCCTTCAAATACCACTGCTGAATTTATTTTGTTAAATGTGTTCTCTATTGCTAAAATTAATATTAAAATCACATTTATATAAGTATTTGATATTATTTTTCAGCATAAATTTATAGTGAGAAAAATATTTAGATGTTCCTGGGTTTCTTGACTGCTTAAACAGTGCCACACACACACACACACACACACACACACACACACATATTCATATTCAGTACATTAACTTAGCTTGGTTATTTTACCTAAATTGCTTGATTCTTGTATTATTTTGCAGATATGTAAAACATACATAGTAGTCAATGTTTTTCTATTGAGTTCAATAGTTCTATATACTAGTGAAGAATATTAATTATGGTCTATACCTCAACGATCAGACATGTTTCAATGTTTGATTTAATATTAAACTGACTTCATCAATAACTTTTCTTGTGATGTAATAGACAGAATAATTCCTATCAAAAGTTTCTCAGAAATAAATAATACTAATAAAAACAAAATAATAGCAAAGCCCTTTTACCTATTACCTTATCTGGCAAAAGGGATTTTCTTTACTATACAGTCTGATTTTTTTTTTGTCATCAAATAAAATTGACTAGAATATTGTTATCTTTTTACTATATGATTCTGAAATTTATTAGTTTCTCAATTTTGTTGTAATATAATTAGTATTTTATATTATTAATGAAATACATGCAACTCTTTCTAAAAATGTAATTTTTATGAAAAGGGTAAACAGTTATTTCAGAATGATGATATATGTTGTCTATATTACTTGACAAATCATGATTCTAAATAGCATTGTCACCACCACATTAACTATTGGAATTTTACCTCTTATTCAGTAAAAAGATATATTTGTGTTATATTTGAAATTAAGATTGTCACTACAATCAATATTAATTTAGTTTGGTTTTGAAAAAAGGTAAAATGCTGTTTAAGTATCATCTAATCAATAAGGCTTACCTCAATAGGCATAAATACCACATGTCTACTTTATCTTGCTACTCACAAACTCATTACTATGCTATATAAATGTAGCTACCAGTTGTTGCCATCTATCAACAGTATAATACACCTGGCTTTTACCTCTGGCCAATTAAACATACTTACTCAAAACTGACTGAAAACACAAATCCTGAAAATATAAAGGTAGTAGAAGAAATGTAGAAACATATTTCACATTGTATTGGGTAAATACAGCTTATTCCAAGAGCGGGTGTAATGAAAGAAAATCAAAGGTGATGGAAGCACTCAAATAACTTTGGATTGTAAATGGAATTATCAATAGAGAGGAAAACAAGAACACCACAAATGGGAAGCCTTGTTTACACATACAATAAAGAGTTCAGAAACTTATTAGAAAAAAAAAGCTGAATAAAAATGGGAATAGATTCAAATAAACATTTTTTTTCAAAATAAAATATACAAGAGTATGTACCAATGCTAAATCTCAGAGAAATACACACAAAGAAAACACCTGTGAGCTTTGAACTCATCCCATGACAAATGTGTTCTAGTTTGTTTTCTAGTGCTGTGACAAAGAACACTACCGAAAGCAGCATATGGCAGAAGTTGTTTTTGGCTTATCATTATGAAGGGCTTAGAATTCATCATAGTATGGAAGCATGGCAGCAATTGACAGGCCTGGTGGCCAGAGCAGAGCAGAATGGTATGATCTTACACCTTTATGACAAGCACAAAACAGAGAGTGGCTAATGTATGAGAACATTAGCATTCAAAGCTGACCCTTAGAAGCATATTTGCTCTAACAAGGCCCCAGTTCCTAAACCTCCTTTAGCAATACCATCAATTGGGGACTGAGTCATCAAAACAGGAGCCTATGCAGGATATTCTCATTCAAAGGATCGCATAATTCTAGTATCAAAATTTCTCATATCATAATAATTTTTGCAGTAAATAGTATGGAGGTTACTCAAAAATTATAAATTATGCTATTTTAAATTTCTGCATCCTAATGCCTTATACATTCAAAAGTAAATCAATATCATGAAGGGATATTCACATCCTCTTTTTTATTGTGACATAGAAGTTTGTAAAATACTAAAATGGTAAAGTAAATGTGGGAAATACACAGAATACAATGTTGTCTAGATAAAATGAATTAATTAAATCATATAATTTGCATTTGTATAGAACTTGAGACCACTTTATTTATTGAACTAAGGCTCACATCCAAGTAAGTTGATCTTATAGAAGTTGGAGTAAAATGATGACTAAACATTGAAGAGATAGGGGTAGTGGGAAACTGAGAGGGATTGGCAAGGTAATTAAGTTTCAGAGCTTTAGAAGTAGGACATCAGTGGGTACCACTGCACACTGTGTGGTTATAAACAATAATACTGCTTTTAACTCTTCTAATCTAGAGGGAATGTTTTTGAAACTTTTTCCTAGGAAGAAAGAAGTATTGGAGAAGATAAACATATTTACCATGATTTAAACATCCTTCAATATATCCAGGATAACCATCATGCTGCACTATTAATTCATACAACTTTAATGATTTTAATCATCAGTTAAAAATAGCAATAAAAATTCACAAAAATGTGGAGCCATGTGATAAAATTATTTTGACATTCTTTTCCCAGTAGAATGTTAAACTCACATATGTTGTGCTTCTTATGTCTGAGTAATTTCCCCACAGACACCACTTATATCTCTTCTCACTTTTGTTACTATTAAACTTTGCATGTTTAAATCATTTTCTGGTTTGTTGCCCCAATATCTTGTGCACTATAATATATCATAATTATATTCTTGTTAGATTTGGCTGCCTTTATTCTTCTAAACTTTAGTTTGGTGAAATAAGAAACAAATTTGTGTTAGGGCATTATTTGACAAAAAAAAAGTTTTCTTCAGTATACATTTAACCATATGACAGAAATAGAACTTAGATGATGCATTTGAAATGAAATTATTAAAGGGTACTTTCATTTCTCCTTCTAATTTACCAGGTAAATTTCAGAATTGTTTAGATTTTCAGAACTATGTTGAATACACAAAGCTGGATAATATTTTTAGTTTTGTAATGTTAAGTTCCTGATTGGTAATAAGACAATTATGTTTATATCTTACAATCTTACACATTGTCTCTTATATGAAATGCCCATTTACATACTTTAATTAGTTTATTAGGAATTTTAAATGTTCCATAAGCTTCCTAATTAGAGACCAAATACATGAGCCTATGCAGTGAACTCTCATTCAGAACACAATAAAGGATGGCTTAGTTTTTACTCTACAGATATAAAGAGGTACCATAACCAAGGAGACTCCCATAAAACAAAGCATTTAATTGGGAACTGCTAACAGTTCCAAAAGTTTAGCCCAATATCATCATGGTAGAGTGGTTAGTGGCAGGTAGGTACTGGAGCAGTAGCTGATAGATAACATATTTATGAATAAGTAGCAGGGAAGGAAACACTGACTTGACATGGCATAGGCTTTTGAAACTTCAAAGTAGACCTCCAGTGACAGCCTTCCTCGAATAAGGTCAATCTTTCTAGTGCTTCTAATCCTTTTAAAGAGTTCCAATCCTTGGTGACTAAGCATTCTAATATAGGAGCCTATAGTGGTCATTCTCTTTTTAAATTTTAAATTTATTGTTTTTTATTTAATTCATTGATTTTTATTCTATAATCTTTTATTATTAAACATTATTTTTATTAGATATTTTCTTTATTTACATTTCAAATTTTATCCCCTTTCCTAGTTTCCTCTCTGAAAATCCCCTATCCCCTCCCCTGCTCCCCAACCCAAGCTCTTTAATCCTTTTTGATAGTTAAGAGTGCATCCTCTCCCCCCTTAGGGCTCCCCATTCCATCCTTCCTTCTCCCCTCACCCCAAGTTTCCAAGATGATGTCCCCCAAATTTCCACCAGGCCTTCTTATTTCCTGGGGCCTCAAGTTTTTCTCAAGAGTTAGGCAAATCTTTTCTCACTGAGGCCAGACCAGCCAATTCTCTGCTTTATATGTGTCAGGGGCCTCATATCAGCTGGTGTAGGCTGCCTGGTTGGTGACTCAGCATCTGAGAGATCTCATGGGTCTAGGTCAGTTGAGACTGCTTGTTTTCCCATGGGGCTGCACTCCTACTCAGCTTCTTCCAGCTTTTCCCCAATTCTACCACAGTGGTCACCAGCTTCAGTCCATTGGATGGGTGCTAGTATCTGCATCTGACTCTTTTTTTTTTTTTTCCTTCACATTTTTTATTAGATATTTTCTTCATTTACATTTCAAGTGCTATCCCATAAGTACCCTATACCCTCCCCTCATCCTGCTCCCCTACCCACACACTCCCACTACTTGGCCTTGGCACTCCCCTGTACTGGGGCATATAAAGTTTGCTAGACCAAGGGCCTTTCTTCCCAATAATGGTCAACTAGGCCATCTTTTAAAACATATGCAGCTAGAGACATGAGCTCTGGGGGTTCTGATTAGTTCATATTGTTGTTCCATCTTTAGGGTTGCAGACCCCTACAGCTCTTGGGTACTCTCTCTAGCTCCTACATTGGGGACCCTGTATTCTGCCTTATAGATGACTGTGAGCATCCACTTCTGTATTTGTCAGGGACTGTCAAAGCCTCACAGGAGACAGCTATATCAGGGTCCTTTCAGCAATATCCTGTTGGCGTATGCAGTAGTGTCTGCATTTGGTGGCTTATTATGTAATGGACCACCCCGGTGGGGCATTCTCTGGATGGTTCATCCATTCATCTTAGCTCCAAACTTTGTCTCTGCACCTCCTTCCATGTATATTTTATTCCCTATTCTAGGGAGGAATGAAGTATCCACGCATTGGTCTTTCTTGATTTTCTTGTGTTTTGGAAATTGTATCTTGGCTATTCTAGGTTTCTGGGCTAATATGTACTTATCAGTGAGTGCATATCAAGTGACTTCTTTTGTGAGGTGCTTGTTGGGCCTCTCCGAGGGATCATTCTTATCAAGGAGTTATATATCTGTGTCCAGCACTGGATCTCTCTGTGGCAGTTATAATCTTTGGTTTTAAACTTAAGGCCTGTGCTTATTGTCTTGAAAATTCATGTGTGAAATGTACTTTTACACAATACTAGGCATCTTGTATTTGGGGAAGAGAAAACAATGGGCAATATTTTTCTGGACCTTTCAATGTTGCTTTATATCTTAATGTACTAAAACCCTGCCTTGTGCTCTCTACCCTAAAATTATCAACTTTTATGCCTGCAGTTTGGAACAAGAATAGCTGTTAAATTTGATGTATCTAATGACAAAGATGTTGAAAGATCTTTCTCTGTTGCATTTTTACTTTACTCCTTAAAAGAAGATTGTGTGTGCGTGTGTGTGTGTGTGTGTGTGTGTGTGTGTGAATATTCTGTGAGCATAGAATTCTGTCTTTGTTTTTTTTTTCTGTTTTTTTTTTTGTTTTTGTTTTTGTTTTTTTTTTCTGTTACTGTGTCAAAGTATCCTTATAAAAGCAAGGAAGATATCTAAGCATGAAAGATATTTTCCCACAAGTTTGATAACATGTTTATGATTTTCAGATTCCACGTGGTAGAAGGAGACAATTCATCCTCACAAGTTGTTTTCTGGCGTTCACATATACATGTGTTTGCTGATTTATGCTCACAGACAGACGGCAAATACATAGGCAAACAGGTAGACAGACAGATAGACAGACAGACACATTCACATACTAAAAGTTCTCTATGATCTCTTTGTGTTTGCTCTTCTCATTTGGATAATTTTGATACATTAATGTTAATCAATTTTTCTTCTTTTTTTCTGAGGAACATCCATGCAGATATCATTAAAACATAAGGTGAAAGAATCCAGAGTATTTCAGATAACATTACTGACCCTTATACTCCTTGCAAGACCTCTAATGAAACTTCAATCTAAAACATGGAAGATACATGATAATAGTTTACTTTTGTTTCTGCTTGGTTATTACTCTCTTTTAAAGATTGTCATTTTTCACACTTTGAATATGTATTAAATTCTCATGGTACATACAAGTATGTTGAATATTATCTTCTGATTTTCCCCAAATATTTGTAAGTCTTAAATTTATTGCTGTAATTTTTGTTGTTGTTGTTGAAAGGGCTTAGTTTTATTTTCCTATGTATAGATTCTCTATACAGGTGTATTCTTAATGAGAAGGAATAAATAAACTGTATATTCTACATCAGAGCCAGGTAACCATATTCTCCAATTATTGAAAAATAACTAGAGGATTTTGATTTTTCCCTATTTAAAAAATGATCATTACTGTAGTGGATGGTTTTCTCTGTTATACACATGCACACAATAATTGTATTGTATTTAATAAATGTATACAGATACTATATTTAAAATATTGTAAAACTTAAGCAAATATTTAGTTGTCTTTCAATTAAAGATGGTTGTCTGATAATGTCTTCTCAATATGTAGCTTGAAATTCATATGTTATTATAACAGTGAAAACAAGCTAATATTTTTTATTTTGTAAAAATATATTTTTATTTCATATGTATATGATTTTTGAGTGCACATATGTATATGTGCTATGTGCATGCTAGAAGCATGTGTTAGATCTTTTAAAACTGGAGTTACAAATGGTTGTTAGTTACCACAGGTGTAGAAAGTACCTAACCTATGACTTCTTCAAGAGTTGCAAATGCTCTTAACCACTAAGCCATCTCTCCAAAGTTTCTTTTTAATTTTCATTGATTCTGAGTAACATATTTTAACTTATAAGATTTGAGATTTATATTGAAGATTTGCTTCCGTTTTCTGTTTGCACATATGTTTGTCAGTGCCTGTCTGTGCATGTATCTGTTTTGTTGTTTATATTGACTTTCTATGATAGACTCTTTTTGTGCCACACACTACAGGGACCAAGTCACTGTATAGAGCAGATTTCTGGTGACTTCCTATCAAGCACTGGACTAATAGGTACATATCTCATTACCTGGCAATGAAGATTCTCAAAAAAGAAAAAAAAAAAAAAGAAAAGAAAACTGAAAATACTCATTGTAGGCAATATCGTGAGCATAATGAAAAGTATTTCCTAACATTTACAACATTGATTCTATTCATTGAAATTCCTGTCAAAAGTTTATAGAGTTCAATTGAGCTTCCTCATTTGACTTTTTTTTTTTTCTTACATCAAAACTTACTGGTTTATCATCTAGTTGACTCTTTGCTCAAATTGTGACTCATTATTGCTGTTCTATGAGTCAGTAAGTGACACAAATGAAGAGACGTCAGTTCTCTCAATAAATCATTATCCTCTACAGATGGTATTTACGCAGCATCTGTGAAGCCAACTAGAGATGGATCTGTTCAGGGGGTGGTGAGAAATAAACAGTGTTATAAATTAATTGAGCTTCCTTGGTTCCAGTCGTGAGTAAGCTTTCCTTGCCTGGAGATCAGGCATTGCATCATTAAATGTACTGGCAGGACTCTATAGATTTTTCACAAGAGGACATTTTTAGCTTTTCTTCTGTTTAAAGAAAAAAGATAAGAGTATCAAGTCCTTTTTCCAAAAACTCCCACAATTTCCTGTGTGCTCTTCCTAGACCCTCTCAACCATATTCATCCTTTTTTAGTCTTTGATGAAGAGCTAGTACTTAGTAACAACAACCTTGCTGTTTTACATTTACTCATGTGCACATGTGGTGTGTGTGTGTGTGTGTGTGTGTGTGTGTGCACCTAATTTCCTACCTTTTGAGACCTGTTATTTATGTGTATTTTTCCCTCTCTCATATCCAAACTCGCCATTTTTTTGTTGTTCTTTTTACTAACAAATATATAACTGCTCTGGTTTCAGAAGCAGACATTGACCACTCTTCCCATCATTGATCCTTATAACTAATTGTATCCTTTCATTTATCTTCTTTCTTCCTTCTTCACACATATCACAAGGTTAACTTATGCATGGTTATCAATTTTTAAGTTGGTTATTTTTATGTTATATGTATAAATGGTTTGCTTACATGTACACCTGTGCATCCTATGAATGCAGTGTCTTAGTAATCAAGGGGAGAATATTAGATTATCAGGAACTTGAGTTGCAGTCTTTTGTATGCCACCATGTGATCAAACCCAGAAGAGTAAATGCTCTTACCTGCTGAGCCATCTCTCCATACCTGGTTATTTAACTTTTGATGTAATATGTATCCAGAGAAACATGAGTTCAGCTTTTTATTATTATTAACATTTTTACCTCCAAAATCACATAGAATATCTTCAATATTTGTGAAACCATATCTAACTGCAGAACATAATTTCTGAGTAGAATCACCAATTTTGATAATTGGACAAAATATCTTTGAATTGCATGGCCTTTCTGTTTCTCATCCTTTTTCTAAATAATTTTCTTTGACTCTTTATGTACTTTTTTATTTTTAGATAAACATATCACTTTCATTTTCCACCTTTACTATCATCTACCCCTTGTATCAGCCAGGGTAAATTACACCATTTTGAAATACTGGTTGTTGGTTGCTGTCTTATTCAGGGGTTTCTATTCCTGCACAAACATCATGACTAAGAAGCAAGTTGGGGAGGAAAGGGTTTATTCAGCTTACAGTTCCACGCTGCTGATCATCACCAAGGAAGTCAGGACTGGAACTCAAGCAGGTCAGAAAGCAGGAGCTGATGTAGAAGCCATGGAGGGATGTTCTTTACTGGCTTGCTTCCCCTGGCTTGCTCAGCCTGCTCTCTTATAGGACCCAAGACTGCCAGCCCAGAGATGGTACCACCCACCAAGGGCCTTTCACCCTTGACAACTAATTGAGAAAATACCCCACAGCTGGATCTCATGGAGGCAGTTCTCTAACTGAAACACCTTTCTCTGTGATAACTTCAGCTGTGTCAAGTTGACACAAAACTAGACAGTACAATTGACCCCTTGTCAACTTGACACACAAACACATCACTAGTAATCCTCAACCCTCAGTTCTTTTTCATCCCCAAGTTCTAAATAACTTTAAAAGTCCCACAGTCTTCACATATTAAAAGCCCAAGACCTTTAAAATATCCAATATCTTTTAAAATTCAAAGTCTCTTTAACTGTGGACTCCAATAAAATATCTTCTTCTTTCAAGAGGGAAAAATATCAGGGCACAGTCAAAAGCAAAAGCAAAAAAACAATCTCAAACCATCCAATGTCTGGGATCCAACTCACGATCTTCTGGGCTCCTCCAAGGGCTTGGGTCACTTCTCCAGCCATGCACTTTGTAACTAGCACACATGCTGTTCTCTAGGATCCAGATGCCTGTACTCCATTGTTGCTGCTGTTCTTGGTGGTCATCTCATGGTACTGACATCTCCAAAATGTCTCTGTCTTCCACTATAACTAGGCTTCAACACTAGCCTCTCACAGGCTTTCTTCATAGTGCCGAGCCTCAACTCCTTTGCATGACCCCTTTTGTCCTGGGCCATCAATTGCAACTGAGGCTGCACTTTCACCAATGGCCTTCCATGGCCTGTCACAGTGCTTCATTGGCCTCAGCTACTCTGCATGACCACTTCATGCCTTCCAAACCAGTACCACCTGGGTAACTCTTACACATTACCAAGCCAAGCCACAGTGCAAGGCTATCTCTGGAACACAGCCTCTGTGCTCTCAGAAAACACTTCCCAGAAGATGTCACCTCAATGATGCTGGTCTCTTCTTAATCACCACTAATTTCTTAGCTCCAGCTAACCAGCATCAATAGTTCCAGTAATACACTTTTTTGCTTTAGTAGTTCTGGTATCTTGTTAATCATAGCTGATTTTTCAGCCCCAGCTAACCAGAACCACATAATCTTCACAATCAAAAAGCAATGGCCCTGAAAAGAGTCTTTAATTTCCCCCTGTAATTTCACAAGCCAGACCCCCATCTTCTGCCTTGTTCTCAACATTATCTTCCAAGCTCCTACACAACATCTGACATAGCTCTTCACAATAAATGGATCTTCAAGCCCAAAGTTCCAAAGTCCTTCCACAATCCTCCCCAAAACATGGTCAGGTTGTCACAGGAATACCCCACTCCTTGTACCAATTTGTCCTAGTCAGGGTTTCTATTCCTGCACAAACATCATGACTAGGGAGCAAGTTGGGGAGGAAAGGGTTTATTCAGCTTACAGTTCCACACTGCTGATCATCACCAAGGAAGTCAGGACTGGGACTCAAGCAGGTCAGAAAGCAGGAGCCTATGCAGAAGCCATGGAGGGATGTTCTTTACTGGATTGCTTCCCCTGGCTTGCTCAGCCTGCTCTCTTATAGGACCCAAGACTGCCAGCCCAGAGATGGTCCCACCCACAAGGGGCCTTTTCCCCTTGATCACTAATTGAGAAAATATCCCACAGCTGGATCTCATGCAGGCAGTTCCCCAACTGAAACTCCATTCTCTGTGATAACTTCAGCTGTGTCAAGTTGACACAAAACTAGCCAGTACAGTTGCATTGGGTGTTATTGTAGTTTGATTTCTATTGCTGTGATAAGTAGCACCTTAAAAATTTAGTTATCAGAGAAGTAGATTTACTTGGTGTATGTTTCTAGGACTCAATTCATCACTGAAGGAAGTCCAGGCAAGAGCTCAAGGCAAGAAACTGGAGGAACAATCATGAAAGAAAGTTCTCTTTTGGCTTGCTCTGTGACTCACTCACTATCATCCATATACAGCCCATGGCCATCTGCTTAGAGATAGTGACATTTCCATCAATAATCAATTAATGTAATCTCTCATGCTCACAATAAAATTAATTAAAAACAATTATTCATCGAGACTATCTTTTCGTATGATTCTAGGCTATGTCATGTTGACATTTAGTACTAACTAGTACAGAAATAAACTCAGCTCTCAAACCATGTCTGTCCTTAGAAGATCTTAATATACATTTTCTATTGCCTGCTAATATTCCCATGCTAATATTTAAATTTAAAGATGAGAAAATTCAAGTATACAAAGATATCTAAATGCATAAGAGTAGTCTTTCGATTTCATAGTTTTTATTGTATTCATCTGTACTACTGGAGTCAATCTCTTTTAGAAATTACAGTAAAGTATTGAATATGAGATCATTATCATACATATAATATTTTATTAACCTCTAATAGACATTCAGTGAGTAATATATTTGACTTCTTGAGACTTTTCTTTTCAATTTATTTTAAAAATTGGCATTCAGAGGTTTGCAAGATGGCTCAGTCAGTATAGACCCTTGCTAAATAAGCCTAGTAACAAGAATTCAACCCCCAGCACTCACTTAAAAGTAGAAGGAGAAAACCAACTCTTAACAGTTTTCTCTGACATGTATATGCAAAATGGGTAGAGGTATATGCATATCCACATACCATCCACACACACAACTGTTGAACAAATTTTACTGAATTCAGATTTTCTTTGATAGATTTGATGCAATATATTTTAGTCTTTTTTATTCCAACTTTTATTAGATGATTTCTTCATTTACATTTCAAGTGTTATCCACAAAGTTCCCTATACCCTCCCCCCTCCCGGCCCTGCCCCCCTATCCACCTGCTCCCACATCTTGGCCCTGGTGTTCCCCTCTACTGGGGCATATAAAGTCTGCATGACCAAGGGGCCTCTCTTTACAATGATGGCCAACTAGGCCATCCTCTTCTATATATGCAGTTAGAGACATGAGCTCAGGGGGTACTAGTTAGTTCATGTTATTCTTCCACCTATAGGGTTGAAGACCCCTTCAGCTCCTTGAGTACTTTCTCTATCTCCTTTCTTGGGAGCTCTGTGTTCCATCTCAGTCTGCAGTTCCTCAGAAAATTGGACATAGTACTACCGGAAGATCCTGCAATACCCCTACTGGGCATATATCCAGAAGATATTCCATCTGGTAATAAGGACACATGTTCCACTATGTTCATAGCAGCCTTATTCATAATAGCCAGAAACTGGAAAGAACCCAGATGTCCCTCAACAGAGGAATGGATACAAAAAATTTGGTATNAATTAAGAACAAAGCACACATTGAAAGAGTTACAGAGATCATGTGTGAAGCTGAATCCAAAGGATGGACCCAATGACTGTGGCTGCCAGGGATCCATCCCACAATCAGCCACCAATCATAGACACTATAGCATATGCCAGCAAGATAGTGCTGAAAGGGCCCGGATATAGCTGTCTCGTGGGAGACTATACCAATGCCTAGCAATATATTTTTAAAAATAACATTTGGTATCAAATCTAGAGTTAAAAACCAGAAGTTTCCATTTAAAAACATTCTGAATTATTTCACTATGGTAACTTTCAAAGGAATTCAAAATCCTCATGTTGTTTTTAGTTATCTTTCTTTTTTTTTTTTACCCTCATACCATAAACTAGTCAAAAAGTATCTTAAGAAATTAAACTTAGCTGCCAAGTATTTTCATCTGTATATTAAAAAAAATAGCATGCAATTTTAACACTCTAGATATTACTTCTCTGTTCTGTCTGACATGTTTTTAAAAGTGGCACTAATAACACTACAATAACAAAACCCAAATATACGTGGCTAGAATGTAAATTTTAAAAAGAGATGCAGAAGGATTTAACATTATATTGGAAGACTTCACTAAATCATGTTGAAACAATTGTACATTCATATCATTTCCCAGTAACAGAGAATAATACAAAATTTACATTATATATAAATATGAACTCACTATGTTTTAGAGACCCATATATAAAATTTTCCACATATGCAAATTCTACAAAAAAGCATTAAATATTTTTGTTCTTCTGTTTCTGAAGATTCAATTAAAATTGATATATTGGTCATTATAAAAATTTAAAGTAACCACATTTCAAGCTGCAATGTGTTTTTGCTGTGTATCTATGTGTATGTGTGTGTGTGTGTGTGTGTACTTGTTAATATGCTCATGTGTAAATGTGTATGTGTGTTTGTATGTGGTTGTATGTGGTTGTGTATGCATATATTTTTGTATGTACATACATAATGGATGTCAAATGTTCTTTTCATTCGTCTACTGTCATACTATTTGAGACCAGATATTTTAATGAACCTCAAAATCAAGAGTAACATTAAAAGATATCCTTGACATCTTTTCAATTGAGAAATAATGTGTATATGCTTCTATGCTTGGGTGTTCAAACTTTGATTCCCATTTTTTTTTTTTTTTATGGCAAACATTTTTTTCTAAATTAGCCATGTCTTCTACCAATAAAAGATGTGTCAAGATAAGAGAAATTCTTGTAAAGAAGTGGAATACTAGAGGTAAAAAGTGTTAAACAAATGAATAAGAAAGCTTTATGGACACCCTCTGTTGTCTGGTCAGCTGTGGAAAGTATCCTGGTTCCTGGTGGAGGTAAGTCTAAAAATCCTGGTGACCCTGAAGGGGCAGTAGCTGTTTTGCCTGTTCCTGCACAATAGGTTCCTGTCAAATAGCTATTGCGCCCCCACAGTATCCTATAGAAAAGTTTGTGGCCATTAGTCACTTAGAAGCAGCACCACAAGCCAATAGTAAGTACCTACACACATATAGATAAGGTATCCCCAAGCAATCAGACCAAGCCAATAGTAAGTACCTACTGTCAAACCATGATACACCCCAAAACTGTATATAAGAATCCTATCCAGAAAGATTAAAGGTGTGTGAGAATTACTTCATTGTCTGAGAGCTTCTGTCATAAGACTCTGTAATACTGCTGCTTGGGGATGAGTTCTGCTCTCCCAAAAATGCCACCAGAAGCTCCCCTGTACCCTTTGCTGGCTATTCAGCTTCCTGCCAGCTCAGCCAGGCCAACTTATAACAGAGAAATGCGTGCAGCATCTTAGAGCAATTGAAGTAGCAGCAGTGAAGACAAAGGTGGGGGCAGCTATAACAGCAGAGCTGGCAGAGGCAATTCTCCTCCCTGTTTGAGTTCTTTCCCCTTCTCCAGAACTCTCACACCTAGTCATGCCAGAGATCTCCATGGAAAGCCTCTAATACACAGGAACACAACTCTCCGAATAATAATTTAATTTCAAAATACAAATATAAAAAATGAACTCAAATACAGGTGCCCTACATGAGTAGACAATATGTCTAACCAAAAGTAATAAGAACCAAACATTGCAGTGCAAGGCATGGAATACATCCCTATGAGTTACTGGCCAGGGAGACATCACCGTTCTCTAAAAAAACTCATGCTATTTAATGGCCCTTGGTTATAACAACATAATAAGACCATTTGCTGAAAGTACTACACTTCGGTTACAGGGCACAGAAAACTCAGTCTGAAACTGATTGGGAAATTTTCTCCTTGCTGGCTAGGTTTTGTATTGCTAGAAGGAATGACAAAGCCTGCTGGAGGAGAAAACACGTTGTTGCACAATGTTAAAATCTGAGAATCACCTTTTTTACCTTCCATTTACCTCTGATTTCTTCTCAAACTACATTATGAGACATCCCTAGATTAATGTCATAGATTATTAGTCTTGAATTTTTATACAATCTGTGACTTTCTTGGCTAACAACATTGTCTTATTGTTTACTTATTTGTATAATTTAGGAAATATCACTTTAGGGTTTAGGTAATTATATGATATATGTTCTTGCAGAGGTCCTGATTTCAATTCCTAGTCCCCATATGATGGCTAATAATTATCTGTACCTCTGGTGTGAAGAGAGCAGGCACTGCATGCATGGGGTTCACAGATGTATACACAGGCAAAATATCTTTGCATAAAAAATAAAGACTAATAAATCTTTTTCTTTAAAAATTCTGATTATTACACATATGTATTCAAATGGAGTTTTGAAATGAAACATCAAATGCAGGTAAAGATGTAGAGAACCAGACACAGCCCTGTATAGCTGCTAGAAAGGCAAACAACATCACTTCAAAAATCAGCTCTAAGTGCTAAAGATAATGCTTAAGGATTAAAAAATAATCTTTCTACTCATTTGGAACATCAGAGTTCAGGTCCTAAGACATATATCACATGACTCAAATAAATACCTATAACTCCAACTCCAGGGCATATAGACATAAGATCTCTTCTACTCTGAACAATTACCGCTATACATGTGGGTTTACACACCGATATAAACATAGAAATTAAAATAAATTTTAAAGCCTCTCTGTAGTTTTAATACTCACCAACTTGTTTGTTACATGTAACCCAATCCTAGGATATGTCCTAAGTGAAATTAAAGTTCACATTTAAAATCATGTCAGAATGTTGATAACTTCTTCAACTTTAACCATTCCACTGGTTCATAGATAAACATTCATAATCTAAACTGTTATTTAAAAATTACATACTTCTCCACAATTACTATGTTAATAGCAGCCTTATTTATGATAGCTACTGCTGGAAACAACCCAGATGTCCCTCAACAGAAGAATGAATACAGAAAATGTGGTACATTTACACAATTGAGTGTCACTCGTCTATTGAAAACAATTCCTTCATAAAATTTGCAAGCAAAAGGAACTAGAAAATATTGAAAATATTATCCTGAGAAGTATCCCAGACACCAATGAACAGACATGGTATGTGCTCACTAATAAGTGGATATCAGGAAAAAAGTTCAGAATACCCACCATATAATTCACAGACCATATGAAGCTTAAGAATAAGGA
Organism: Mus minutoides; assembly: GCA_902729485.2. Taxonomy (NCBI): domain Eukaryota; kingdom Metazoa; phylum Chordata; class Mammalia; order Rodentia; family Muridae; genus Mus; species Mus minutoides. Next base: position 3,890,094 of record LR753306.1, on the reverse strand, counting down.
AGATCAAAGTGTGGGTGTCTCAATCTTACTTAGAATGGGGAACAAAATAATCCCAGGAAGTAGAGGGAGTGAGGGACCTAGTATGAAATCTAGAGGGTTGGGAAAGGGACAGGATCACATGTGGGAGAAGGGGGAAAAGTACAGAGAAGGTGAGGAATTTGAACATAAATTTTTAGAAGTGTAAGATGGAAACTGGGCATAGCTACTAGAAAGTCTCGGGTGCCAGAAAAGCAAGAAGTTCCCAGGATGCAACTGGGATGACTTTAACTGAAATACCCAACAAAGGGGAGATACAACCTGCAGAGACCAACCCCAGTTGAGTGATGTGGCCACCCATCCATATCAAAACTTTTTTTCCAATTTTTTATTAGATATTTTCTTCATTTACATTTCAAATGCTATCCCAAAAGTCCCCTATACCCTCCCTCACCCCCTGCACTGCTCCCTTACCCACACACTCCCACTTCTTGGCCCTGGAATTCCCCTATACTGGGGTATATAAAGTTTGCAAGACCAAGCGGCCTCTCTTCCCAATGATGTCCGACTAGGCCATCTTCTGCTACATATGCAGCTAGAGACATGAGCTCTGGGGGTTCTGGTTAGTTCATATTGTTGTTCCACCTATATGTTGGAGACCCCTTCAGCTCCTTGGGTACTTTCTCTAGTTCCTCCACTGTGAACCCTGTGTTCCATCCAGTAGCTGACAGTGAGCATCCACTTCTCAAAAAATTTAACCCAGAAATACTCCTATCTGAAGGAATTGGAGAGAAAAAAAAAAAAAAAAAAAGGAGCAGAGACTGGAAGAAAGGCTATCCAGAGACTGACCTACCTACGGACCCATACCATCTGCATACACCATACACAGACACTATTGCAGATGCCAAGAAGTGCTTGCTGACAGAAACCCAATATAGCTCTCTTCTGAGAGGTTCTGCCAGAGCCCAACTAATACAGATGGGAATGTTTGTTTATCAAAGCTTAACACCTACACAATGCTCTAAATAGACTTTTGTTTAACAAACTTTACATCAGTTCATTTATTTGTTTATTTACTTTGAATTATAACCTTTCTATTTATTTCTATTTTTCTGTAGTTTATCATTTAATATAAGGTATGTGAAAAGAAATTTATTTTTGTACATACAAGAAATAAACTAATGGTTTTCAGCATATACTATTTTAATATTTGTCAGTCAATATCATATAATATGCTAAATACTCAGCTATACTTTATTTTTATTTTAAAATTAATATAGTATAAACTGGTATTCATTATTAAGTGGTATATATATTATATATAAACATATATATATATAATACATTATATATTCATCAGGCTTTTATAGATATGTAGTATTTGGTGTTTACAAGATTTTTATGCTTCCTGAAGCATTCATTTGCCTATGTCTAATATTTTTTCTGGTAGCCAATATTGTCTAATTCTCTGTTACCTATGATTATCTAAAATATAGACATATATTCATATATATAAACATATATGTATTACAAGTATATATAAGCACATCTACCCATAATTTTTGATGTGCCATGCATTAATTAACTAATAAATGATGCTTCCCAGAAGGCATATTTAAGTTTCAACTATAGATTAAGTTTGTTCTACAGAAGAAAAACAACCCAGGGTTAAAAGTGTTTGAAGTTAGAAGCACAATGTGAAATTTGGAAACATACATACACAACATCTTACGTATTTAACATAAAGTAAAATTTGAAAAGTAAATCACATAGTTTTATTAGTTGAAAACTGTGTGTGTGTGTGTGTGTGTGTGTGTGTGTAAGAATAAAACTTCCAAATTTATTTAATTAAGTGGGGCTATCATAAACTCATGGCAGTATTTGCTTCATAAGACCTATGGTAATTAGGCCAATAGATGAAGGAAGGATAAGAGAACCAAGAGTATTATCATTATTAATGTGCTACGTTTCATCATTTCTTTATTTCTTCAAATTAATTTGTTGGGAAACTATTAATATAAAATAAGATGAGAGAAAATTTAATATCAATTAGTGTTCTAATTAAATGTTACTTGGTGATTTTAGCAAATTTTTACTTTAATTAATGAGTCAAACACTCTGAGACACACTGATTATTAAAACTGCATTACTCTGAGACCCTAGACATATGCTACATATTAATTTTATCAGTATAAAATGACAACCATGAATTTTTCTAACATAGATGGTAATAAGTTCACTATACTCAAATGTATTTATTTACCCTAGCTGGATAGGTACTTCAAAGTAAGAGTGATTGTCAAGGAGATAGCAAGTGAGTTTAGATATTATCCAATGAAAACATTTTTTTTTTTCATGGAAACTATATCTACCCAAATATTACAGGATAGTCCAATAGTTAGAAATTTTATCTTATGATATGACTAGAAATCAAACCCATAACCATTTGTATGCTGAAGAGTAGTTTCAATCATATGCTAAATGGAGTACTACTCAGCTATTAAAAACGATGAATTCATGAAATCCCTAGGCAAATGGATGGATCTGGAGGACATCATCAATTACAAAAGAACTCACATAACATGTACTCACTGATAAGTGGATATTAGCCCAGAAACCTAGATTACCCAAGATACAATTTGCTAAACACATGAAACTCAAGAAGAATGATGATCAAAGTGTGGACACTTCGCCCCTTCTTAGAATTAAGATCAAAGCTCACATTGAAGGAGTTACAGGGATCAAGTGTGGAGCTGAAACAAAAGGAAGTACCAACCAGTGACTGCTGCAGCTGGGGATCCATCCCATAATCAGCCACCAAACGCAGACACTATTGCATATGCCAGCAAGATAATTTTTTTTCCAATTTTTATTAAGTATTTTCTTCATTTACATTTCAAATGCTTTCTCTAAAGACCCCTATACCTCCCCTATCCTCTGCCCTACTCCCCTACCTACCCACTCCCACATCATGGCCCTGGCGTTCCCCTGTACTGTGGAATATAAGGTTTGCATGACCAAGCGGCCTCTCTTCCCATGATGGCCAACTTGGCCATCTTCTGCTACATATGCAGCTAGAGACACGAGCTCTGGGGGGGGGGGGTATTGGTTAGTTCATATTGTTCTTCAACCTATAGGGTTGGAGACCCAGTCAGCTCCATGGGTACTTTCTATAGCTCCTCTATTGGGAACCCTGTGTTCCATCTAATAGCTGACTGTGAGCATCCACTTCTGTGTTTGCCAGTCATTGGCATAGGCTCAAACAAGACAACTATATCAGGGCCCTTTCAGCAATATCTTGCTGATGTATGCAATAGTGTCTGCATTTGGCTGATTAAGGGATGGATCCCCAGCTACAGCAGTCCCTGGTTGGTCCATCCTTTTGTCTTAGCTCCACATTTGATCTCTGTGAATCCTTCAATATGTGCTTTGTTCCTAATTCTATGAATGAGCAAAGTGTCTTCATTCTTCTTGAGTTTCATGTGTTTTGCAAATTGTATCTTGGGTAATCAGAGTTTCTGGGCTAATATCTACTTATCAGTGAGTACATGTTATATGAGTTCTTTGTGATTGGGTTACCTCTCTAAGGATGATACCCTCGAGATCCATTTGCCTAGGAATTTCATAAATTCATTGTTTTTAATAGCTGAGTAGTACTCCATTGTATAAATGTACCACATTTTCTGTATCCATTCCTCTGTTGAGGGACATATGGGTTCTTTCCAACTTCTGGCTATTATGAATAAGGCTGCTATGAACATAGTGGAACATGTGTCCTTATTACCAGTTGTAACATCTTCTGGATATATGCCCAGTAGAGGTATTAAGGATCCTCTGGTAGTACTATGTCCAATTTTCTGAGGAATGGCCAGACTGATTTCCAGAGTGGTTGTACAAGCTTGCAGTCCCACCAACAATGGAGGTGTGTTCCCTTTTCTCCATATCCAAGCCAGCATCTGCTGTCACCTGAATTTTTGATCTTAGCCATTCTTACTGGTGTGAGGTGGAATCTCAGGGTTGTTTTGATTTGTATTTCCCTGACGATTAAGGATGTTGAACATTTTTTCAGGTGCTTCTCAGTGATATGGTGTTCCTCAGTTGAGAATTCTTTGTTTAGCTCTGTGTCCCATTTTTCAGTGGTGTTATTTGATTTTTCTGGTGTCCACCTTCTTGAGTTCTTTATATATATTGGATATCAGTCCCCTATCTGATTTAGGATTGGTAAAGATCCTTTCCCAATCTGTTGGTGGCCCTTTTGTCTTATTGACAGTATCTTTTGCCTTACAGAAGCTTTGCAACTTTAGGAGGTCCCATTTGTCTATTCTTGATCTTACAGCACAGCCTTTGCTGTTCTATTCAGGAATTTTTCCCCAGTGCCCATATCTTTGAGGCTTTTCCCCACTTACTCCTCTATAAGTTTCAGTGTCTCTGATTTTATGTGGAGTTCCTTAAATCACTTAGACTTGACCTTAATACAAGGAGATAAGAACGGATCAATTCTCAGTATTCTATATGATTACTGCCAGTTGTGACAGCACC
>LR753306.1:3850271-3879653 GCA_902729485.2 Mus minutoides | reverse complement strand
TATATATATATATATATATATATATATATATATATATATATATATATATATATATATATATTACAGCTGTGCAGGTGCCTGCATGTATATACTACATGTATGCAGGTGGTCTTGGTGCCAGAAGAGGTTTCAGGTCTTCTTGAACTAGAATTATAGGCAGTTATTTATAGCAGCATGTAGATTTTGCTCTACAAGCTTTAGCTTTGGAAATGGGCCACACTACCAGCCCCCTCCCTGCTTCCCTTGAATCCACTAAAAACAAAAAAGACACAAACACAATTGTTCGTTTTCAACTTGCCTTCTTGGCACGATTGTTAGGCACTACTCTCTCCTGCCTAGAAAAGCATGCCCTTAGTTCCATACCTCCCACCTGCCCTAAACTCCAATGGCTAGTTCCATCTAGTCCCTGCCAAACATCCCTGGCCACCCACCTGTCATAGTGGCCCCAGGTCCCAGCACCTCATGAGAACTCACATGTTTGCTTGGATCTCCTCTCCCAAAGCATGATAAACTTGCATCTTGGATCTTTTTCCTTGCATCTCCCTGCCTGAGTCCCTTCTGTCCAACAATTTTCCCATGGCTTACTTTACTGACAAATTAAGGACCAAATGGGGAACAGAACCTCAGCATCAAAACTGCCCCTACAACTGTTAGCTTCCATATTGGTACTGAGGAACCAACCTAGATGCTCTACAAGAAAACAAGTGCTCTTAGTCACTACCGATCTCAAAATGCCTCACTGGATGTTCTTGGCACTTTACCTGAAGATCAATCAATGTCAGGTCTACATCTTCACTTGTAACTCTGCACTTATCTGTTGGTCAATATGTTCATATATTTATGCTGCTCATACCATTTTAATTACTATAGATATATTATAAATTTAGGATAATAGATGGTGACAACTAGAGTTTAGATCTTTTGGTTCAAATTGCTTTAAATATTGAAAGACTTTGTAGCTTCCTATGAATTTTAGTTTTTTATTCTGTACATGTGAAAAACACCACTTTAATTTTAATAAAGATGCATATAGATTGATTTGGGTATTATTTATATTTAAAATATTAATTATTCTGTTAACATGGGATATATTTGCATTTATATTTACTTTCTTTTATTCATTTCATAAATGTTTTATTTTTAAACTCACTTGTGTCTGTTTCTAAGTATTTTTGTCATTATATCCTAGATGGGATTATGTACCTGATTTGTCTGGGGAATAGGTTCAATAGTGCATCAAATCATCACTGTATTTTTCATGTTTCATTCCTATGCTCTATTTTTAAATGAGTGAATTTATTTTAATTTTGAATTTCTTTTTATGGAACTTTTCAGATTTTTTCTGTATACAAATACATGCTGCCTAAAAATACAGATAAATGGCAAATTCTTTTTACAATTTTGAAGTTTCATCTTGATGATCTAATTATTTGGGCCAAAACAAGGATATATAAACCACTGACTATTGGATGCCTGTGGCACAAGATACTTATATGTTTGAGCTAATACACAATCTAAGCATGCTTAAGATGTTTTTCTTTTCCAATATTTAATGCTTTACCTCATTCTCAAACATTAGTAATGCAGATGACAATGTTATGTCACAATGCCAAGTGAAATAAATGCATGTATGCTCTCATTACTTGCAAGCATGCAGGATTCAGTTTTACAGGTAACATGTGGCTAACAATGTATTGTCTCAAATAATTTCTGATTTAGTTATTGAGTTTACTTTGGCATCTTGAGGGCACATCACACAATGTCATCAGTGCTTTAGAGTCAGTCTTCCTCTTTTTTTCTGAGCTAGCAGCTAATATATGAGAGGACCTAAACCATGATTTATATTTTGTTATCAATAAATTTTAATTATAATCATAAATTTTGTCCCTTGTCACTTTATTCTAACACCAGATAGATTTCAATAATGTCTCAAAAGAAAGGTTGATCTTTGAGAGGAAAAGTTACAGACAAAGGAAGATTGTTCAGCAATAGGAAACATATAACTACTTTTTGTTGAAAAAAAAAAGGGTAAAACATTACTTAGATGTATTCATTTTCATTTTTTCTTGTCACAAACATAGGACTTCTTCTGATTCTCCCAAAGGATGTCACATAATTTATAGATGTTTTATTTACCTATGGTTGTGTTTATAGCAGCAGCAAGAACAAGAGCAACAATAATCCCACATATCTATTGTTTTTTTTCTCATTAGGTTTTGTTATTCGTTGTGTATTTAATATGAGTCTTCAAACAAGTATTCTTTTTTTTTTTTTAATTTTATTTATTATATGTAAGTACACTGTAGCTGTCTTCAGATACTCCAGAAGAGGGCGCCAGATCTCATTAAGGATGGTTGTGAGCCACCATGTGGTTGCTGGGATTTGAACTTATCACCTTCGGAAGAGCAGTCGGGTGCTCTTACCCGCTGAACCATCTCACCAGCCTCCAAACAAGTATTCTTGTATTGTTAAGAAAATCATGAGTTTACTATTCACCTAATAAGTCTAGTTCTATGTTAAATATAAGTGGATATTATATATATGTTGATATTTTTTTCATTGTTATCAAAATGTTTGTTCTTTCCAGTGTATACAATAGCCATCATTTATAGCTCCAATAACAGCTTTGCAAATGTTTTTCAAGACAATTTCTCCACGTATTTCCACACTCTTCCTGTAAGCCAAGTACAAAATTTCTGATGCACAATTTTCAGATGTAGTCACAATAATGACCAATTTCTTGCTCTCATTTCTTTACTTTTATTTTATGTTTGGTTTTGCCTTCATGTATATTCATTCACCAACATTTCTGGTACAAACCAACATCAGAATATGTCATCATACACTTTGGAAATAGATTTATGGATGGCTGTATGGCACCATGTAAGTGCTGGAAATTGAACCTAAATCTCCTGCAAGAGGCATAAGTACTTTTAATTGCTGAACCATGTTTCAGTACCCTTGCTAACAAATTTTGATGTCAGCAAGATACCAGTTAGTGGAGAAAAAGGACAGGGATGAGAAACTTTAAAAAAGCAAAGGTTTGTTTTTAACCACACTTTCATCAATTTAATCCATAGTCAAATGTTCAAAATGTACTGAGCCTGTGGTGAGGCAGAACTACATGACTCCAAGAGAAAAAGGAAATGCTTAGATTTATAATAATAGCTTCAAAATTTTAACTCCCATTATCCAACATCAGTCTAGTTAGTCATCATCCTAACGTTTTAGCTAACCTATAATACCATCAATAAAGGCAGTAAACCATCAAAATAACAATTTTGTAGAACATTTATCACATCAAAGGCAATTCATATATATCAACATATCTGTAGTCAATTGTGGAAGCTTATGGCTGTCATTTGGTGGAATCATTTTGCCCAATTCATTCTTATCAGGCATGTTATACAAGTATTTATAAATATGAAAGAGATACATATCTTCCAGTACTTGAAGATTGTCCAACCAATCCCAGGTTAAAGAAATTGTCATCAGTTCCCAGGGTGATTAGAATGCTCACCACAGGCTATTATCCAGATGAGTTTAGAATAGGTTCTATGAATTCCACTGAGACTACCATGTGGACAGTGATTATATCATGCGTGCAATGGAAAATAATGTAATCTGCTTCCTTGAACAGAGTAGATGGTAAACGAGACACTTTTACATATGATTTAGTATGAGTAAGTATTTTAGAGTCTTCAGGCTCTGGTGTGTAATGATATAGCTTCCTCTAAGTTACTGATAGGACAGGGATGCTCTTATACCTCATCCAAGCAGAACAAGAACCACTCCTCAGGACTGTTTTAAGCATTTCTGTGTGAACTAGTTCACAGTGTCTGACTGTGGTAGATTGGGCAGATCTCCCTATCTACATTCCCTTTCCTGCCAATGTTGTTCTTCAGCAGCACCAAAGAGAAGCCACATTCAATGAGTAGGTTTTTAAATAATAGTCTATGTCATGGAGATTGAAAAACCATGTCCCAGGATCATGAGGAATGAAGGCTTCCTGTATAGTCAGACTTTCTACCCTCTCTCAGATAATGAATTCATCATTCAGTTCCTAGGTTTATCAACCTTATCAATCTTATCAGATTGCCATCAGGAAATGCTTAGAGTACTAGATTTGAGAATCATGGCCATTTGGGAATTTGCCATCTGATTAAGTCATTGAGACTCACAAAATTCTAATAGAAGTATGCCTCTCTGTGAACTTCTAGGCATGAGCACTTATTCCACATAACAGAAAATGGCAAAAGCAGAACTGAGTAGTTATTTTAAGGTTCTCAAATAAAACTGACTTCCACTGACCAGTGTACTCCATCGCTAGTATTGTAGGTTCATAATATGTCTCTCAGTAGATGGTTTTAAGGGCACAATCAAGGACAATTTTGACTATTAGTAAACCAAGAGGGGGTAGAGCCATTTATATGCCATTGTTTATTAATATTGATACTTTAGTGTGAGTCTGTCCTCAAGAAACTAACACATCTGTTGTATTATAAAAAGTTATCTCAAATGCCTAGCTAGCTGAATCCCAAGTTTTCTATGAAAGCACTTTATCCCTGGATAGAAGAAAATTGTGTTTTTTCCCCCCTTGGGCAGATTAAATGATGTATCTTTTGCTCCCTAAAACTGAAATTGCTTAACATTTTACATCTCTTTTCTTATTTTGATTTAAGATTATAGTATAGAGATTTAGTATAATATGGATCTCTATGCCATTTTGGGGGTGAAATAAAAACTTGCATTTCCCTTAGGCCTTGTTTACATTTTGAAAAAAATGTTATTGTTTGGATTTATATTTAAATAAAAACTATCTTTAAAGTGATCCATTTGGTATGGGAATATCCAAATTGCATATAATTTGTTGAGAAAACAATTGCTTCTTCTAACAAATTGCTTTACTGACTTGGTCAAAATTTATAGAAAGCAGAAGAATTTATTCAGGTACTTTTAATTTATTTACAATGACCAGTACATCTATCTTAATCAGCTTTACTGTATGAATACTGTAAATTCATACTGTATTTTGAAATCAGAAATTGACAACCATATAAGGTAGCATTGGTTATGATCAATCCAATGAATAACCATAATAAAATTAGGATTATATTTTCAAGCAAATAATTAGGCTGGAAATTTAATAGTGATTATATTTATTCCTTAAAGGTACTGTGACTTTTTAGGCATGCAAATATTTTGGCATTTACAAAATAAACAATAATGTTCTTACATTTCTTTGGCCTTTGAAAAAGATTTAACACTACTGACCATGACGGCATATGTCTTTAGTTTCATCACTCAGAAGGCAAGGGAAGGAGGATCTCTGTGAGTTTGAGGTGAGTCTGGTCTAGTGAATCCCTAGAAAAGCAGGATTAAAGGAGAAACTTTATCTCAAAGAAGGGGAAGTAGGATGATGAGAAGGAGCATGATGATGTTGAGGAGGAGGACAAGAAAGAGAGGAAAGTTCTATATTTGTTTGTTTACATTTATTTCTACACTAATGATTTTGGATGGAATTATACTCTCAATTTCAATTTTTTCTCCTCTACTGTATAGAAATGTAATTATATAATATATATTGGATTCTATACCTGCATATCATATTTTATGTCCAACAACTCTGATGAATACTTCTTTTTATAAAAATGTTATGTGTCAGACATTTCATCTGGGATTATGTTTTCACTTCCAATTTAGATATGTTTTCATTTCCTAGTTTTATTGGCTACAATAATTCATGATATTGAAAAACATATCCTAGTCATGTTTTTGATTTGAGATAAAATACTTTTTTATCATTAACTACATTTCTCTCCTCTGGCCTGTGTACTGAGAGGGGAGTTGGCAACATGTTGGAATAATAAAAATTCTAATGTGGTTTGTAGCGATGGTGATTTCTGTGGTCTTTGTGAGTGAGGGTCTTTTGATGAACTGCAACAGCACCTTCATTGTTCCTATTACTCTTGGCACTGGCATGTCCAACATGCTGGGGTCTTACTGTTACAACTAGGTTTCCCAGTAGTCTCTCATAGGCTTTCTTTATGTTGTCAATCCTCAAATTCTATTCATGACCCCTTTATTCATGAACTACCAACTGCAACAGAGTCTGCACTTGATCAATGGCCTTCTCTGGCCTCTCACATTAACAAGCTTCAGCTGCTCTCCATGAACTTCATACCTTCAAAACCAGTACCACTTGGGGATTCTTTAACATTACCAAGTCCAGCTACAACCTGAGGTACAACCCTGGCTATCTCTGGAACACAGCTTCTATGTGCTCTCAGAAAACACTTCCCATAAAATTTCACCTCAGTGATGCTGGTTTCTCCTTAATCATTGTTAATTTCTTATCCCTAGATCACCAGCTTCAATTGATTTTAAAGAAAGAACCAAATGGCCAAAGTTGCTTGCTGTGGCTAGAACATGGTTTCCTTTATCTATTGCATTTTCATCAGCTTTCTGATTTTGATGATTTCATTCACTGCCTACCTTTGGTTTTCCTGGAACTTACTTTTGATTGACTATGAACTCAGAGACCTGCATGCCTCTGTCTCCTGAGTTCTGGGATTAAAGGCGTGTAACAACAGGCCTCTACCTAAGCGTGTCTTTACTTGGAACTTGGTTTGTCCAAGGCTGGCTGTGAACTCAGAGCCCTACTTGCCTCTGTCTTCTGAAATTAAAGCCTTGTTGCCTGTGCCTAAGATTTCCATGGCCACTGTAGCTTGAGATTTAGATCAAAAGCCTGTGTTTTCCAGCCTCAAGATCTGCATCACAGGTGTGTCCTTAGTTTTGGGATTGTAGTTTATTACAGATGAAATTTTCAGAGGAAAACATTAACTATGTAGTGATGCCTAGCATTATATAACTATCCTTTGTTCAACTGCAAACATATAAAAAATAAGTTTATCTGGGTGAGATGTCCCCCAAGTTCACCACTTCCTTAATTTGTTTATCTTCTGGAATATAAGATTCAGTTCCATTCTAATTCCTACTGCCCCTTGATGGCTTGCACCATATATTTTGTATTTTTCCTTTCTCAGTCTTCTATATTTGATATAAATGCTCTTTATAAGATTGAACCACAGCACAAAATCTAAACTGCGTAATTTTGAGGCCTTCTTTGTCAATGCAATTAATTTGACTCTTTCTCACTTTAGCCTCAGATAAACTCTTAAGACAAGGGCAAAATACAGCCACATTCTTCACCAAAACATCACAAGAATAGTCTCTCAGCTATATACTAAAATTCTTTTCCTCTGAAACTTCTAGAGCAGGGCTTATAGAGTTATAATCACCCTCAGCAATAACATCCTCCATATTCCTACTAGAATAGCCCATTAAGCCACACTTAACACATTCCAGTGCTTTCCAGATCCAAAGTCCTCAAATCTACATTATTGCAAACAAAATGTGGACACATCTGTCACAGAAACACCCTAGTTGCTGGTACAAATTTCTTTCTTAGTTTTGATTTATTGCTGTAAGAGAAACCATGACCAAGACAACTCTTAAAAAGGTAAACATTTAATTGAAGTTTAAGCTATTATCATTATGGTGGGATGCATGTAGGTAGACATGTTGCTGGAGAAACTGAGAGTTTTCATCTTGATCTGAGGGCAGCCAGAGGGGAATCTTCCTGTAGGCAGCTAGAAAGAGACTTTCTTCCACACTGAGTGGTGCCTGAGCATAGGAGCACACTTACTCAAATAAGGCAACACCTACTTCAACAAAGCCATACTTCCTAATAATGACAATCCATTGGTCAAGAATATTTAAACACATGAGTACATGAGGACCAACCCTTGTCAAACCAGTAGAGCAAAGTAATGCCAGTAATGCATCATGAACTGGTTTTACTGTTATTGTTGTTGTTGTTTTGTTTTTGTTTGAGACAGGGTTTCTCTGTGTAGCCCTGGCTGTCCTGGAACTCACTCTGTAGACCAGGCTAGCCTCGAAGTCAGAAATTGGCCTGCCTCTGCCTCCCAAGTGCTGGGATTAAAGGCGTGCACCACCACACCTGGCCACATCATGAACTGTTAAGTAATTCTATCACTAGTGCAAAAAATTGTGGTGGAGAAATAGCCATTTATTTTTCATAGGAGATCTTGATTGACTCTTCCATTTCATTTGCAGTGGTAATCTTACTTGTCATTTTTATTCCCAATTGGTTTTGCTACAGGTTTTTTCTTTATTTTTCAGGTGAGAATACATTGCCCTGCTCTTATCTTCAGTAGCTATAATCAAGATGAGACTATATTAGTAGCTTTCTGGTAGATTAGACACATATACCTAGTAAAACAATATACCTCAGTAAACTCCATATTCATGTTTAAGTAAGCTCCAAATGTATCCATTTACAGATTAATGTTGTAAGATATTCATTTGACATTTGAAATTCAGCTTCTAATTCACGTTTACAAATTTTTCTGTTTTTCTCTTGCATTATTCTATGGTTTACATTGCCAGGAGAAACAAAGATTGTATGCTATCTTGTAAAAGAAACAAAGCAGCCATACTCAATATTTAAATAACACTGAAAAGCAAAAAGAAACTTTAAAGCATAGAACAAATATATTTTAACAGAAAATAATTTTATACTTTTCACTGGTCAGAGAAAATAAACACTCTTATGGAGGTGCAAATTTGCTTCTTAAAATGTATGCTATCATTTGATATAGCAAAGATTATGTGACTCTGGTAATATGTTCAAAGTATCTTTATATTTTGATATTAGCAAAAGATTCTTGATTTTTTTTTCATGGAAGTATCGCTAGCTTCAGAGTTAGTGTACTTTCTATAACCACTTGGCAAATATTTTCTTACTTATTTCAATCAAGTTTAGAATTAAATGAATCATATTATGTTTCTATTACTGTCATATATCAAGAATAAAGTTCAGAGAATTGGCTCTTGAAACATATGAGAACTTTTTTGAATAGTTCACTCTGGCAACCACAATTAGGCAAGTACATTGAGTGTGTAGCTGGAGATGTTGAGTATGCTGTTGTGAGAAAAAAGATGAGGAAAATATGTGGATTGTGGTCAAATTTTGAAAGGTTTCTTAAGTACAGAAGGACAATTCATGTGCAACAGTTTTACAAAATCTAAGAGAAGGGTATGTGAGTGAATTTTGAAGAAAGGAAGGATTTTCCTTTTCATGAGAATATTTTTTGAAACTGTTGCCATCCCAAGATTACACAGGATACCTTATGGGACAGTGACTTCCATGGCATTCAGATTTTGGGGTGAATTCAGATTATTAATTATCTTCTAACAATTAATTATTCTTACAACAACTGAGCTTGAGAAAATGTGCTTCAAGGTTCAATTTTGGGTAAAGATGATAAAGACAAATGAAAACAAACAAAACCCCCTCTTACTTGTGGTCTATGGAGATGGCTCCATAAGAACCCTTGCTATGTGAGCATAAAGCTCTCTGTTCAGATCCCCAGCACCCATATAAAAGTGCTGAGCATGCTCAGGTGCTCAGCTTATACATGTAATTAAAGATCTAGCTAGGAAGAGCAGGGAGGAGATCATTGGAAACTAGTGAACAGCCAGCATAATCAAAAACATGTGAAGTCCAGTCTCAGTAAGCAAGCATATGTCAAGCTTGAGAACAATAGATCACATACACCTGATATCCTCCACGGGCCTCTGGACTGAGGTCAGACCAACACATAATGAACACACACAAGCACACACACACACACACACACACACACACACACACACACACACACTATTATTTGGTTCAATAATACTTTAATATAAAAGGAAAAAATTCAAATGTTGCATTTTAAGATATATTCCAGATCTTTGTGTGTGTGTGTGTGTGTGTGTGTGTGTGTGTGTGAGAGAGAGAGAGAGAGAGAGAGAGAGAGAGAGAGAGAGAGCGAGCAAAGGAACTTTTTATGAAATATGTTCCTTTACTTTTTTTTTTTTTTAACTCAGAGTCAGAGCAAGCAATTTAAAGCTTTAAAGAAAATAAGCAATATTTCTGACAGGATTAATTTTTGGATCTGAACATAGCCAATTTGACGGCTTTTTGTCCCAGCTGAGAAGAGTAATTGAAAAATCATGGTTGAAAAACACACATAAATCATTATTCTTTTCTGATCTGCTTTTTATTCCTGAAGCTTGATTTTTTATCTCTCAATTACAATCAGGAAGATTAGGAAATTTAATATATAGAAGATTACAGATCATCTATTTTTAACAACAGGATATAATTATAAATGTATAAATTTCCCACCATGCACAACAGGAGATAAGTATTATTTTCATGTAGTCATCCTCCCCACCACTCGCATCCTCATTACACATTGCTTCTTCCCACCAAGCACAAGGCAGCCATGCCTATCAGATGGGAAAGTGCATGTAGAGAAATTGCAGGAGATCAATGCTTACAGTTTAGGTGTTTTTAACCAATTTGCAGAAAAAGTATCTTTATAAGTATTGCTTAAATAAATTCAAGGTTGTTCTTTAACAAAATACATTTGCATCAAAGGGTGAGGTTAATGGGATAATAAATTGGAAGTTCTCTGGGGAAATTTTTCAACACAGTAAATCAGATTAAAATTTAACTACTTAATAGCTCACTTGATGTCTTTAGATATTAAAAGATACAAAGAAACATAAATGGTATGTAACATTTACATGTGCAATATAATTTTCTAGATTTTCTTGCTATTTTGGACATTTTTCAGTTTTGTTCTTAAACATTAGAGCGGCTGCTAATTTAATCCATTATTCAAGTAAACTCACCCCATATTTTTAAAGACGTGATGGGAGAATTATTGCTTATAACATAATGTTTATAAGATGGAAATTTCAGAATTAAATGGAATATTTTAAATATGTTGGGATCATGTCATGCTGATAAATAATGACTTTTATATCAAGTGATTTAAAAGCAAAAAGCTGGCAATTCATATCTGTATGGCATAAAGAGATGGAGAGGAATCATTTCTAAAATTATAACAAGTACTTCACTTGTGAAAAATAAATCCAGGCTGTCAACTCAAGAGTCAAGGTAAGAATGCTGTTTGAATTTATTAAATAGATAAACATTAAGCATGGCACATTCTTTTGATAAAATGAGGTATTTGTCTTTTCTAGCTGTGGTTGTTACAAGCCAATTGAACACAGGGTCATCATCTATTTGTCCAACTAATCCTAGTATGGACCTTGGCCCTTTTATCACAATTGTAATGGGATTACATATAAAGTAAAAAAAAAAATGTACTAAGAAACCCATCTCAGAATTAGAAAGATCATTTCCTATTTAGCAAACAGTAATCACATAATAACTCTCAGTAACTGTAGTTTAACGCCATAGCCTGAATCAATTTCCCTATTGTTCACCCTGTGCTCCAGGAGGAATTTGAATAAAAGACACATTAAATGTCCAATATCCTAAATTTTCATGGAAATGCAATGACAAAGACCAAAAACTCAAGTGATCACAGAAGGTAGTGAAGACATGGAACAAGGGAAGCACTCTTCCATTGCTGGTGGGACTACAAATTTTTATAAGTACTTTGGAAATTAAACTGACAGTTTCTCAGAAAGTTGGAAATAGTTCTACCCCAAGATCCAGCTATAACACTCCTGCACATATAATGAATAAATGCCCTGCCATCGCACAAGGACACTTGTTTATGTTCATAGCAGCCTTATTTGTAACTGCCAGAAAATGGGAACAACCTAGATGTCCCTCAACTGAAATTTGCAGGCAAATGTACAACACTAGAAAATATCATTCTGAGTGTGGTAAGCCAGATGCAAAAATAATTGCATGACATATATTCACTTATAAGTGGACATTGGCTATAAAATACAAAATAACCATGCTACAATCCATAGACCCAAATAAACTAAGTAATAAGGAGGCTCAAGGGAGGATTCTTGAATCTCAATCATAAAGGAAAATAAAATAGACATTGGAGGTAGATGGAGGGAAGGATCTGGATAGTAGGGAACTGGGTGGGAAAGGGAATGAGGATGGGGAAAGGGATGGTGATCAGATATGGATATGGGGAAGGAGAAGAGTAGGAGTGAGAATGGAAATCAGTAGGAGCATCTCTGAGACTCACTGGAGACATGGGACTGGGGAGGCTCTTGGGAGTCTATGGGGATTACCCTTGCTGAGACTTTTAGCAGGTGGGGAAATGGAGCATGAAGTAGCCACTTCCTGTAGCCCACAGGACTTGCAGTGGTGTGACAAGGACAACGACCCATCCACAAAATATTCAACCCAAAATTCATCCTGCCTACATGATGCACAGGAATAAGGATGAAGCAGAGATTGCGGGAATGGTCAAGCAATAACTGGCCCAACTTGAGACCCATCACATGGGAGAGAGCCAATTTCTGACACTCTTAATGATATTTTGCTATAGTTGCAGACAGGAGCCTAGCTTAACTGTCTCCTATGAGGCTTCATTGAGCAGCTGATACAAACAGATGCAGATACCCATAGCCAAACATCAATTGGATCTTGTGGATTCTTATGGAAGAAAAGGGAGATAAGATTGAGGGAACCAGGGGGTGCAAGGACGCCACAAGAAGACCTACAACATTAACTAACCTGGGATCATGGGGGCTCACAGAAACTGAACCACCATCCAAAAAGCATGCAGGGGCTGGACACATTTGTAGCAGATGTCCAGCTTTGTCTTCTTCATATGGATATCCTAACAATTGGAATGGGGGCTGTCCCTGACTCTGATGGTTGCCACTGGATCTTTGTTACCCTAGTTGAACTGACTGATTCTGCCTCAGTTGGAAAGAATATGCTTTGTCCTGCTGGGATGTGATGTCCCAGGGTAGAGCCTAAACAAGAAAGGCTTCCCCTTCTCTGAAGAAAAGGCAGAGAGAAATTGGGAGGTAGGTATGGAGGGATTTGTAAGAGTGGAATTTGGAGAAGAGGGAGGAGGCTGCTTTCAGGGTGAAAATGAATAAATAAGTAAATTAATAAAAAGTAATTGATTCTACATCTTAAATTTATGTAGCAAAATCATAAAAGTAGAATTTATGATTTGACAAATTCAAGTATACTATAGCTCAATCTGTAAATTTTCAAGTTAGAGTATATTTTATTTCATTATGTATGAATAATGTGCTTTTATGAGGATATTTGATTTTTTATGAAGACTTAAATTTTTATGCAACAGAAAATAAGATACTGGTTGAATGCATCAACATTAATAGGATGTATATTGGAGAAAGATTTCTTGTAAGCAATGAGAACTAATTCACACATGGAACATGCATTCAAATGTATAAAATATAAGGTATATGTAAAAGTAAATAAGATATATGTAAAAAGGCAAGGGCTTTTATGAAGGGAATAACATTGTAATTTTAAATCTATCACAGTTATATTTCCAACACCTATTAGATAGAAGTTCCATAGTGGTTTGCATGAGAATGGCCAAAATAAGTTTATATATTTGAAACCTTTTTCCCCGGGTGGTGGAAAATTTAGAAAAATTAGGAGGAGTGTATTTTTTGAAGGTGGTATATTACTATGGTGGGTTTTGTGGTTTCAAGCATTCATGCCAGGACCAATGATTCTCTGCCTATTACCTATGGATCAGGATGTAAAGCTAAGCTACTTACAATACCAATGTCTGTCTGCTTTCTGTCATGATGATAATGGACTAACCCTCTAAAAGTGAAAATAAGAATGCATGCCTAGACTGGGCAAATATACTACTATACTGTTCTATTGCCCCGCTATGAAATCTCTAGCTACTTGCTACTCCTCCAGGCCACATGGGTCTACTCGAACTTCCACCTCTTCTTCCTCCACCTTCTCCCTCCATCCTTCTTCTCATCCGCCTCTTCTTCCTCCTTCTTTCACTTTTTTAAAACTTCCAGCTCTACCTTTCCCTTCCACTGTCAGAGAGGAAGGCAAGGAGAGTTGGGGGAAGAACTCTGGGAAAAAGGACTAGGAGGAGGGATATTTTGGATGTAAATAAATAAAGAAGGAATCTACTCAAGGAGAAAATGGTTTATTTTAGCTTACAGTTACAGTCTATCATAAAGGGAAGCCAAAATGGGAGCTAAAGGCCAGAGTTTGAAACAGAAAGAAAGAAAGAAAGAAAGAAAGAAAGAAAGAAAGAAAGAAAGAAAGAAAGAAAGAAGAAAAGAAAAACATTGTTTACTTGTGAATTGTTCTTGACTCACACAGCTACGTCTTTTTATATAATTCAGGCCACATTCTCTATGGAGGTATTGCTCAGAGTGGGATAAAACTAATCAAAAAATAACGAGGACAGCAATTTAGAAAAATTTTTTCTAGTCGTGATCTGGCAATTGACAAAATACCTCAATTGGAATATGAAGTAACCAATTAAGCACAGTATTTTGTTCCTTTGTGAGACTCAACTATCACTTTTTTATAATTTGTCTTTTTATTATGATGATGAAATACCTATGTAATGTTTTAATTTTATTAGATATTTTTGTTATTTTTATTTAAATGTCATCCCCTTTCCTGGTATCTCCTCCAAAAATCCCCTTTACCTCCCCTTCCCCTGCTCACCAACCAACCTACTCTTGCTTTGTGGTTGGTCCTGGCATTCCCCTACACTGGGGCATCAAGCCTTCACAGGAACAAGGACCTCTCCTCCTAGTGATGACCAACAAGGCTATTCTCTGCTACATATGTGGCTGGAACCAAGCGTCCTTCCATGTATACTCTTTGGTTGGTGGTTTAGTTTATGGGAGTTCTGGGGGTACTGGTTGATTCATATTGTTGTTCATCCTATGGGGATTCAAATCCCTTTAGCTTCTTTGGTCTTTTCTCTAGTTCCTCTACTGGGGACCCTGTGCTCAGTCCAATGGTTGACTGAGAGTATCCACCTCTGTATTTGTCAGGCACTGGTGGACAATCTAAGGAGACAGTTATATTGGGCTTTGGTCACCAAGCACTTGTTGGCATCCAGAATATTGTATGAGTTTGGTAACTGTATATGGGATGGATCCCCTAGTGGGGCAGTCTCTGGATGGCCTTTTCTTCAATCTCTGCTCCACACTTTGTCTCTGTAACTCCTTCCATGGGTATTTTGTTCCATGTACAAAGAAGAACTGAAGTATCCACACTTTGGTCTTTCTACTTCATGAGCTTCATGTGGTCTGTGAGTTGTATCGTGGGTATTTTGAGCATCTGGGCTTATATCCACTAATCAGTGAGTGTATATCATATATATATTTTTTGTGGTTGGGTAACCTCACTCAGCATGATATTTTCTAGTTCCATCCATTTGAATAAGAATTTTATGAATTCGTTGCTTTCATAGTTTAGTAGTACTCCATTGTGTAAATGTATCACATTTTCTGTATCCATTCCTCTGTTGAGGGACATCTGGGTTCTTTTCAACTTCCTCAAAGTGACTGAATATAAAATTAACTCAAATTTGTGACCTTCCTCTACTAAAAGGATAAACAGTTGGAGAAAGAAATTAGGGAAACAACAGCCTTCACAATAGTCATAAATAATGGAAAATACCTTGGTGTGACTCTAAGCAAGTGAAAGATCTATGTGACAAGAACTTCAACTCTCTGAAGAAAGAAACCAAAGATGATCTCAGAAGATGGAAAGATCTTCCATGCTCATGGATTGACAGGATTAATATAATAAAAATGGCCATATTTCCAAAAGCAATCTACAGATTCAATTCAATCCCCATTAAAATTCCAAATCAATTCTTCATAGATTTAGAAAGAGTAATTGGCAAATTCATCTGGAATAACAAAAAATCCAGGATAGAGAAAACTATTCTCAATAATAAAAGAACTTATGGTGGCATCATGATCCCTGACCTCAAGATGTATTACAAAGCAATGCTAATAAAAATTGCATGATATTGGTACTGTGACAGGCAGATAGATTGATGGAATAGAATTGAAGAGCCAAAGAAAACATCAAATAAAAAAATCAAATAGATCCATTTTAATCTCTTTGTACAAAGCTCAAGTCCAAGTGGATCAAGGATCTCCATATAAAACTAGATACACTGAAACTAATAGAAAAGAAAGTGGGGAAGAGTGTCAAGCACATGGTCACAGGAGAAAATTTCCTGAACAGAACACTAATAGTTTAGTTAATTTATCAAGAATTGACAAATTTGACCACATAAAATTGCAAAGCTTCTGTGAGGCAAAGAATACTGTCAATAGGACAAAATGACAATCAAAAGATTGGGAAAAGATCTTTACCAACCCTACATCCAATAGAGGGCTAATGTCCAATATATAAAAAGAATTAAAGGAGGTAGACTCCAGAGAATCAAATAACCCTAATAAAAATGGGGTACATAGCTAAACAAAGAATTCTCAGCTTTGGAATAACGAATGTACTAATATATTAATTTGAGTGAGAAATACCCACTGTATACATATTTATGTGAGCATCTATTCCACAATCGATGGTGGCATCTGAGGACATTATAAAGTTTTTAGGTCTTAGAGCTTTGTTGTAGAAAGCACTTCACTATGGGCTAACTCTGAGAATATCTACCTTCACCTACACTTCCACTTTACTCTTTCTGCTTGATATTTGTAGTGTATAGTTAATCTGGCTCTTGCTCTGATGCCTGCTGCTGACGGCAGTGCTTTACCTACCATGATAGACTTTTAAACCTTTAGAACCTTTAGCCAAAATGTTAACACATAAATTTCTTTTGTCATACTATTTGATCATAGCAACTGAAAAATAATGAACCCATTATACGTGAATGTAGACAAATAATCTCATCTTTGTCTCATCAATTATAATGTTTTGCTGTTGTCCAGCATTCTCTGAGCCTCTTGTTTCCATGTCAGTGTCTGTTTCTTATGATTCAGTAACATGTTGTTGAGGTCAAGCACTGTGTGAGAGGGGACTTTTTTATAATCTGATTAAAACAGACATTTTTATTTGATTTGATATTTTGAAGTTTCCCCTGTATGCTGTATTTTAACATTCTGCATGTCCCTTTCTTCTTGTTCTAAGTTAATTGTCTGCTTTTATAGCCAAATACTTGGCTAGACACAGTTTGATGATAAAGTATCTTACATTGAGAAAGACATAGTATAGCTCATATTTGTGGCATAATATGGTTGAGATTTTTCAGATTATCTGACTAGAAATAGGGTGACTTTTTTTTCTTTCACTCCTTTTGTATAGTTCATTGGATGATGCCACTGATGGGTCCTCACTCCTAAATAAGACTCACTAGAAATAACTTCTCATAACCAGCATCTGCACCTTATTAACATTCAATGTATATCTAAATACAATCAATTCAAGATTGACAATATATAAGTTTAATCCTGTCAAGGTAGCCATGTAACTTTAATTTTTATGTTTCATTGAAAAGTTACACAACATATTCTGATTACAGTTTCTATCTTCACCTAGATCCTCTTGACATCCACATCCATCAAACTATAAACCTTCTTTATCTTACTATTTAGAAAACAGGCAAAAAAGAAAATCCAAGGAAATTAGAATTAAAAGAATCAAAACAACAAACAACAACAAAAAATAAAACAGTAGACAGAAGAAAAGACAAATAGACATATACATGCAAATGCAAAACCTATAAAAAAAAACCACAGAATCAGAAACCATATTATATAAGCAAAAGATCCATAAGATTAAAAAAAAATCCAAACAAATCAACATGAGGGAAAAAAATCAACAAACCACTGACTTCATTTTCTTGCTATCCATCTGCTGCTAGTCATGAGGCCAATTTTTAAATGTGGTTTATATCCTTGGGGAAACTCTTACCAGTGATGTGTTTATAAAAAGATAAAGATACAGGAGATATATTCTATGGGGGTATGGTGAGGTGTGGGGAAAGGGGTTGTCTTTGTGGACCCATGCCAAGGCATTCTTTCACCCCGAGGGACTAGCCACATTATGGTATAGTATAGAATATAGTTTATTCAGGGCATGGTGAGAGGAGTTATTGGCTAGTAGAGGCAGAGAAAGGCAGAGAGGGAGAGGGAAAGGGAGGGGGAGGGGGAGGGGGAGAGGGAGGGGAGAGGGAGAGGGAGAGGAAGAGGGAGAGGGAGAGGGAGAGGGAGAGTCATTTGGCTTAGAGTATCTAGTTTTGTCCACTGTATATCTCAGTGATAATCATATCACAATCCAGGAAGTATCCTTTTTCCTTATCCTCATCATCTAAGATCATCTACCATCCTGGGCCAACTGTTAACATCTTTGGGAATTCTGTATGTAATAAATTTAATAATTAACAAACTTCTGACAGGATTGAGAGCTATATAGATTGGTTATAACTGAATAGAATTTAGTGATAACAGTAAAAATCATATTAAGACAAGATAGGAATGAAAATCTTAAGCTGGCAGGCAAGTCATGGGAATGGATAGACTTTGGAGAAAGGTAGGGAATGGCTGGCATACAAGAGGACATCTGCTTCAGTGGTTAGGTACTCAGAATAAGCTGTGACATGCATGTGCAGAGTTGTTGAACCGAAGGCAGGTGTATGATCACCAGAAACCATGATAATGATGTGTCTACTCCTGCTATTGAAGATGGTGGCTTGTAGGTGGCAGCTGGCAGTGGCAACAATGTGTTTATTTTGATCTTGCATGGATCTGGACTTCCTACTAGCAGCCAAAATTCTAGACCCAGCACTCCTGGCTGTTGTATCCATGATGGGAGGGTAAAATGAAGCACAGGAAGTATAGTTTTCCATATCCCAGCAATGCTGCACACTATTCTTGTGGAGTGCTGCACTACTAGCCTTTACTTTATAAGTCCCCAGCAGAGAGGGAGAGAGAAAGAGAGGGAGAGAGGAAGAAAGGGAGGGAGTCCCTCCGGTGTGTGGGAAGGCAGAAAGGTGAAAGGAGGGGAAAATAGATGCTACTGGTCATTAGCAAGAAAGTGCCAGTTTAGCAGTGATGTAGAGATATTGTTTTAGACCAAGACATCCCATTAAATAGGGACAAAGGTGGTGAAGACTGACCCATGGTCGAAACACATCGGGGTCAAGGACTAACACTCATAGCTGGTGCTGCTAAGCCAGAGAGCAGTTAGTTGTCCAGTCCCAGCCTGGAATTCTCAGCCACTAGGAAAAAAAAAAAAGAAAAAAAAAAAAAAGAAAAGAAAAAAACTGTCTCCAAGGAGAGTAAAATCTCACCCAAGGGAAAGAGTCTTAAAGTGAGTGTCAGGGTAGCACAGGGGTATCTCCAAGCTCAAGAAATCTCTCCAGGGACCATGCTGATGGGGAATAAGGCCTTGCCAGGTTTGAGCTAGTGAGCATAGAAATTCTAATTCTTGTGATAGCTTAGGTGGGATACAAACCAGCAGAGTTTCTAGATCTGAATCATGGCACCGACTGATGTGTTTATGAAAAGATAACAGTGGAAAGTATATGTTCTATGGGGGTGTGGTGAGGTGTAGGGGAAGGGGGAACCTAAACTGGCCCATGCCAAGGCATCCCTTCTCCCTGAAGGATCAGCCACAGTACAGTATAGTTTAGAATAGAGTTTATTCAAGGCATTGGGAGGGGAGTTAAGAGGGTTGTAGGGAGAGAGAGAGAGAGAGAGAGAGAGAGAGAGAGAGAGAGAGAGAGAGAGAGAGGAGAAGGAGAGAAAGAAGGAAGGAAAGAAAGAAAAGAAAGGAAGGAAGGAAGGAAGGAAGGAAGGAAGAAAGAAAGAAAGAAAGAAAGAAAGAAAGAAAGAAAGAAAGAAAGAAAGAAAGAAAGAAAGAAAGAAATAGAGGTTGGCCATGGCTACATGGACATAGAGGGGAAGGGGATGGGGAGAGAGGGGGAGCAAGGGGGAAAGGCAAGAGAGAGGCAAGAGGAAGAGAGGAAGAGACTGAAGAATGGGCAAGCCATTTTTTTTTAATAGTAGGTCAGGAATACCTGGCTGTTGCTAGGTACACCCTACAGTTGTAGGGTGGAGTTTAGACAGAATACTAACAATTAGTTTGTTGATTAGAGAGAGCTTCTTGATTAGAAGTGTGGGCTTTTGTTCAATTTCCCTCTCAGTGCTGTCTACCTTGAACATGAGAAGGTCTTGTGCATTCTGTCAGTCTCTGTTTGTTCATATATGTACCAATCCTGATGTGTGTAGATGGCCTTGGTTCCTTGGTATCTTCCATTCCCTCTGACTCTCAAAAATTTTCCACCTCCTCTTTTGCAGTGTTCCCTAAGCCCTGAGGGCAGATATTTGATGAGGATATCCTATTTAGGATTGAGTGTTTCAAAACCTCTCACTGTTCACACACAGTACAGCTGTCATATGACTTTAAAACACAACATTCTACTCTTGGCCTCCATAGTAACATGGCCATGTCATAATGCAAAATATATTATTTCTAATTTTTATTGTCCTCATAATCTTTATAAAATTTCTTTTTTATAAATCTTTATAAAGTGTCTTCTAAAGACAACTCAAAGACAAATTATAATATGAAGCCATAAAAATCAACAAACAAGTAAATATACAACGTACATAAGGAACAATTCTTGGCAATTATTCTCATTTTGAAGGTAGGTAAAGGACCATTGTATATGACAAAATATTAGGTCAAAGCAAGGCCTAAAAATAGCAGACTAAACACCAAATGCAGTCCTTTCATGCATTGTATCTGTAGTTCTTAGTGACATTTGGATTTCAAAAGCCTTGAGCTGACCTACCCTTCCAATTCTGCTCCCCACAGTTTTATTTGGCTGCCATACCACAGTCCTACCATTGCCAACATCCTTATAATTCTAGCACAATTTAGGCTTAACCTTTAGAGTCTCTTAAAACTCCTTACTAAACTTCCTTGCAGGGAATCTGGTCCAGCCATGTATTGCCTGACCTCAGCAGTTTTCAACAAACTGCTGTAAAATCTCCTATTACTTCAGAAATCCTTACATCGTTCAGTATGAAAAATTAGAATGGTGTTGATGCTGCTGCGGTATCCTCTTGCTAGATAAGAAATAGTCTGTAGTCTGAACCATTTCTAGCATAGCTATAATAATTTTGGCAAGCTGTAATGACAAAACCTGGAAATATACTCCCCCAGAGAGTTGTTTTTTAGTAGGAAACCTGTTTAGTAGCATTCTTAGTTATTCTTCAGATTAATCCATAGTATTAAAAGTCTGAGCTTCTGGTAAATTAAGCTCTCATCACAGTTTTTCTCAATGCAGTATAAGTTTAGTCCATAATTGTGCTAATATCTTTAACAACCATGGGTAATTTTTCTGCCTGCTCTTTCTTCAAAGCTTTAAAATTTGTACTTTTCTACACATTATATTTTACATTTTTGGTTGTTTCTGCTCCCAAGTCATTTGCTTTTCTTTTCACTATTAACCAGGATAAGAACAATGAATATTAACCAGGCCACAAGGTCAGCACTACACTGTCTTGTAATTATTCTGAGAAAACATTACATTTTTATTTAAATTTTGAAAACTAACATATTAATGAAGTTCCCTGTGTATCATCATACATACTCTTGACTTTCTTTATGTTTTAATTCCTCAGTCTTCCTGAAATCTCTTATTAGTCTCTATTGTCTGCTCAATAGTCCAATTTTGGCTTTTATATCAAATATTTTGACTTTTTTCTTCTCTCATGATCCCCATTTACAGTTTTAAGATGTACATGTTTGTATATCCTACATAAATAAAATATAAACCTAGGATTAACATAGGAAAAAAAAACTTTAATTTGTCATTTTGAATCTACCTTGTTTAAATAATTTCTTCAGTTCCCATGAAATACTATGAAACAATTTTGTTTAAATTAATTTCATATAGCCATATAATGACAATTTTGTTATATGAAATTCAAATCTATGTTTCACTAATTCTAAAGATTATTTTTAAGTGTTTTATTCATTCTTTTGTCATACAATACATCCTGATTGTAGTTTCTCATTCCTCTAATCCTCCCAGTTCTGCTACCCCCTTCTCCCTTTTTTCCCCAACCTCACCCTCAAAAACACCAGGATTCCCAAGGGACATCAACAGAACGTTGCAGAGCACAACAACATAAAATAAAATAAGACCAGGCACAAACCCTCACATTAAAGCTTGACGAGACAATCTAGAAGGAGTAAAAGTGTGCCAAAACCTGGCAAGAGTGTCAGAAACTTTCCCACTCCTACTGTTCAGGGGAACCTCAAAATACGAAGCCAATGAACATAAGGTATATGTAGAAGACCTACAGGTTCCTTGATTGCTGCTTTCAGTCTCAGCCCCCATGAGTCCAGCTTAAATGATATTATGGGTCATGCTTTCCCAGTGTCTTCAACCCTTTTGGATTAAAGATTTAAAAAAAAATATTTCTGTTTTGTTCAGGAATTTTTCCCCAGTGCCCATATCTTCGAGGCTTTTCCCCACTTTCTCCTCTATAAGTTTCAGTGTCTCTGGTTTTATGTGGAGGTCCTTCAACCACTTAGACTTGACCTTAGTGCAAGGAGATGAGAATGGATCAATTCCCAGTCTTCTACATGATAGCTGCCAGTTGTGCCAGCA
Source organism: Mus minutoides (assembly GCA_902729485.2). Classification (NCBI taxonomy): domain Eukaryota; kingdom Metazoa; phylum Chordata; class Mammalia; order Rodentia; family Muridae; genus Mus; species Mus minutoides. The sequence continues at coordinate 3,857,145 of LR753306.1, read as the reverse complement.
CCATTTGTTGAAAAGGCTGTCTTTTTTCCACTGGATAGTTTTAGCTCCCTTGTCAAAGATCAGGTGAGCATAGGTGTGTGGATTCATTTCTGGGTCTTCAATCCTATTCCATTGATCTACCTGTCTGTTGCTGTACCAGTACCATGCAGTTTTTTGTTATGATTGCTCTGTAGTATAGCTTGAGGTCAGGCATGGTGATTCCACCAGAGGTTCTTTTATTGTTGAGAAGAGTTTTCGCTAGTCTAGGTTTTTTGTTATTCCAGATGAACTTGCTAATTGTCTTTTCTAGATCTTGAAGAATTGAGTTGGAATTTTGATGGGGATTGCATTGAATCTGTAGATAGCTTTTGGCACAATAGCCATTTTTACTATATTGATTCTGCCAATCCATGAGCATGGGAGATCCTTCCATCTTCTAAGATCTTCCTCAATTTCTTTCTTCAGAGACTTGAAGTTCTTGTCATACAAATCTTTCACTTCCTTTGTAAGAGTCACACCAAGATATTTTATATTGTTAGTGACTATTGTGAAGGGTGATGTTTCCCTTATCTCTTTCTCAGCCAGTTCATCCTTTGTATAGAGAAAGGCCATCGATTTGTTTGAGTTAATCCTATATCCAGCTACTGCACTAAAGCTCTTTATCATTCTTTGGAGTTCTCTGGTGGAGTTTTGGGGGTCACTATCATATCATCTGCAAATAGTGATAATTTGAGTTCTTACTTTCCAATTTGTATCCTCTTGACTTCCTTTTGTTGTAGAATCACTCTGGCTAAGACTTCAAGTACTATATTGAATAGGTAGGGAGAAAGTGGGCAGCCTTGTCTGTCCCTGATTTTAGTGGGATTGCTTCCAGTTTCTCTCCATTGAGTTTGATGTTGGTCAATGGTTTGCTGTAGATTGCTTTTATCATGTTTAGGTAAGGGCCTTGAATTCCTGATCTTTCCAAGACCTTTATCATGAATGGGTGTTGGATTTTGTCAAATGCTTTCTCAGCATCTAAGGAGATGATCATGTGGTTTTTATCTTTGAGTTTGTTTATATAGTGTATTACGTTGATGGATTTCCATATATTAAACCATCCCTGCATTCCTGGGATGAAGCCTACTTGGTCATGATGTATAATCGTTTTGATGTGTTCTTGGATTCGGTTGGTGAGAATTTTGTTGAGTATTTTTGCGTCGATATTCATAAGGGAAATTGTTCTGAAGTTCTCTATCTTTGTTGTGTCTTTATGTGGTTTAGATATCAGAGTAATTGTGGCTTCATAGAATGAATTGGGTAGTGTGCCTTCAGATTCTATTTTGTTGAATACTTTGAGAAGAACTGGAACTAGGTCTTCTTTGAAGGTCTGATAGAACTCTGCACTAAACCCATCTGGTCCTGGGCTTTTTTTTTTTTTTTTTTTTGGTTGGGAGACTCTTAATGACTGCTTCTATTTCTTTAGGAGACGTAGGGCTGTTTAGGTCATTAATCTGATCCTGGTTTAACTTTGGATCTTGGTATCTTTCTAGAAAGTTATCCATTTTATCCAGATTTTCCAGTTTTTTTGAATATAACCTTTTGCAGAAGGATCTGAAGGTGTTTTGGATTTCCTCAGGATCTGTTGTTATGTCTCCCTTTTCATTTCTGATTGTGTTGATTTGGATGCTATCCCTGTGCCCTCTAGTGAGTCTTGCCAAGGGTTTGTCTATCTTGTTGACTTTTTCAAAGAACCAGCTCCTGGTTTGATTGATTCTTTGGATAGTTCTTTTTGTTTCCACATGGTTGATTTCACTCCTGAGTTTGATTATTTCTTGCCGTCTACTCCTCTTAGGTGACTTTGCTTCCATTTGTTCTAGAGATTGCAGATGTGCTGCCAAGCTACTGGTGTAAGCTCTCTCCATTTTTTTTTTTTTTTATAGGAACGCAGAGCTATGAATTTACCTCTCAGGAATGCTTTCATTGTGTCCCATAAGTTTGGGTATGTTGTGGCTTTATTTTCATTAAACTCTAGAAAGTCTTTAATTTTTTCTTTATTCCTTCCTTGACCAAAGTATCATTGAGTAGAGTGTTGTTCAGTTTCCAAGTGAATGATGGTGTTCTGCTACTTATGTTGTTATTGAAGAGCAGCCTTAGTCCATGGTGATCTGATAGGATGCATGGGACAATTTCAATATTTTTGAATCTGTTGAGGTCTGTTTTATGGCCAATTATGTGATCAATTTTGGAGAAGGTGCCATGAGGTGCTGAGAAAAAGGTATATCATTTTGTTTTAGGACAAAACAGCAAAGGCTTGTGCTATAAGATCAAGAATTGACAAATGGGACCTCATAAAGTTGCAAAGCTTCTGTAAGACAAAAGATACTGTCAACAAGATAAAAGGGCCACCAACAGATTGGGAAAGGATCTTTACCAATCCTAAATCAGATAGGGGACTGATATCCAATATATATAAAGAACTCAATAAAGTGGACACCAGAAAATCAAATATCCCCATTAAAAAGTGGGGCATAGAGTTAAACAAAGAATTCTCAACTGAGGAAAACCGAATGGCTGAGAAACACTTGAAAAAATGTTCAACTTCCTTAATCATCAGGGAAATGCAGATCAAAACAACCCTGAGATTCCACCTCACACCAATAAGAATGGCTAAGATCAAAAATTCAGGTGACAACAGATGCTGGCGTGGATGTGGAGAAAGGGGAACACTCCTCCATTGTTGGTGGGAATGCAAGGTGGTTCAACCACTCTGAAAATCAGTCTGGCGGTTCCTCAGAAAATTGGACATAGTACTACTGGAAGATCCTGCAATACCTCTACTGGCCATATATCCAGAAGATATTCCATCTGGTAATAAGGACACATGTTCCACTATGTTCATAGCACCCTCATTCATAATAGCGAGAAACTGGAAAGAACCCAGATATCCCTCAACAGAGGAATGGATACAAAAAATGTGGTATATTTACACAATGGAGTACTACTCAGCTATTAAAAACAATAAATATGCCAGGCGTGGTGGCGCACGCCTTTAATCCCAGCACTCGGGAGGCAGAGGCAGGTGGATTTCTGAGTTCGAGGCCAGCCTGGTCTACAAAGTGAGTTCCAGGACAGCCAGGGCTAGACAGAGAAACCCTGTCTTGAAAAACCAAAAAAAAAAAAAAAAAAAAAAACCAATAAATATATGAAATTCCTAGGCAAATGGATAGATCTGGGGCCATCATCCTGAGTGAAATAACCCAATCACAAAAGAACTCACATAACATGTACTCACTGATATGTGGATATTAGCCCAGAAACCTAGACTACCCAAGATACAATTTACTAAACACATGAAACTCAAGAATAAGGAAGATCAAAATATGGACATTTTTCCCCTTCCTAGAATTAACAACAAAGCACACATTGAAAGAGTTAAAGGGAGCATTTGTGCAGCTCAATCCAAAGGATGGACCCAATGACTGCGGCTGCCAGGGATCCATCCCACAATCAGCCACCAAACATAGACACTATAGCATATACCAGCAAGATAGTGCTGAAAGGGCCAGGATATAGCTGTCTCGTGGGAGACTATACCAATGCCTGGTAAACATGGAGGTGGAAGCTCATAGTCAGCTATTAGATGGAACACAGGGTTCCCAAGGAAGGAGCTAGAGAAAGTACCCAAGGAGCTTAAGGGTTCTTCAACCCTATAGGTGGAAGAATAGCATGAACTAACTAGTACCCCCTGAGCTCATGTCTCTAGCTGCATATATAGAAGAGGGTGGCCTAGTTGGCCATCATTGGGAAGAGAGGCCCCTTGGTCATGCAGACTTTATATGCCCCAGTACAGGGGAAAGCCAGGGCCAAGATATGGGAGCGGGTGGGTAGGGGAGCAGGGCCGGGAGAGGGGAGGGTATAGGGAACTTTCTGGATAACACTTGAAATGTAAATGAAGAAAATATCTAATAAAAGTTGGAAAAAAAAAAAAACTCAAAAAAATTTTTCTACTTCGTCCAGTTTTATTGAATTAAAATTAAATTAATTAAATTAATTTATTGGTGGGCCAGTTGTTTTAAATTTTAATACCAAGTATATGCTTATGCTTTCTTTTCAATCTTTAAATGAAAATGTTAGAGATTCAGTTGATTATCTTATTAACTTGTTTAAAGTGTTGCAAAAAATATATATTATTCTATGTATGAATAGTTCAAATATGCTTAACTCCATGTAGTATGAATATATTTAAAGTAAAAATAAATTAAATTCCTTTAATTTTATCTTTAACAAAAATACATTCAGAGGGAACCTATAATACTAAAACTTGAATAAATATGAAATCAAACTGTTAATCCAAATTTTCATAAATGACATTATTGATATATTTATGATCCATTTGATAAGATTAGAAACTTTAGAAACCAACACAAGATAATAAATATATTAGGGAACATATAACTAGAACACTGTTATACTTTGCTTCTTCCATGTCTGTAAATGATCACATTTTGTAGCATTTTCTGAAGTTTGTAAAGTGGGAGACATGTTGAGGTGGCGTATTAGTTTCTTTTCAATTGCTGTAATAAAACACCATAACCAAGGATACTTATATTAAAAAAAGTTTATTTAGACTTAAGGTTATAGAGGGATAATATTCCATCCTCACTGGGAAACATGGGCATAAGTTATAGGTATGATATCCGAAGCAGGAAGGTATGAGATTACACATGTTACTACAAGCAGGAAGCAGAGAGAGTGAGTTAGAAGTAGGGTAAATCTATTTATTTATATAGCCCACCACCAGTAAGAGACTTATATCCATCCACACAAGGGCTACACCTTCTAAACTTCTTGAGACAATACCACAACTGACTTCCAAGTATTAAAATGTCTGAGATTTTGGGGCATATTTCTTATTCAACCTACCATATTCTATTCACTGGATCCCATAGGTTCATAGACATACAGAATAAAAACTGCATTTAATTCAATTTTAAGTATCCCTATAGTATTTCAGAGTTTCAGTATTGCTTGCTTCTCTTTTATAAATTCAGACAATGGCCTCTCAGGTCCTTTCATAGAAAGATTCTCCTGTCATAGAAAGCCTCATCTCATTGTCTATATAAAACATAGGAAAAGAGTCTATGACTCCTTCATGCCTCTAAAGCAAGTACCACATAAAGCACATTCCCCAGTCTGGTTTCCAGCTTGGGATAGAATTCTGCTCCTTGAATTTCTCAAAATCTTTTTCATTCACAGTGGAAGCTAAACTGGGTAGGGTCTGGCCCTGAGGATATCTCTGCCTTTATTCTAATGCAAAGCAAGTCTCTCCTTAATGAACCTAACCTCCTTAACAATTTAACCTCTCTTCAGGCAAATACTTGTGATGTAAATGTAAACTTCACTTTTTTTTTTTTGTCTCTCTGTTTTGTACTTCTTTCAGCTACAATTTCTCTTTTTAACTGTCATTTTAACTGTCAACTTACATAAACAATGTAAGTTATACATATGCCACAGATTCAATATTATACTGCTTTGATATTTCCTTTAACAAATCATTTTGTCTATTGCTTTTAAATTTAGCGTCGGAGAATATATTAAAATGAGGGTAGAGACAGCTGTATTCTTTTCCAATGTATCACAGGAATGGTCTCTAATCCAGTGTTGTTAATGTTAGAGGCCTTCCTCTGAGATCTATTGAGTCAGGCCTCTAATATGTGCTTTGCTTTCAGCACTGTCTTCTAGGATCCTGCTAGGAAGGCCTATTATACTCTGTTTATAGCATTCAACCACTTTTCTATTCCAAAGTTCTAAAGACTTCCCCATTCTACCAAAAACCGATACAGTTAGGTTCTTCACAGTAATTCTCTACTCTGAGTATCAACTGCTATTTTACTTTCATTTTAGTTGCTGTGATAAAGCATGATGAGGATCTTAGTCACTGTTCTATGGCTGTAAAACAGGAGCTGAAAGCACTACATCTTGATTCTAAGGTAGAGAGGCAGCAACACTAGGCAGTGTGTGGGCTTTTAAACTTTAAAGCTCACCCCTAGTGACCCATTCTCTCCATCAAGGCCAATCCTAATCTCCACTTCTCAGATAATGCCACTCCTTGATTACTAAGCATTTAAATTTGTGAGAGCTGTGGGGGATGTTCTTATTCAAATATCACAACAACAAAGGCAACTTGTAAAAAAGATTTTTTATAGACTTACTGTTCCAGAAGTCAGAGAGTCCATTGTGGAGAGGAAGTATTATACCAAGTGAAGCCATGAAGTAAGGATTAGGAAACTGAGAGATTACATCCTTTAGTATAAACAAAATGCAGAAGGAACTGGAAAGAGGTTGAGGCTATATATTCTCAAAGCCTGTCTTCAAAGACTTACTGATTCTAGCAGGCCACACACCCTCACTTCCCCTAAACAATGCCACCAACTAGAGATAAATTTTCAAATGACTTAGATTTTGGGGATATTCTTCATTCAAACACCATAGGTGAAGCTAATGGGATGTTTTATGATGTGAAGGGAATGTCCACCATATGGTTATTTGGGCCTTGTTTCTTTTTCTCTTTTTAATTTCTTGACTACTGAGGAATAAGTAGTAGTATTCTGTCCTGTACTCTTACCATAAAGAATTGTGTCATAACAGGCTTCAAAGGTATCTAGGCTAATTAACTATAGCATGAAACCTTAAAAATGTAGGCCAAAATAAATAGTACCTGTACTGGCTAGGTTTGTGTCAACTTGACACAGCTGGAGTTATCACAGAGAAAGGAGCTTCAGTTGGGGAAATGCCTCCATGAGATCTAGCTGTGAGGCATTTTCTCAATTAGTGATCAAGGGCCCCTTGTGGGTGGGACCATCTCTGGGCTGGCAGTCTTGGGTTCTATAAGAGAGCAGGCTGAGCAAGCCAG
>LR753306.1:3820409-3850171 GCA_902729485.2 Mus minutoides | reverse complement strand
CCCAATTTCTAGTTGTATAGTGTTGAATTTCTCATGAATTTGTTACCTGAAAGAAAACTGACTAATATAATGCCCACACTATTATACTCTATATACTAGAGTACTATGACATGAATAAGGATATGTATAAGAAATATTCCCTTATGCCTTTGTCAGGAGATGAGAGATTGAGAAGGGTAATTATTCTTTGAAACAAACACTTATTCCCCATAGAAAAATATATTTTAAAGGAATTCTCTCAGTTGAAGTAAATGTTTTGATCCAAATTCAGTACATTTCTGTTGTAGGCAATAGTAGAAAGGCTTTAGTGAATCAAACCTGGATACTTCAGTTGCAAAAGAAAGTGTGGTACAGAGATAAGAAAAGGTTTCATTGTGCCGAGAAACACTCTTGATAGCATATTTCTGGGAAAATAGATCCACTAAAGAAAGTTCAATCAAGAGGTAATAGAACTCTAAATTTTGCTAAAGGCACCCATATAACAGTGCATAAAAAAATGAAGAGCTGTTCATAGCAGGTTTTCTCTGAGAACCAGTACTTAGGAAAGCGAAACATACTGTGGAGACAAAAGCGAGGGAATCTGAGAGAGAAGAAACATTTGCTTTGTTGACATAAAGTTTTTTTGTGCTATAATAAGATCATAGTGTGAAGTAATATCTGTCTCATTGTTCAACTCCTCTATGAAGGTGGAGCTGAATCTGGTGAGTGCCTTCATGCTACATGAAAAGAAAGTTGATGTGGAAGGTAGAGAGGGAGACTAAGAATGAGATGAATAAATACGGGGGAGAGAGAACAGAGAACTATGACAGTGGTGCACCCATCTGTAAACAACTGGAATGATGATTTTAATCCACTCATGATAACAGAAATACTATAATTTCACTACTTGAAAACAGCACTACTATTTTATGTATTAAATTGGCAACATGCAAAGTATGAGGAAATGTGTAAATCATATATCATTTTTTTACCTTCAAAATTAAAATCTGTGTCTTTTTCACATTCAAACATTGATTCTATCTCAGTAGGTCAAGTATTTTTTTTATCTTATCTAGAATTAAGTCAGAAGTTCAATAATAATAATAACTAACATATGCAACATGGGTTATTCAGAGGTACTACTCACCCATCTGTAGACCTGTAAATTCATATCATGATATGTTTTTAAACTACATTGTTCAAGTTGGTATAGAATATATAATTGTATTGCAAAGAAAACAAAAGGTGAGGAAAAAAGAATAAGTAACATGACTCAAGTAATTCTAAATCTGAACCTGGAAAACCACATTCAGATCTAAACCTGTAGGCTGAACTCAATTGTTTCAATGTCAAATATTCTGTAATCTCCAGAGCAGTCACTGGGCCTACAAGATCACAGGCAGTTCTTACTTCTTTACATTGCTAGAATCAATCTAGACAACAGCTCTCTCTTTGGAGTCTTTTGTCTTTAGGCCAGAGACTCGAACTGGTGGCCCTATAGCTATGTAATCTCAAGGGCTGCCTCATGTCACTTAAGCATTTTACTACATGACTATTCTTTATGTATGCTACATTTTATGGCTCAGTTAGCTATCCCCCTATTAGGAATATTATTTGATATCTCACCTTCTGAGTGAAGACTCTGCCTGAGATCAAGACTATATAATGATATTTTTTGGAATATTGTATACTCCAACATTCTACTACAGTTTAACGACTATGCATCTGCTACTGGGATGAAATCGATATCACAAAGCCATACTGTTCACACTTTGCAAAATTCACTAATAGGTATATTTTGGTATACATGGGTCATGATATAAACCAGTAAGAAAAACAGTGCTGGAATGAGAGATGCCTAGGGCAAGGGATGCAGACATTCCAATGATAGCTCTGTATAAGCCTTGATCTCAAGCTCTTAGCTTTCTGCAGAGTTGTTTAGGGGCACTTCTCTATTTTACTGAATAGAGCCTGTTCTTTTCTGTACATAATAGTCGCTTTCATAGTGGTTATTTTGAAATAACTTTTTTTTCTCAAAAGATATTATTTTAATGTTTATAAGACCAGACTGCAAGTGTTGAAAACAAAAATATTTGACTTTCAACTTAATGATGACTCCTGTCTTTGAATAATATCCTTTCTCTTATGTGTTATTATATTTACAAAAAGCTACATTGTTTCTTTAATAATTTGCCTGTAATTTTTCTATCATATATCCTAGGTAATTCCTCTTCAATTCTGTGTTTTACATACCCCTAACAATGAAATGCACTCCAGCTAAGTATATCTTCTTAACAAGTCTGTTCTTTAATTATTGTTTTTTTTTTTTTTTTTTTTTTTTTTTTTTTTTTTTTTTTTTTTTTTTTTTTTTTTTTTTTTTGGTTTTTCGAGACAGGGTTTCTCTTTAGCCCTGGCTGTCCTGGAACTCACTTTGTAGACCAGGCTGGCCTCGAACTCAGAAATCCGCCTGCCTCTAAATAGTTTTTTTTTTGTTTGTTTGTTTTTTTGTTTGGTTTTTTGTTTTTGTTTTTTCGAGACAGGGTTTCTCTGTATAGCCCTGGCTGTCCTGGAACTCACTTGGTAGACCAGGCTGGCCTCGAACTCAGAAATCCGCCTGCCTCTGCCTCCCAAGTGCTGGGATTAAAGGAGTGCGCCACCACGCCCGGCTTAATTATTGTTTTTAATACCTTGCTTATAATTTTTTTCAGAGCTTTCATCAGAATTGGTTTACATTTTTTTTTTATCAAAATTCTTATCTGAATCATTTCCTTACTCTCTAAAAAAATTTGAACTTTTACTAAATTATTTTTCATTCTTTTTACCTTAGCTGATCTGTCTATAATGTTCACATTGATGACAAGTTTTATGAATAATTCAAATCAAATCCTATGACAGCCGCTTTTATCTATGCATTTTCAGGCATATATTTTGCTATAACCTCTCATGTTTTGGTATTAGTGTTCTGTATTATTACATTTTCTTCTATCTATAACATAGTTTCACAGAAAGAATAATTTTGGTGGGTATATACCCATCTTACAATTCTGTACATGATGTGTAAGATTTAGTATCCTGTTGTAGCATGATATAGCATACCAAATATCAAGAAATGACAAGCCAGCAACAGAAAGATGGAAAACATGAGTATTAGCTTTGCGCTAATATATACAAAAGGAAGTAGGTATGACTTGTTTTTAATAGATATTTCAGGTTACAGTATAATAATAAAGCATTTACCTATCTAAGCCAATAATAATAATAAGTATAATAATAAAGCATTTACCTATCTCAGGAAGTTCACCTGCTAGTTTTTAGCATCTACTTATTGGCTGCTAACAATATTATAATTGCGTAATATCTTCATGTTCCTCCCAAAAGGCTATCCATAAGTTTGGCCACCTAAGATAGGTAGCATATGATTCAATCTAGATCAAAATGTCCTAAAACTAGGAAACAAAATTTTCAATTAGATGTGAAATGTATAAGAATCAAGTAAGGCATTCAGTTAAATAATCAAATATAGATCAAGATATCCCAGTATTTTTGTTTCTAAAGGTAGGGTCAGAGGGCTGAAATCCCATGAAATTAGAAAATTGTATTTTTTTCTCCCGTCTTTTGCTATAATTGGACTTTTACCAGATTAAAACATACCCAATTACACTGGGTGCAGATTTTTATTAATGACTCAACAATCTCCTGCAGAAACAATGTCGAAAATCACATTTTACTAGTTTAAATTAAATTTACCAGTTAAATCTACCCAAAGCTGAGGGTGACTATCCACCAGTAAAATTTCAAAAACAAAAACAAACAAACAAATAAACTAAAAAACGTTATTAAATGACACAAGCAAAAAAGATACAATACAGATAGCCATATGCTTTCTATTTTCCTAATGCATTGTAAAGCCAAAACACAGAGCTAAAGCACCCTAATTTCTTTTTTTTATTAGATAATTTCTTCATTTACATTTCAAGTGCTATCCCATAAGTCCCTATACCCTCTCCCTGCCCTGCTCCCCTACCCACCCACTCCTACTTCTTGGCCCTGGCATTCCCCTGTACTGGGGCATATAAAGTTTGCTAGACCATGGGGCCTCTCTTCCCAATAATGGAGGACTAGGCCATCTTCTAATACATATGCAGCTAGAGACACGATCTCTGGGGGTTCTGATTAGTTCATATTTTTGTTCCATCTATAGGGTTGCAGACCCCTACAGCTCTTGGATACTCTCTCTAGTTCCTACATTGGGGACTCTGTGTTCTACCCTATAGATGATGGTGAACATCCACTTCTGTATTTGGCAGGCACCAACAAAGCCTCACAGGAGACAGCTATATCAAGGTCCTTTGAACAAAACCTTGCTGGCATATGCAGTAGTGCCTGCATTTGGTGGCTGATTATGTGATGGACCCTCCGGGTAGGGCAGTCTCTGGATGATCCATCCTTTCATCTTAGCTACAAACTTTGTCTCTGCAACTCTTTCCATGGATATTTGATTCCCTATTCTAGGGAGGAGTGAAGTATCCATGCATTGGTCTTCCTTCCTGATTTTCCTGTGTTTTGGAAGTTGTATCTTGGGTATGTTAAGTTTCTGGGCTAATATCCATTTATCAGTGAGTTCATATCAAGTGACTTTTTTGTGATAGGGTTACCTCACTCAAGATGATATCCTCCAGATACATCCATTTGCCTAAGAAATTCGTAAATTCATTGTTTTTAATAGCTGAGTAGTATTCCATTGTGTAAATGTACCACATTTTCTGTATCCATCTCTCTGTTGAGGGACATCTGGGTTCTTTCCAGCTTCTGGCTATTATAAATAAGGCAGATATGAACATAGTGGAACATATGTCCTTGTTACCAGTTGGAACATTTTCTTGGTATATGTACAGTGGAGGTATTGATGGATCAATTGGTAGTAGTATGTTCAGTTGTCTGAGGAGCCTCCAGACTGATTTCCAGAGTGGTTGTACCAGCTTGCAATCCCACCAGCAATAGAGGAGTGTTCCTCTTTCCCCACATCCTCGCCAGCATCTGCTGTCACCTGAATTTTTGATCCTAGCCATTCTGACTGGTGTGAGGTGGAATCTTAGGGTTGTTTTGATTTGCATTTCCATGATTATTAAGGATGCTGAGCATTTTTTCAAGTGCTTGCCAGCCCTTCGGTATTCCTCAGTTGAGAATTCTTTGTTTAGCTCTGTACCCCAATTTTTAATGGGGTTATTGGAATTTCTGGAGTTCAGCTTCTTGATCTCTTTGTACATATTGGATATTAGCCCCCTATCAGATTTAGGATTGGTAAAAATTTTTCCCAATCCATTGGTGGCCTTTTTGTCTTATTGACAGGATCTTTTGACATACAGAAGCCTTGCAATTTTACAAGGTCCCATTTGTTGATTTGTGGTCTTACAGCACAGGCCATTGCTGTTCTGTTTAGGAATTTTACCCATGTGCCCATATCTTTGAGGGTTTTTCCCATTTTCTCGTCTATAAATTTCAGTGTCTCTGGTTTTATGTGGAGTTCTTTGATCCACGTACACTTGAGTTTTGTACAAGGAGATAAGAATGGATCAATCCAAATTCTTCTATATGTAGACCTCCAGTTGTGCCAGCAACATTTGTTGAAAATGCTATCTTTTTTCCACTGGATGAATTTAGCTCCCTTGTCAAAGATAAGATGATCAAAGGTGTGTGGGTTCATTTCTGGGTCTTCAATTCTATTCCATTTTTCTACCTGTCTGTTGCTGTACATTACCATGCAGTTTTTATCACAATGGCTCTGTATTACAGTTTGAGGTCAGGCATGGTGGTTCCACCAGAGTTTCTTTTATTGTTGAGGATAGTTTTTGCTATCCTAGGTTTTGTGTTATTCCAGATGAATTTCCAAATTGTGCTTTCTATCTCAGTGAAGAATTGAGTTGTGATTTTGATGGGGATTGCATTGAATCTGTAGATTGCTTTCAGCAGAATAGCCATTTTGACTATATTAATCCTGCCAATCCTTGAGCATGGGAGATCTTTCCATCTTATGAGATCTTCTTCAGTTTCTTTCTTCAGAGACATGAAGTTCTTGACATACAGATCTTTTACATCCTTCATTAAAGTCACACCAAGGTATTTTATATTATTTGTGACTATTGTGAAGGGTGTTGTTTTCCTAATTTTTTTTCTCATCCTGTTTATGTTTTGTGTAAAGAAAGGCCACTGATTTGTTTGAGTTAATTTTATATCCAGCTATTTTGCTGAAGCTGTTTATCAGGTTTAAGAGTTCTCTGGTGGAATCTTTAGTGTCACTTATATATACTATCATAACATCTGCAAATAGTGATATTTTGACTTCTTCCTTTCCAATTTGTATCCCTTGATCTCCTTTCATTGTTGAATTGTTCTGGCTAGGAATTCAAGTACTATATTGAATAAGACTGGAGAAAGTGAGCAGCCTTGTTTTGTCCCTGATTTTGGTGGGATTGCTTCGAGGTTCTCTCCATTTAGTTTGATGTTGGCTACTGGTTTGCTGTATATTGCTTTTATTATGTTTACATTTGTGCCTTGGATTCCTGCCCTTTCCATGACTTTTATCATAAAGGGGTGTTGAATTTTGTCAAATGCTTTCTCAGCATCTAATGAGATGATCATTTGATTTTTGTCTTTAAGTTTGTTTATATAGTAGATTACATTGATGGATTTCCGCAAATTAAACCATCCCTGCATCCCTGGGATGAAGCCTACTTGGTCATGATGGATGATCGTTTTGATGTGTTCTTGGATTCAGTTTGTGAGGATTTAGTGAGTATTTTTGCATCGATATTCATAAGGGAAGTTGGCCTGAAATTCTCTTTCTTTGTGTGGTTTAGGTATCGGAGTAATTGTGGCTTAATACAACGAATTGGGTAGAGAACCTTCTGTTTCTATTTTGTGGAATAGTTTGAGGAGATTTGGAATTAGGTCTTCTTTGAAGGTCTGATAGAACTCTGTACTAAACCCATCTAGTCCTGGGCTTTTTTTTTGGGGGGGGGGTGACTATTAATGACTGCTTCTATTGCTTTAGGGGAAATGGGACTGTTAAGATTATTAACCTGATCCTGATTTAATTTTGGTACGTGGTCTCTGTCTAGGAAGTTGTCCATTTCATCCAGGTTTTCCAGTTTTGATGTGTATAGGCTTTTGTAGTATGACCTGATGATGTTTTGGATTTCCTCAGGATCAGTTGTTATATCTCCTTTTTCATTTCTGATTTTGTTAATTCGGATACTGTCCTTCTGTCCTCTAGTTAGTGTGGCTAAGGGTTTATCTATCTTGTTGATTTTCTCAAAGAACTAGATCCTGATTTGGTGGATTCTTTGAATAGTTCTTTTTGTTGTCATTTGGTTGATTTCAGCTCTGAGGTTGATTATTTCCTGCTGTCTACTCCTCTTTGGTAAATTTGCTTCCTTTCATTTTAGAGCTTCTAGGTGTGCTGTCACACTGCTAGTGTATGCTCTCTCTTGTTTTGTTTTGTTTCTTTTGAGGCACTCAGGGCTATGAGTTTTCCTCTTACGACTGCTTTCATTGTGTCCCATAATTTTGGGTATGTTGTGGCTTCATTTTCATTAAGCTCTAAAATGTCTTTAATTTCTTTATTTCTTTCTTGAAGAAGATATCATTGAGTAGAGTGTTGTTCAGTTTCCATATTTTGTATTATTTATGTTGTTATTGAAGATAAGCCTTAGTCTATGGTGATCTGACAGGATGCATGGGATAATTTCAATATTTTTGTATCTGTTAAGGCCTATTTTGTGACCAATTATATGGTCAATTTTGGAGGAGGTACCATGAGGTGCTGAGAAGAAGGTATATCCTTTTGTTTTAGGATAAAATGTTCTGTAGATGTCAGTTGAATCCATTTGTTTCATAAATTCTGTTAGTGTCTATGTGTCTCTGGTTACTTTCAGTTTCCAGGAACTGTCCATTGGTGAGAATGGGGTGTTGAAGTCTCCCACTATTATTGTGTAAGGTGCAATGTGTGCTTTGAGCTTTACTAAAGTTTCTTTAATGAATGTGGTTGCCCTTGTATTTGGAGCATAGATATTTGGAATTGAAAATTCATCATGGTAGATTTTACCTTTGATGAGAATAAAGTGCCCCTCCTTGTCTTTTTTTATAACTTTGGGTTTTAAGTCAATTCTATTCGATATTAGAATGGCTACTCCAGCTTGTTCCTTTGGACTATTTGCTTGGAAATTTGTTTTCTAGCCTTTTACTCTGAGGTAGTGTCTGTCTTTTTCTTTGAGGTGGGTTTTATGTAAGCAGCAAAATGTTGAGCAGCCTATTTTCTGACCTTCAGTTTTATGTCCTCTACTCCATCTCTGGCTAAATCAGCTTACCACTCTTGCTTGTATTACTGTACAGCAAAGCATCTTTCCCACATTGTTTTGTTTTGTTGTATTTGATATTTTCTTTATTTACATTTCAAATGTTTTCCCCTTTCCAGTTCTACCCTTCAGAAACTCCTAGCCCTTCTGCCTCCCCTTGCCTCTAGGAGGGTGTTCCTCCACCTAGCCACCCAATCCCACCTTCCCACACTGGTATTCTCCTACACTGGGGCATCTAACATACTCAGGACCAGGTGCTGCTCCTCCCACTGATGTACAACAAAGGCCATCATCTGCCAAATATGCAGCCAGAAACATGGGTCCATCCTTGGGTACACATTGTTGGTCAAGTCCTTGGGTGATCCATGTGTGTGTGTGTATATATATATATATATATATATATATATATATATATATATATATTCCCTCAGTTCTTTCAGTCCTTTCTACATCTCCTCCACCAGGGACCCCACACTCAGCCCAATGGTTGGCTGCAAGCATCCACCTCTGTATTTGTCAGGCTCTGGCAAAGCTTCTCAGGAGATAGCCATATCAGTCTCTAGTCAGCAAGACCTCCTCTGCATCAACAACCGTATCTAGGTTCTGTAAGAGTATATGGGATGGATCCCCAGGTGGAGAAGTCTGTAGCATTGGTCTTCCTTCACTTTTAGCTCCACACTTTGTCTCCCTATTTCCTCCTGTGAGTATTCTGTTTTCCCTTCTAAGAAGCACTAAAGCATCCATCTTTTGGTCTTCCTTCTTCTTTGGTTACATATAGTGTGTGAATTGTATCTTGGGTATTCAGAATTTTTAAGCTAATACCCACTTATCAATGAATGCATACTATATGTGTTCTTTTGTGACTGAGTCACCTCACTCAGGATGATATTTTCAAGTTCCATCCATTTACCTGAGAATTCCATGAAGTCATTTTTTAAATAGTTTTGTAGTATTCCACTGTGTAAATGTACCACATTTTCTGTATCCATTCCTCTGTTGGGTTGTTTCCAGCTTCTGGCTGTTATGTATATGGCTGTTATAAAAATAGTCCAGCATGTGTCCTTATTCCACATGGGACTATCTTCTGGTTTTATGCCCAGGAGTGGTATAGCTGCTGTGTTTATTTTTCTGAGGAACCACCAGACTGATTTCCAGAGTGGTTGTACCATGTTGCAATCCCAATAGAAATGGAGAAGTGTTCCATGTTCCCCACATTCTCTCCAACATCTGCTGTCACCTGAGTTTTTTTTTTTTTTTATCTTAGCAATTCTTACTGGTGTGAGGTGGAATTTCAGCTCCATTTTGATTTGCATTTTGCAGATGACTAAGGATGTTGAATATTTCTTTAGCTGCCTCTCTGCCACTTAAGTTTCCTCAGTTGAGAATTCTCTGTTTATCTCTGTTCCTATATTTTAATAAGGTTATTTGGTTCTCTGGAAACTAAAATCTTGAGATCTTTTTATATATTGGGTATTAGTCCTCAATTGGATGTAGGATTGGTAAGGTTCTTTTCCCAATCTATTGGTTGCCTTTTATGCCTTATTGACAATGTTGTTTGCCCTACAGAAGCTATGAGATTTTATGGGGTCCTATTCATTGATTGTTGATCTTAGAACATAAGCCATTGGTGCTAACTTAAGGAATATTTCCCCTGTGCCCATGTGTTCGAAGTTTTCCCCAATTTCTCTTCTATTGCATTAAGTGTATCTGGTTTTATGTGGAGGTCCTTGAGATTTGTACTTGAGATTTGTACAGTGATATAAGAATGGATCAAATTGCATTCTTTTACATGTTTACCACTAGCTGAACCAGCACCCTTTGTTGAAAATTCTCTCTTTCAACTGGATTGTTTTAGCTTCTTTGTCAAAGTGAAAGTGGCCATTGGAATGAGTTTTCATTTCTGACTCTTCAGTTATATTCCATTCATATAGCCTCCTGTCAATGTACCAATACCAGGCAGTTTTATCACAGCCTGAGGTCAGGGATGGTGATTTCGCCCAGAATTTCTTTTATTGTTGAGAATAGTTTTGCTATCCTTCATTTTTTTTGTTATTCTAAATGAATATGAGAATTGCTCTTTCTAAATCTATTAAAAATCAATTTGGAGCCGGGCGGTGGTGGCGCACGCCTTTAATCCCAGCACTTGGGAGGCAGAGGCAGGCAGATTTCTGAGTTCGAGGCCATCCTGGTCTACAGAGTGAGTTCCAGGACAGCCAGGGCTATACAGAGAAACCCTGTCTCGAAAAAACAAAACTAAACAAAAATTTGATTTGGAATTTTGATGGGGATTGCATTGAATCTCTAGATTGCTTTCTGTAAGATGATCATTTTTACTATATTAATACTGCCAGTCTAAGAGCATGGGAGGTCTTTCCATCTTCTGGGGTCATCTTTGATTTCTTTCTTCAGAGACTTGATGTTCTTGTACAGATTTTTCACTTCGTTGGTTAGAGACACACCAAGTTACTATTGTGGAGGGTGTTGTTTCCATAATTTCTTTTTTTATTAGATATTTTCTTTATTTATATTTCAATTGCTATCCTGAAAGTTCCCTGTAACCCCCCTCTGTTCCCCTACCTGCCCACTCCTGATTCTTGGCCTTGGCGTTCCCCTTTACTGGGGCATATAAAGTTTGCAAGACCAACGGGCTTCTCTTCCCAATGATGGCCAGCTAGGCCATCTTCTGCTACATATGCATCTAGACAAACGAGCTCTGTGGTAACTGGTTAGTTCATATTGTTGTTCCACTTATAGGGTTAGAGACCGCTCAGCTCCTTGAGTACTTTCTCTAGCTTCTCCACTGGGGGCCTGTGTTCCATCATATAGATGATTTTGAACACCCACTTCAGTATTTGGAAGGCACTGGTATATCCTCAAAAGAGACAACTTTATCAGGGTCCTTTCAGCAAAATCTTGCTGGCATATGCAATAGTGTCTGGTTTTGGTGGCTGATTATACAATGGATCCCAGGGTGGGGTAGTCTCTGGATGGTCCATCCTTTCATCTTAGCTCTAAACTTTGTCTCTGTAACTCCTTTGATGGGTGTTTTCTCTATTCTAAGGAGGAATGAAATATCCACACTTTGGTCTTAGTTCTTCTTGATTTTCTTCTGTTTTCCAAATTGTATCTTGGGTATTCTAAGTTTCAGTACTTATCAGTACTTATCAGTACTTATCAGTACTTATCAGTACTTATCAGTACTTATAAGTTTCACTACTTATCAGTGAGTGCATATCAAGTGACTTCTTTTGTGATTGTGTTACCTTACTGGGGATGATATCCTCCAGATACATCCATTTGCTCAAGAATTTCATAAATTCATTGTTTTTAATAGCTGAATAGTACTCCATTGTATAAATGTACCACATTTTCTGTATCCATTCTTCTGTTGAGGGACATCTGGGACCTTTCTATATTTTGGCTATTATAAATAAGGTTGATATGAACATAGTGGAGCGTGTGTTCTTATTACCAGTTGGAATATTTTCTGGGTATATGCCCAGGAGAAGTATTGTTGGATCTTCCAGTAGCACTATGTTCAATTTTCTGAGGAACCTCCAGACTGATTTCTGGAGGGGTTGTACCAGCTTGAAATCCCACCAACAATGGAGGACTGTTGATCTTTCTGTACATTCTCACCAGCATCTGCTCTCATCTGAATTTTTTATCTTATCCATTCTGACTGGAGTGAGTTGGAATCTCAAGGTTGTTTTGATTTGCATTTCCCTGATGATTAAGAAAGTTGAACATTTTTTCCAGTGCTTCTCAGCCATTTGGTATTCCTCTGGTAGAATTACCATGCCTGTCCTCAAGGTATACTACAGAGCAATTGTGATAAAAAAAAAACTGCATGGTAATGGTACAGTGACAGACAGGTAGATCAATGGAACAGAATTGAAGACCCAGAAATGAACCCACACACCTATGGTCACTTGATCTTTGAAAAGGGAGCTAAAACCATCCAGTGGATAAAAGACAGCATTTTCAACAAATGGTGCTGGCACAACTGGCGATTATCATGTAGAAGAATGTGAATTGATCCATTCTTATCTCCTTGTACAAAGCTCAAGTCTAAGTGGATCAAGGAACTCCACATAAAACCAGAGACACTGAAATTTATAGAGAAAGTGGGGAAAAGCCTTGAAGATATGGACACTGGGGAAAAGTTCCTAAGCAGAACAGCAATGGCTTGTGCTATAAGATCAAAAATTGAGAAATGGGACCCCATGAAATTGCTAAGCTTATAAGGAAAAAGACACTGTCAATAAGACAAAAAGGCCAACAACAGATTGAGAAATGATTTTTACCAATCCTAAATCTGATAGGGGATGAATATCCAATTTATACAAAAAGTTCAAGAAGCTGGAGTCCAGAAATTCAAATAACCCCATTAAAAATGTGGTACAGAGCTAAATAAAGAATTTTCAAGTATTTCCATAATTTCTTTCGAAGCCAGATTATTTTTTTCAGTTTTGGAACGCTACTGAATTTTTTTAAGTTAATTTTATTAACTTGCCCCTTTTCTGAATTTGCTTATCAGCTGTAAGATTTCTCTAGTGGAATTTTTAAAGTCATGAAAATATACTATCATATCATCTACAAATAGTGATATTTTGACTTCTTCCAATCCAATTTGTATCCTTTTGACTTACTTTTGCTGTCTAATTGCTGTAACTAGACCTTCAAGTACTATATTGAATAGATAGTGAGTGAGTGGATAGCATTGTCTAGTTCATTATTTTATTGGGATTGCATCAATTTTCTCTCTATTTTGTTTTCTGTTGGTTACTGGTTTGTTGTATATTGCTTTTACTATGTTTAGGTATGGGACTTATTTCGTGATCTTTCCAAGACTTTTAACATGAAGGGATATTAAATTTTGTCAAATGCTTTTTCAGTATGTAACAACATGTTCATGTGGTCTTTCTCTTTGAGGTTTTTTATGTAGTGGATTACATGGATGGATTTTCATATATTGAACCATTCCTGGATCCCTGGGACGGATCCTACATGATTATCATGAATGATTATTTTTATGTGTTCTTGGATTTGGTTTGTGAAAATTTTATTGGGTATTTTTGAATTGATATTCATAAGTGAAATTGATCTGAAGTTCTCTATCTTTGTTTTGTCTTTTGTGGTTTTGTTATCAGCATAACTGTGGCTTCATAGAATGAATTGTGTAGTGTTTCTTGTGTTTCTATTTTGTAGAGTAGTTTGAAGTATTTGTATTAGGTCTTCTTTGAAGGTCTTATAGAATTCTGTACCACACCCATCTTGTCCTAGGCATTTTTTAGGTGGACAATTTTTAGTGAATGTTTCTATTTCTTTGGGAGTTATGGGACTGTTTAGCTGGTTCATCTGATCCTGATTCAACCTTGTTATTTGGTATCTGTCTAGAAAATTGTCCATTTTATCCAGATTTTCTAGTTTATTTCTGAGTATAGGTCTTTGTAGTAGGATGTGATGATTTTTTGTATTTCTCATTTTCTATTATTATATCTTCCTTTTCATTTCTAATTTTGATAATATGGGTACTGTCTTTGTGCTCTCTGTTTAGTCTGGCTAAGCATTTATCTATCTTCTTGATTTTCTCAAAGAATCAGCTCCTGATTTTGTTGGTTCTTTGTATAGTTCTTTTTTATTCTACTTGGTTGATTTAAGCACTGAATTTGATTATTTTTTCAACCTACTCCTCTTGGGTGTACTTGCTTCTTTGCGTTCTAGAGCTTTAAGGTGTGTTATTAAGCTGCTAGTGTATGCTCTCTCCAGTTACTTTTTGGAGGTACTCAGAGCTATGAGTTTTCCTCTTTGCATTGCTTTCCTTGTATCCCAGAAGTTTGGGTATGTTGTGGCTTCATTTTCATTAAATTCTAAAATATCTTTCATTTCTTTCTTTTTTCTCCCTTGACCATGTTATCATTGAGTAGGATGTTTGTTGTTCAGCTTCCATGAGTATGTGAGCTTTCTGCTGTTTTTGTTCCTATTGAAGACCAGCCTTAGTCCTTGTTTATCTAATGCATGGATTATTTCAATCTTCTTGTATCTGTTTTGGACTGTTTTGTAACCAATTATGTGGTCAGTTTTAGAAAAGTTAAAATGAGGTGCTAAGAAGAAGGTATATTCTTTTGATTTAAGATGAAATATTCTATATATACATATCTATTAAATCCTTTTGGTACATAACTTCTGTTAGTTTTACTGTGTCTTTGTTTACTTTGTGTCTATGATCTGTCCATTGTTGAGAGAGCAGTGTTGGTGTCTCCCACTATTATTGTGTGAGGTGTAATATATTCTTTGAGCTTAATAAAGATTCTTTCATGAATGTGAGTGCCCTTTCATTTGAAGCATAGATTTCAGAATTGAGAGTTCTTCTTCATATATTTTTCCTTTGATGAGCATGAAGTGTCCTTCTTTAACTTTTTGATAACTTTTTGTTTAAATCATTTTTATTTGATATTAAAATGGCTACTCCAACTTGTTTCTTGGAAAATTGATTTTTAGCTCCTTACTATGAGGTAGTATCTGTATTTGACTCTGAGGTGTGTTTTCTGTATGCAGCAATGTAGAAAGCTGCGCAGTGCTGTGCCTTTAAGAGGGGGATGGCTTCTACTTTCTGCTAGCCCGATAGCAAGTGCTCTCAGGGTCACAAGTCCTCAATTGGCTAAGACTGATCATCTGGTTTGCTTATGTGGACCTATCTGCTGTCACCACATGGCTTACTGGGATTGGTTGGCCTGGGACTGTTTAGCCTATGGGCTGGCTTTCCCGTGTTCTATTAGTGAGAGTCAGTTGGTCAGGGGTAGTTAGAGTCAGAGGCAGTTAGTGAGGGCCAGGGAGTCAAGGTGAGGGAGACAGGGTGAGTTAGGTAGAGTTAGGTTAGAGTTAGACAGGGTTAGTTAGAGTTAGTCAGAGTAAGAGAGTCAGAGTTAGCCAAGGGGATTTAGGATAGACTAGTCAGAAGAAATATATTCAAAGGTTTCCTGAATAAACTGTTAAAGGAAGAGCTTGGGGTTCTTGCTGGGTGAGAGGCGCACAACACAGCAAAATGCTGGGTCCTTTTTATATATGCAGACTTTTTGTTGGGAGTGACCCTGTTTCAATGTTAACTGCCTTGTCAGGCGTAAGTGCTTACTTACAATGTCTTGGACTTAGTGGAAAAGTACTGGCTTAGTTGAGATTTCTGTGGAAAAAGTTGAGGCCTCTGTAGGAAAGTACTAGCCTCCTTAAGAACAAATAGCTATAGATCTTGTGGATATGTATTTAACAACCCACTCTGTTCTGTTGCTCCTGCTGAACTTTTAACGTAGCCAATATCCTGCTTTTGGGAACAGGTGTGCTTCCCCAGAAACAAAGTGGTTCTGAGTCATCCCCCTCCCCATATCCTGTTTCTATGGGTCTAAAACCTGCCTGGGAAAAATAAAAAATTGTCAGCTTGATCAGATTTTTTTTTTTTTTTTTTTTTTTTTTTACTTGCTGTCTGTTCTTTGTGTTTCTTGTGCCCCATTTCTCCACAGGTGGTTCCACAGACTCTGATCTTCTGTCCTGCAGGTCAGGACATCTGTTAATCTATGTCTTTTTATTGGATAATTGAGTCCAGTGATATTAAGAGATATTAAGGATTAGTGATTTCTGATTTCTGTTATTTATGTTGTTAGAGGTGGAATTAGGTTTGTGTGGCTATCTTCTTTTAGGTTTATTGAAATAACATTATTTTCTTGCTTTTTCTAGGGTAAAGTTTCCCTCCATATGTCTGAGTTTTCCATCTATTATCTTTTATAGGGCTCTATTTGTGGAAAGATATTGTATAAATTTGGTTTTGTCATAGAATATCTTGGTTTCTCCATCTATGGCAATTGAGAGTTTTGCTGGTTATGGCATTTGTATTCTCTTAGGGTCTGTATAACATCTGCCCAGGATCTTCTAATCTTCATAGTCTCTGGTGAGAAGTCTGGTGTAATTCTGATTGTTCTGCCTTTATATGTTACTTGACCTCTTTCTGTCATTTTTTTTTTAATATTTTTTTTCATTGTTTAGTGCATTTGGTGTTTTGACTATTATGTGACAGGAGCAATTTCTTTTCTGGTCCAATCTATTTGGAGTTCTGTAGGCTTCCTCTACGTTTTGGGGCATCTCTTTCTTTAGGTTCAGGATGTTTTATTCTATAATGTTGTTGATGATATTTACTGGCTCTTTAAGTTGGGAATTTTCTCTCTCTTCTATACCTATTATCCTTAGGTTTGGTCTTCTTATTGTGTCCATGATTTCCTGGATGTTTTGTGTTAGGAGCTTTTTTTTTCCATTTTCCATTGCTGTGTCAATGTTTTCTATGGTATCTTCTGCCCCTGAGCTTCTCTCTTGTATATCTTATAGCTGTTTGTGATGCTTGCCTCTTTGACTCCTGATCTTTTTTCTAGATTTTCTATCTCCAGGGTTTTGTCCCCCTTTGTGATTTCTTTATTGTTTCTATTTACATTTTTAAATCCTGGATGGTTTTGTATAATTCCTTCACTTGTTTGGTTGTGTTTTCCTGTAATTCTTTAAGGAATTTTTGTTTGTCCTCTTTAAGAGATGTTTTAGTTGTTTACTTGTATTCTCCTGTACTTCTTTAAGGGAGTTAAAACCAGAAGTATCCTGTCTCTTGCTCTTTCTTGGTTCCTGTGCCCTGATGCATCTGGGCAGATCCATCTTGGGCCAGGAATTTAAGCAGAAGTGGTGGTCTTATCTGTGCTCACAGGTATGTTGGTACGTTTGGGACATGAGCTCTTTTCTTGTGGTATTTGGATTTGGAGAGCTGTGGCAAAAGGTCATTTCTAGGCCCAGATGGAAACCTGAAGGATCCTGTCCCAGGGTGACCCTCAGTTCCTGTGTCCTGAGGGCTCTGGGTGGGTCCTTTGGAGAAGAAGTGTTGGTCTTACCTGTGCTCACAGGTGTTTCCACATTCCTGGGAGACCAGCTCTAGCTCAGTGGTATTTGGGTATGGAGTGCTGTGGCACAGATCATCTCTGGGCCCTGTTGCACAGGATCAGCTCTGGGTGCAGATGGAAACTGTAGGGACTCTTTCCCACATTGTTAATCCAGGAGTGCCCTTGTAGGGATTGGGACATCTAGATCTCCTAATCCTGAACTACCTCTGAGCAGCTTTAGCTGTTGTTTTTCCCACTTTTCCCTATATATGGCCATGGAAGAAATTTCATGCACCAGAATACTCACACACATTTATGAAGCATAGACAAAGGTGAAAAAATATCTAAAAACAACCTAAATATCATTTACCCACTGAATGAATAAATACCACTTACAGTAAGTAATAATTTTGAAATTGGCTACTATATTTACTGATTGTCAATGGGCCAGACTAAGAACATCCTTGAATATGAATATGGAGTAGTGAGGATAAAACCAGCAAACACATTTCTTAGAGAGTGTACTACATGACTGCCTGATAAAAATAGTGTGTTGTTAAGACCACAGGCCAGAAGATGTATAAGCAAATGCTTCATGAGAGTTTTACTTCTTTTATAGGTATTCTTTAATCTATTACCTTAAAATAATCATAGAGCAAAATTTTATTTACCAGAAATTTACTCCTTTAAGACTTAGCTTCATACCAGTGCTGTTTTCAATGAGAATGACCTTCATAAAATCCCATAGACTGCTGGGCATGGTGGCACATGCCTTTAATCCCAGCGCTCAGGAGGCAGAGGCAGTCAGATTTCTGAGTTCGAGGCCAGCCTGGTCTACAAAGTGAGTTCCAGGACAGCAAGGGCTATACAGAGAAACCCTGTCTCAACACCCACCCCCCCCAAAAAAAAGAATCCCATAGGTTCACACATTTGAATCCTTGTTCCTAGTTGTTATGATCATTTTGAAAAAAAAGTTTTGAAAAGAGTATTATTGAAGGAGGTATGACAGAAGACATCTAGGAAATGTGAAAGTTTAGCAGGTGATTTTCCTCAGATGGTTAGACTGTAGACTAATGTAAACTATGAAGAATGAGCCCTGGCAGGCAAGGCTCAAGAAACAACATTTCAGGATTGATTCCTGCTATTGGTATGCCTTTCCTGTCATTATTAAATTAATATAATTATCCCTGGGCATGAGCCCATACTATTGAGAAGATTTTCTGCAGATCAGCAAAGATATATTTTCATGTAGTTAGACAAATCAAAGACTTCTTAATTCCCAATAATAATTCTATAAGGATTTCTAAAATTATGGTAGTAATTATTTAGCCATTTATAATAAGACTGCAATTAAGTCCCTCTCTGATATGAATACTACAGTTAGTATTCTGCTAGCCTTAAATGGCATAGGCCATTTTCAGTAAAATAGAAAGCAGAGAAATTCATGTAACTTAGATATTTCAAAACCTACATTATTAAAGGTTCTCAAAGGCTTTGATCCCTCTTATAGCTAGGTAAGAAAAGATGATAAATAGGTCAAGGGGATGTGGACCTGTTTGCAAGTAGTTCTTCAGGGTAATTACAATCTCCATTTGTCAGGATACTGGCAATTTACTTTAGTAGTGTCAGGATACCAAACCTGAATCAGCAGCAGTGTCATGACTCGGCAGGAATGGCTTGATTCCACTGAATTGGTATAGGTCAGCAGGAGTGACCAGGACCAGCTGGAATGTCAGGAGTTCTAGGCCAAGTCTCTCTAAAGAAGTGAAGATCAGCAAATATGTGAAACCAGTGAAACATTGCAAGGCTAGCTATGCAAGCATTCCCATCTCTGTCTGTTGAATCCTTTTTATACTCTCCAAACATCACATGTCCTCCAACATGACTTGGCTTAGCAGAACACCATGTGAGTCTGCTTGAGAAAAATACCATGTGAGTCTGTATCACATGCCACACCAGAAATTTCCACTTCAGATTCACAATTAAAGAATACATTTTATAATACTATAAAACAATTAACCAAAGGTTATAAAAGGGAACAAATGGTTTATTGTGGCTGCAAGGACAGAAGATAAAATATTGACTAGGTTTATCTGTAAAAAATGTTTGGTAACTTAGACACATGAATTATAAATTATAGTTTTTAACTTAGAATGGATCTGGGAAAATAGGGACAGGAAATGAATGTCTAATTAGATAACTACTCTTAATGAAAACACATGTAAACACCTCCATTGTAAACTTTGTAATTAATTTATGATTTGAATTTATGTTTAAAATTGTGGTGAACGTTTAAAATACACATTATGTTATCACATATTTTGAAAAAATGTGTAAGAACTGAGAACAATAATAAGAATATAGCAGAGTAATTTAGAAATTAAGAGAGCAGATAACCTGCTAGCTTCCCCTTACCCTTATTATTTCTTTTTTTATCTTAGAAGTAAATGTTAGAATCTCTTTTAAAGGTGACAGGTAGATCAATGGAATAGAATTGAAGACCCAGAAATGAATCCACACACCTATGGTCACCTGATCTTTGACAAGGGAGCTAAAACTATCCAGTGGAAAAAAGACAGCATTTTCAACAAATGGTGCTGGCACAACTGGCAGCTATCATGTAGAAGAGTGGGAATTGATCCATTCTTATCTCCTTGTACTAAGGTCAAGTCTAAGTGGTTGAAGGACCTCCACATAAAACCAGAGACACTGAAAATTATAGAGGAGAAAGTGGGGAAAAACCTCGAAGATATGGGCACTGGGGAAAAATTCCTGAATAGAACAGCAATGGCTTGTGCTGTAAGAGCGAGAATTGACAAATGGGACCTCATAAAGTTGCAAAGCTTCTGTAAGACAAAAGATATTGTCAACAGGACAAAAGGGCCACCAACGGACTGGGAAAGGATCTTCACCAATCCTAAATCAGATAGGGGACTGATATCCAATATATATAAAGAACTCAAGAAGGTGGACACCAGAAAATCAAATATCCCCATTAAAAAGTGGGGCACAGAGTTAAATAAAGAATTCTCAACAGAGGAATACCGAATGGCTGAGAAACACTTGAAAAAATGTTCAACATCCTTAATCATCAGGGAAATGCAGATCAAAACAAACCTGAGATTCCACCTCACACCAATAAGAATGGCTAAGATCAAAAATTCAGGTGACAACAGATGCTGGCGTGGATGTGGAGAAAGGGGAACACTCCTCCATTGTTGGTGGGAATGCAAGCTGGTTCAACCACTCTGGAAATCAGTCTGGCGGTTCCTCAGAAAATTGGACATAGTACTACTGGAAGATCCTGCAATACCTCTACTGGCCATATATCCAGAAGATATTCCATCTGGTAATAAGGACACAAGTTCCACTATGTTCATAGAGCCTTATGCATAATAGCCAGAAACTGGAAAGAACCCTGATGTCCCTCAACAGAGGAATGGATACAAAAAATGTGGTATATTTACACAATGGAGTACTACTCAGCTATTGAAAACAATAAATATATGAAATTCCTAGGCAAATGGATGGATCTGGAGGCCATCATCCTGAGTGAAGTAACACAATCACAAAAGAACTCACATAACATGTACTCACTGATATGTGGATATTAGCCCAGAAACCTAGACTACCCAAGATACAATTTACTAAACACATGAAACTCAAGAAGAAGGAAGATCAAAATGTGGACATTTTTCCCCTTCCTAGAATTAACAAGAAAGCACACATTGAAAGAGTTACAGAGATCATGTGTGAAGCTGAATCCAAAAGATGGACCCAATGACTGCGGCTGCCAGGCATCCATCCCACAGTCAGCCACCAAACATAGACACTATAGCATATGCCAGCAAGATAGTGCTGAAAGGGCCAGGATATAGCTGTCTCATGGGAGACTATACCAATGCCTGGAAAACATGGAGGTGGAAGCTCACAGTCAGCTATTAGATGGAACACAGGGTTCCCAAGGAAGGAGCTAGAGAAAGTACCCAAGGAGCTGAAGGGGTCTTCAACCCTATAGGTGGAAGAATAACATGAACTAACTAGTACCCCCTGAGCTCCTGTCTCTAGTTGCATATATAGAAGAGGATGGCCTAGTTGGCCATCACTGGGAAGAGATGCCCCTTGGTCATGCAGACTTTATATGCCCCAGTACAGGGGTATGCCAGGGCCAAGATGTAGGAGTGGGTGGGTAGCGGAGCAGGGCCGGGAGTGGGGATAGTATAGGGAACTTTCTGGATAACACTTGAAATGTAAATGAAGAAAATATCTAATAAAAGTTGGGAAAAAATGTGTCTTTTTTGTTTGTTTGTTTGCTTGTTTGTTTTGTTTCTTTCTGTGAGTGACTTTCTCTTGATGGCAAAGAGTTAAAGAACCTCTGAGCTTTAGTGCCTGGAACTTGGAGGATCTACAGAGAAAAAGAACAAAAGACCTTTCTACTTATTCTCTTCCTGTTAAAAAGTAGGTTATATTCACCAAAACATGCAGTTTTAAACCCCAGAAAAAAAGAAGAAAATTAAAAGATTTTTAGAAGTAATAAGAGTCAACATTCAGCATAGTTTGAGAGTATAAATCCCTCTGGACTGTGTCCAATATTGTGTCCTGCCTCAGCCCATTCCAGGCTGGGCAGAATCCCAGCAGAGTTATGTCACTGGGGGTAGGTTTTAATGCTTCAAAAGCCATTCCAGACCCAGTTTTCTTTGCTAGCTATGGGCTACTGTTCTAGCATCTTGCTTACCTATTTGCCAGTTTCTCTTCTCTAGGGTCATGAACTGACCCTATGAAACTCTATGCAATTCCCCAATTAAATGCTTTTTTTTTTTTTTATAAATTATCTTGATTATGGTGTCTCTTAAGCACAATAGAAAAAATAAGACAGTGACCCAATAATTATTTAGTGCATTCATAAAAAAAGAAACTTCCTGAGTTCAAATGCCTGAAAGATGCTAAGTCTCAACTTTATTGTATTGGGATGAACACATCAATATTGAAACTTTGGAGGAACATTGAATGAGCTGTTTCCATACCTATAAATACAAATTCAAAAAAAAAAAAAAAAAAGAAAAGAAAATCCTATTTACCTAATGTCCTTTTGTATAATAGAATACTTGTATTTAAAATACAAAATGTTTGTCTTAAAAAAATATACCTGTCATAAAGTAGTTTAATGTACAATAAAATACTGTCTTAATATTCAAAATATAAACAACATGATTAGGTTCATAAATAACAATGATACTGAATTTATGAAAAAGAGGTTACAAAACAACTAGCAAATATGTCAAGGATAAATCAATGAACAAAAGAATATAAAATTAACAGAAACTGAGAGAAAAACCAAGATAAAAACCACAGGGGAATAAAAGAAATTGATATTATATCATCTAAAAGACCCTTGTAGTCTCATTGCACAGATATAAAAATATTAGTAACCATAGTAGTAAGCCAAGGAAAATTTTTCAAACTGGATTGTGAAGAAAAAAAAACCAAAACAAATATGAAAATTGTCAGAAAAGTGAGATAAGTTCAAAAGCTACATCCCATGCTTAATTAGAATTGCAGAAGGTGAGAAGAGAGAAAAGAACAGAGCACTCAGATGTAAGAATGCCTGACAACTTCCAATTAATGACTACAAATCACAGCCTCAAACAACACAGATAGTATAAAGCAATACAATGAAGCTAAATTCTGAAGCATATAACTTTTAGTGTATCTAAAATTACAGAATCAAGAAAATGTGTTGCATTATGTAATGGTAAAACAACAGCTATTTTACAAAGGAATACATATAGGAATGACTATGCCTTTTCATTAGAAAATATATTAAAATGAAATATAATAAAATATTGAAAGGTTATGGATTAAAAAATAATTCTAAAAACCAAAATTTCCATAGTCAATGACATTAATCTTCAACAAAGAAGAAGAAATTGAGAATCTTAGAAAAACTTACCTAACCACTATATCTATTGTGCAAAAAGCATTAAAACCAGTAGTACAAATAGGAGAAATGGATATGTCAGAAAAATCTAAATAAAAGGAGAAGAGATCAAAAAATGATTTTGATTTTGTTGTTACCTCTTCAGAAAGATAATTATTCTTTAATGTATAGTAGAAATGGCTCATTATTGCATGAATTTTAGAATGAATACACAAGCAGGTGGAGTGGCAATATCATAGAGATGGGAAAAAAGTTAGCAATAATCTCCTACAATTATATATTATATACTCCTACAATTATATATTATATACTGTTAATTGAATATTGAATTCAATTACTTCAAATACATTTATATAGCATGAAAATATATTTTATTACATGTCTGAATATAGCACCATTTTAATGTACTATGAGCATATATGCTAAGACATCAAATAAAGTATCATCACATAAAGAACTTAATTATAACTCAAAGATGGTTGAAAGAAAAAAGGAGGATAATACAGGCAATAAGTGGAAAATTTATAGGTGTACAATAGATAGTAATACATTTACATTAATAATCACATGATTATTGTTCTAAATCATCTATATTTAGATACAATTAAAAGGTATAGTTTTCTGAGAAGGAACGAAATAGCAATTACTCTGTAGCTCAGCAAATTATTCATATGTATTAAAGTGTAAAAGATGATAGAAAATTGAGGTAAATATAATCTAAAGATATAAATGTCTATGTGAATGTCTAACAAAGCCAGGTTGAAAACTTGAACATTGACATAGTAAATATATATTAAAATAAAAGATAATTAACAGTGCTTCATCAAAGTGCACGACTGAAGAATTATATACTTGGAAGGAAAACTATTTTGTTATTATGGTAGAGAACAGCATCATTATTTTCAGGAAATGATTGCTAGACAAAAAAGCATTATGATTATTAGTAGATTAATTTAAAAATCATCATAAGAAAATAAATAGAACTGCCATGTTAATTGATTCAGTGGGCCAAATTCTCCTGATATACTCAGATGCCAGAGTACTTTGCTGAAAGGGGGGAGTAACCAAACCCGGACACTATCGTGGATGCCAAGAAGTGCTTGCTGACAAGAGCCTGATATAGTGATCTCCTGAGAGGCTCTGCAAGAATGTGACAAGTACAGAGGTGGATGCTCTCAGCCAACTTTTGTACTGAGCACAGGATCCTCAGTGGAAGACTTAGAGAAAGGACTAAAGGAGCTGAAGGGGTTTGCAGCCCCATAGGAGGAACAGCAATATGAACCATCCAGATCCCCCAGATCTCCCAGGGACTAAAACACTAACCAAAGAGTACACATGGAGGGAACCATAGCTCCAGCTACATATGTAGCAGAGGATGGATGGCCTTGTAGGACATCAATGGGAGGAGAGGCCCTTGGTCCTGTGAAGTCTGTATGCCCCATTGTAGAGTAATGTAAGAACTGGGAGGAGGGAGAAGGGGGAGTTGGGTAGGGAAACACCCTCATAGAAACAGGGGGAGGGGGGATAGCATAGGGGGTTTTCAGAGGGGAAACCAAGAAAGGGGAAATATTTGAAATGTAAATAAAAAAATAACTAATAAAAATTCAAAACAAAACCAAAAAAAAAGAAAAAACTTTAAGAGTCACATGGGTAAATTGTGTTTTTGTTTGCTTGTTTGTTTTTTTCTTAATAAACTTCAAAATCACGTTTACTTCCTAGGTAGAAATACTTGCATCTAGGATGCAGAATTCTTTTTTCCAGAAAGCAAAAGTAATCACAGAAATAGAACTGAACAGCTCCTTTTGCATAATAAAATTTACTGGTGTGCAAGAAGCAGTGATGGACTCATGTGATATTGCAGATTAGGTTCCTGAATCTCCCCGGTTTTTCTTTGGAATCTAGGTTATTGTGTGTGCTCACAGGTGAGTTTGTTAACTGGTACTCAAGATACAAAGTTTAAAGGAGACATGTTTTACCTTTACACTAGCAAAATTGACTCGATCAAGTGTGTGTGTTTGTATGTGTATATGTGTCTCTGTGTGTGTTGTTTGTGTGTCTGTCTGTCCGTGTGTCTGAATTATCCTACTTAGTTCTCAGTGTAGGTGATTTGCACTAATTTCTACAAATATAATTTTTAGCAGTTTATTTTTTCACTAATTTATTAATTTATTCAATTTACATTCCAATATCTGTTCCACTCTTCCATGATCCCCTTTCACAGTTCCTACCCCATTACCTTCTCCCCTCCTTTGAAAACGGGGAGTCCACACCTATGTATCACCCCACCCTGGAAGATCAAGGACTCAGCACATCCTTTCCCACTGAGGGCAGACAAGGCAGCCCAATTAGATAAATAGAATCTACAGACATGTGATACATTCAGGGGTATCCTCCACTCTAATTTTTGGGAGACCAACATGAATAGCAAGCTGCATATTCATTTTGTATGTGTGGAGTCTAGATACAGCCCATACTAGCTCTTTGGTTGGTAGTTAAGTCTCTGGGGGCCTTGAAAGGTCCAGGTTAGATAACACTGTTCATTTTCCTATGGACTCCCTATCTTCTTCAGGTCCATCAATCCTTTCCTGAACTATTCCACAAGACTCCCTGAGTTCCATCAAATGTTTGGCGGTGTGTCTCAGCATCTGTTTCAATCAACTGTTGGTTATAGCCTCTCAGAGGACTCTTATGCTAGGATTCTGTGTGCAAGCACAACAGGAATCGGTAGTGTCAGGGATTGATTATTGCCCAGGAGATGGCTGTTAACTTGAGACAATCATTTGTTGGCCATTCCCTCCATCTTTACTTCATCTTTTTTACAGTACATCTTTCAGGTAGGACATATTTTGGGTCAAAACTTATGTGAGTGGGTTGCTGTTCTCATCTCTCTACTGGAGTCCTGCCTGCTTATCACTTTTGGGTCATCACTTTGGGGTCCATATCCCTACTGCCAGAATTCTCATATAGAGATACCTCCATAGATCCTCTGGGGCATCCCCATGTCCTCAGTCTCTGCCACAACCTAGAGATGCCCCCCCACCTGCCCACTGCCCATTTCCATTCTCTCTGCCCTGCTCTCACTATACTTAATACCCCTGCCTCATTCACCTCCCCCTCTGCTTGCCCATCCTGTTCCCTCCCTTTATCTACCAACAATATCTATTTTATTTTCTCTTCTGAGAAAGATTCAAGCATTTCCTTTGGGTTTTGCCTATTATTTGGGTTCTTTAGATCTTTGGATTTTAGTATGTTGATTTTATACTTTATGGATAATATAAACTTGTAAATGTGTGCATACTATATATGTACTTTTGGGTCTATGTTAACTCACTCAGGATGATATTTTTTACTTCCATTCATTTGCCTGCAAATTTCATGGTATCCTTGCTCTTAATAGCCGAGTAATATTCCATTGTGTAAATGAACCATATTTTCTTTATGTATTTTTGGTTGGGGGATATCTTGATTATTTCTAGTTTCTGGCTATTTTGAATAAAGCTGCTACAAACATAATTGAGGAAATGTACTTGTGGGATGGTGGAACATCATTGAGGTATATGCACAGGAGTGCTACAGCTGTGTCCTGTGGCAGAACTGTACCTCAATTTTCTGAGAGACTACCAAATTGATTTCCAAAGTGGTTGTATAAGTTAGCACTCCCACCAATAATGGAGGAGTGTTCCCTTGCTCTTCAATCTCTCCACTTGTCATTTTGATGAGTATTTGATGGAATCTCAGAGACATCTTGATTTGTATTTCCCTGATACTAAAACATGTTGAACACTTCTTTTAAATGTTTTTCAGCCATGAGAAAATCCTCTGTTGATTCTGTTTATCTTTGTAAGCCATTTTTCATTGCATTATTTGGTTTGGTGGTGTCTAGCTTCTTGAGTTCTTTATCTATTTTGCATATTAGCCATCTTTTACACTTAGGATTGTACCTTATCCATTACAGTGGAGTCTGAGTGACAAGTCCAAAAGCTTAGCCACAGTCCTGAGGCAAAAAAGTTTCATTGAAACTGGTCTCCTGGAGGCCTTGGCACCCCATAGCATGGATGCTCCAGATTTGTGTTTGCGGTAGTAGATGAAAGGTTCTGTGTGCTTTCTTTTAGTATTGTTTTATTATAGGTGCCCCCCAGGAATGATTTGACTTACTCAGACAA
Organism: Mus minutoides; assembly: GCA_902729485.2. Classification (NCBI taxonomy): domain Eukaryota; kingdom Metazoa; phylum Chordata; class Mammalia; order Rodentia; family Muridae; genus Mus; species Mus minutoides. The sequence goes on along the minus strand of LR753306.1, from coordinate 3,822,831 downwards.
AATGCCTCTAGTGTTGAAAAAGATAGTGAAATAAATCAGGCATTGCAGTTTACTGAGTGAGAGTAGAAATCTCAGGGCAAGTTCTACAAAGTAAACTTAGAAGAACAGTCGACTCACTCCCATATGCAGAAATTTACCATGGTCTAGAAAGAAGGAGGGTTGTGGTTTAAGGAAGGACAAGAGCATTGCATTATTCATGAAAAGGTTAGCAAGAGCAGAACCCTCCTGGTGGTGGGTTATACAATAGACTAGAATTGTGATTAGGGTGTGAAATCCTCACCTGGCTCCTAGAATAGCTGAATTTAGATAGGCCCACCATTGGCTGGTTCCTGCCAGTCTTTATTCATTTCTTTGTTTTGTGTCATTATGCATCAGATAACCTCAATGTACCTTGGCTGATGTGCCTCCTCACTTTCCTTGTTTTCTTCTGTAATATAAATCTGATGCTCTCTTTGAGAAATTGTACTCAGATCCAGCACTCTCTGGAGTTCCTGTCTATTTGCAATTTGCTAACTCCTTGCCTACCTGAGTACCAGGACCCTGATTTCTCCTGCAGTTTGAGGGACCGACTGAGGCCAGCCCGCAGCAGGATTGATGACATACTTTTTGCAATTTTGTTGGCAGTCATTTTCTCCAATTGAAGGTGTTCTTTGGCTCATAGAAGCTTTTACATTTCATCAGGTTCCATTTTTTAATTGTTCATCTAAGTGCCTGAGCTATGATGGGTGTACTTTTCAGGAAGTTGTCTGTTGTACCAATGAGTTCAAGACTATTCCCTACTCTCTGTTGTATTAGATTTTAGTGAATGTGGTTTGATGCTGAGGTATTTGATCAATTTGGAATTGACTTTAGTGTAGGGTGAAAAATATGGATCTATTTGCATTTTTTACATGTATACATCCAGTTATACCAGTACTGTTTGTTGAAGATGTTCTGTCTTTTCCATGGTTTTGGCTTCTTTGACAAAATCAAATGTAGTTCTGTGGGTTTATTTCTTTGTCTTTCCATTCAAGTCCATTGATGAACTTGTTTCTATAGTGGTACCACATAGATTTTATTATAATTGTTCTGTAGTCCATCTTGAAGTCAAGGATGGTGATACCGCCAGAAGTCCTTTTATTGTATAAGATTGCATTATCTATTCTTGGATTTTTGTTTTACCATTTAAAACTAAGAATTTTTCTTTCAAGTAATCTGAAAAATTGTGTTGAAATTTTGATGGGAATTGCACTGAATCTGTAGATTGGTTTTGGTAAGATGGCTATTTTTACTATGTTACCCTTATTGATGCATGAGCAAGGGAAATCTTTTCATCTTCAGATATCTTCTTCAGTTTCTTTCTTCAGCACCTCGTATTTCTTGTCATACAGGTTTTTATACTTAATTGATTAAAGTTACACCAAGATATTTTATGTTATTCTAGGCTCTTGTGAAGGGTGTTGTCTCACTTATTTTGCAGCCTGTTTGTCATTTGTATAAATAAGGGCTACTGATTTGATTTAATTTTGTTTCCATCTCCTTTGCTGAATATGTCTCTTAGCTGTAGAAGTTCTTTGGCTGAGTTTTTGGTATCACTTACATATATTAGCATATCATTTACTAATAGCAATTGTTTGACTTTTTCCTTTCCTATTTGTATCTCCTTTATCTTCTTTAGTTGTCTTATTGTTGTCCTTAGGAATTTCAAGTACTATATTAAAGAGATAAGGGAAGAGTGGACATCCTTGTCTTGTCCCTGATTTTAGTGGAGTTCTTTTAAGTTTCTTTCCATTAAATTTGATGTATGGTATCTACATGCTGTATGTTTCCTTTATTGTATTGAGGTATAGGCTTTTTTCCTGATCACTCCAAGACTTTTAGCATTAAAGGGTATTGGATTTTGTCAAAGGCTTTTCAGCATATAATGGGGATATTGTTTGTTTGTTTGCTTGTTTGTTTTTTTTTTTCAGTTTTTTCTCTTTATTAGATATTTTCTTCATTTACATTTCACATGTTATCCAGAAATTTTCCCTTACCCTCCCGCATCCCCGCCCTGCTCCCCTACCCACCCCCTCCCACGTAATGGCCCTGGCGTTCCCCTGTTCTGGGGCATATAGAGTCTGTATGACCAAGGGGCCTCTCCTCCCAATGATGGCCAACTAGGCCATCTTCTTCCATATATGCATCTAGAGACATGAGCGCAGGGGGAACTAGTTAGTTCATGTTATTCTTCCACCTAGAGGTTTGAAGACCCCTTCCGCTCCTTGGGTACTTTCTCTAGCTCCTACCTTGGGAGTCCTGTGTTCCAACTAATAGCTGACTGTGAGCATCCACTTCTGTGTTTACCAGGCACTGGTATAGCCTCCCACAAGACAGCTATATCAGGTCCCTTTCAGCATTATCTTGCTGGCATATGCTATAGTGTTTATTTTGGTGGCTGATT